>LVTN01000202.1:141894-395113 GCA_001649415.1 Musa itinerans | reverse complement strand
TTTTTTTTATTAGACCAGTAGCCATGATTATCCTTCTTCTGTTGTAGTGTTTCTCCCTCCTAGACCACCTCTTCTTACCACATCTTTCTTCCCAGCCTTCACTCCCTATACCCTATTACCTTTACTGGGACATACCAATATACAAGGTTAGGGAATGTGTGTGTTAATATAAGTTCAGTAATGTGCATATGGCTTACTTTTCCAGTCTAAAGATGTTAAGGAGTTCAGGCTTAGAAATATGCATGAGTGATCTTAATTGCATGTGTACTAGATAGACGCACCCAGCCACCTCTGTCAACTAAGTCCTTGCACACATCCAAAATATTCAATGCAAACAGTTGTCTACCTAGAATGATGTGGACCTTCTCATTCCATATTTTCTGCTGCTTCTATATGACTTCTAGAATAAACTCAAGACAAACTATTGAAAATATGTGTTCCATGCAAGTAAGGCGGAATCATTGAGTGTAACATAGTGTAACTTGAACTTTGAAGCTCTTCCGACTTTTCTATTATTATTAACACAGCATTTACTTTTTTGTCTATTTCAGTGTATGGCCGCCTCATGCTTTAATCAGCATGCATGCTTGAAGTTGCAAGAAAATCAAAGTCCAACACCCTCTTTATCCACATAACAAAACTGAATTTTTTTAGTTAATGCAAAATCAAAACCTACCATCGACAAATGATATTCCAACTTGTGACAGATAGCAATCAATACATAGAGGTTGAATGATCATGCTTTGTTAAAAAATGATTGAAAAATATGAGAAAAAAAGAGCATCTTGAAGTCAGACTTTTTAGATTCTTGTAGTTGAATGCAATGGATGATGGCAAAAGTAATTTGAACTAAATGTGAGAATAAAACATTAATGAACTAGAAAATCATTTGCATTTATTTCTTAATGCATAAATATGACAAGAAATTATGATGGTATAACAGGCCATCTGTACCTCAACTAAGTCAAGTTCGAGCTTTGTTGCACGATCAAGTGCTTCTCTTCTTGAAACAATGGCATGACCTATAGATTTTTATAACAGTAAGTAATAGTTTATATGACCATATTAACCATGGGAAATGAAGGAAAATTATATTCAGCAAACTCAGAAGAAATAACAGCAAGTGAACAGAAAAAGTGCTGGTTCATTTTGAAATATTGATCCTGCCAAAGATCGGATGCTCACAGAAGCTTAATCATGCTTTGCTCATTATTTGTCATGATTCACTCATTATCCATTCCTTACTGACTCTGTAAACAAAGCCCCCAGTAGAATGACAATCTACGATCTTCTACTTACCAACTTGCACATGTACTAGGTACTATAAGTTGAACCTACAGATGGCAACCATTTGGTCCCCAGTTGAGTAATCCACTCTCAAACAATCAGTACAGTCAAATGTAAAGGTAACAAAGAATCATAAATATGCAAAAAGCAGTTCAATTACTATAACGTATACATAAAAATTTGGAAAAGAATTCAACATACCCTCATCAGTGACAAGCCGAACATATGGTGCAGTGATTGCTGCATTAAGCCTAGGCCCCACATTTGAAGCTAGAGCTGGTTTTGACTTCAGTTTAGCCTAAAAAGTTCCAATCAACAACATCAAAAGTTAAAATATATAATGTGTGTGCGCACATGTGTGTGTGCATATACATACATGCATACATACATAAACATATACATATACATATATATGTATATACATACATACATATATCAATTTGTAGATACATATATCAATTTGTACAAGAAGAGAACAACCACCACCTGCACTGGAGCCGCAAAGGATCTCACAGGGGTGTAATTGAAGCTCGAAGATGAGGAATGGACAGCAAAGCAGGGACCAAATAGATTCTTCCTTGCCATGGACCTCAACAATTGGTTTTGGTGATTCCACGAAGGAGTTCCAAAGGCACTCCGGTACGGCTGCAACCAAATTGGATCTGAATCAAATTGGGGCACATCATAGATTTAAGAGTCAATTTAAGTGAAAAACATATTAAAAGAATCACCTTCACCGGGGCGGCAAAGGATTTCAATGGCTTGTAACTGAAGCTGGGGGAAGGGCAAATGCCAGAGCAAGCACCAAGAAGATTTTTCGTGGCCACGGACCTCAACTGCTGGTTCTGGCCATCCAGCAGAGGAGTTCCAAAGGGGTTGGAGAAGAGGGAGTACCATCTCCTGTCTGCCTGCAAGCAGAATGGATTTGGATCGGGATGGGGTCGATCCAGAACCAATCTGATCACTGGAAAGCCCCGTCCCATCCGATCTGATAATCCACTGAATTGGTTACAATATCCCATATGACTTTTATCTGGAGCACCGAGCCATCGCAATGCGCGAGTGAAATGCATCTACCACCAAAATGGCGAAAATTACTAAATATGAGAAAAAAACACCCGAAAGAACAATCAATCAACAGAAGCAGAACCCCCATCGCAATGCGCGAGTGAAATGCATCTACCGCCAAAATGGAGAAAATTACTAAATATGAGAAAGAAAACACCCAAAAGAACAATCAATCAACAGAAGCAGAACCAACATCCAGGTTTAGAAAACAAGTCAATTTCAACATATATCAAACATGGTTCATCTGAAGTCCCACGATACTCTGTTCATAAAATTAAAATTACTGTTAGATGAAACAGGAGAGACCGAAAGAGTGAAGGAGAACAGAGGAGAGCATAGTAGTGGGGAGGAGAAGAAAGGAGAGACGGGGATACAACAGGAGAGGGACAGAGAGAACAACGCAGGAAATGCATGAGCGGAGAGGGGAGGAGAAGAGAGGAGAGGAGAGGAGAGGAGAGAACAGTACCGGAGTAGCGGGAGGTGGCAGCATGCGACAGTGGCGCGAAGGAGGTGGCTCGGCCAGCGACGTTGGCAGCGGCAGCGGCAACGGCAGCGGCCCAAAAGCTAGGGCTCGCTTGGCTACTTGGCTTTTTAATCTGAAGGAGCTCAACGAGTCCACACGGTAAACTCGAGTCGAATCGGACGATTCCACCGATCGAACCGAGTCGACTCGCTAGTCAACCCGAGCCCGAGATTTTCGTTTCAGAGGCCGAGTTGACTCGTCGGGCTTGATCTGGCCGTACGATCGCGAAGAATGCCATCACTGCACCGTATTGACTCGGTCAACGTTTTCTAAGCTCAATCATAAGAATCTAAGTTTAAGGTTTTAGTTTGCTCAGACGAAGAGCATGCAGATGTTATGTGAAGGGAGAAGCTACGTGAGGCAGCGGAGTTCCATGCATATACATCATGGCCACCACTTCATCTGTGTTCTTGTATCTTATCTTGATAATGTTGGGCAAAACCATCCCCGTCTTCTACGCTGTGTACGAAAGAACCCATAACATCATCAGCAACTTGCACCGGTTTGAAGCTGAAACACCTTTAACTACGATGAGCCAAGTGATGAAGGAGATCTTCATGGAGGACACCGACTTCTTTCCGATAAAGCCAGTGGACTACGGCAGGTTCCTTGTCATCTCTCTCGGCACCGGTTCGAACAAGCAAGAGGGAAGGTTTACTGCACGAGAGAGCAGCAAGAGGGGCGTGCTCAGTGGCTGTACAACAAGAGCACCACCCCCATCATCGACATCCTCTCGCAAGCGAGTGCGGAAATGGTGGACGTCCACGCCTCTGTTCTCTTTCAAGCGCTGTGCTCGGAGAAGCAGTACCTTCGCATACAGGTACGTGTGCTTGCTTCGAGAAGGAAGACGACGACTCATTTCAATCTCACGAAGCGAACCGGCGTTGAGGTGCATGCAGGATGACATTTTGACGGGAGATGCTGCGTCGCTGGACATCTCGAGGAAGGTGAACCTGGAGAACGGCAACTATGAGCCGGTGGAGGAAGAAGGAACGAACGAAGAAGCCTTGACTCGTTTTGCTCAGAGACTTTCCAGTGACAGGAAGCTAAGGAACTCGAAGTTACTGCCTTGATATCATTCATTCATTGTGTGTCTGTGTGTGGGTTTTGTGGTGAAGAAGCAATGAATAATAAATAACAATTGTTGTGGTAACTTGATGACAATAATATGAATAAAAGGGTGCAATCCTAATTATGTGATTTGGATGCACAAAGATTTGTATGGTTTTCCCAGAAAAAAGGCCAAATTCTTGATTTCTTAGAACATTTAAATGACATGTAAAAGTAAAATCATGACATTGAAATGAATAAAGAAAAAAAAAGTATGATTATTCGAGATTTATCTCAGATAGAAACATCAAGCTCATGAGGAAATTGTTCAATGTGTCATCTGCATGAAGACCAAGATCAAAAGAAGTCTCCTTAGCCAATCATTTCGACAATCAAGTTAGTAATCCAAAATAGATAAATATAATTATTAATAGTAAAAAAAAAGACATCTTGACTATGTTAAAAATGAGTTTTTATGCTTAATAGTGAAGGGACAATATGTTATATAGAATATTTTTTTAGGGGATAATTTTTAACTATCTTTAACGATTTCGATTTCTTTTTCATATATGTGATAAAGGAGATAGTCTCTTTCTATAACATATTATGTGATTTTTCTTTGACGAAATGATTAAAGCATTAAGGCTAAGGGCAACTAACCGTTTGTCTCTTTGATTACCTACTTTTATATTAAGTTAGTAAAATAAGAACTTCTATTACACTCGCACCCTAAGATTCAATACTTTAATGTATTGAAGAAGGTTATAATTCAAGTCAAGGCTATCAATTTGATTTTTCTAAGTTTAACTCATATTTAAGATTAGGCATTAAAGAACTTATCTATCTTTTCAGATTAATTTCTTTTTTTTTTCTCATTCAATTGATATTATTCCCTAATGTCACCACACGAACGGTTACTTTAAATCGATGGTGAAAGGTAACTGTTAACTTATTTTTTAATATGAGTGTCACACGAGGGATGGATGGTGATTGATCGATAATATCCTCATATTAAATATTGAATAATTTATTATTGTACTAATTATATCTAAATTTAAACTATCAATATAAATAATGATTGAAATGTAACATCAAAAGGAAATTGATGGTATCGAAATATAAATAATGATAAGGCAGGAATTGGTTAGTAAATTACTAAAATTAAAACGCGCGACACGTAAAGTCGCTTTCAAATTTTGAATCCCATGCCGCTTTATAGCCATTCCCATTTCTGAACGCCTCTCTCTCTCTCTCTCTCTGCTTCTGCTTGCAAAGCGATCACTCGCTCTCCTTCCCCTCTCTATCTATCGTGGTAAGGGAAGCGATATGGGAACAACAGAGACAATGTCCTACGAAGAGCAGCGGCGGAGGAGGCTAGAGGAGAACAAGAAGAAGCTCGAACAGCTTAACCTCCCCCACCTCTCCGTCGCCCTCCGCGACGCCGCCGCGTCCCCCAAGACCTCCCCGGTCCTCCACTCGAAATCCTTCCTTTTTCTCACTTTCTCCCTTCTCCCGCTTCCATAACTCTGTTTCTTGCTCAACCAGGCCAAGCAGATCAAGCGAAAGATGTCCCGGGATGCAAGCCTCACCCCCGTACGCCGGTCCGTCCGCGTCGCGAGCTTGCCGGAGCCCAACTACCGAGAAGTAGGCCTCTTCGGCTCGCTGCTTCCCCTCTCGAGCCGATCTTGTCTTGTTGGTCGATTGTCCTCTGTTCCTAAAACAAGAGGAAGAAGATTCAAGAAAATAACGATCCTTCCTTTCTTCGACTTTTAACCGATTGCTTCTGTTGCTTGGTTATCTTTTGGCTGATGTTTGATGTTTACAATTCGTTTGATGCTTGGATAGGTAGCTTCAGACTTCGTGGATAGGCCGAGAAGGTTGGTGATTGCATCTTAATCTAGCACGGCTGGAGAATCTTTCCCTAATATATATCTCAATTAGGATTGCTAGGGTTTTGAAGCGTAGAGGCTTGGACAATCGAGTATATGCATCGGATGAAGCTAGGGAGTACGCCCAAACGAAAGCAGAGGAAGTCGAAGCGGGACTCGATCCAAAGTTTCCTTCTTTTGTGAAGTCTATGCTCCAATCTCACACCACCGGAGGATTTTGGCTGGTAACTCTACTCATCCTCGATGATGCTACTCTCAGTAAATTTCTATCGATGTCTAATACACGCAAGATGAATCCTTGATAAGCACTAGTTATTGTCTCATAAATGATGTTAATAGGGGCTTCCTATAATATTCTGCAACAAGCATCTACCAAAACGTGAAGCGACAATTACTTTAATAGATGAAAACGGGGATGAATCTGATACTACTTATCTTGCCCACAAGAGAGGACTAAGTGCAGGGTGGAAAGCTTTCTCTATAAATCATGAATTAGTTCATGGCGATGCTGTCGTTTTCCAGTTGATCAAAACGACAACTTTCAAGGTAAATTAGAGAATATTTGATGCTCCTTTTCTTAATAACTTCAAATACCTCTTTTCGGTGTAGTTTTCTTATTTGATCTATCCATTTGTAATATACTGCTTCACTTCATATGTCTACTGTCGACTTGTCTTTCATGCAATTGATTGTGGTTAATCATTTTGCAATCTGATGTTGCTTATTGACATACCTCCAGTTCTGATGTCTCGTTAATTTGTTTTCTGCTCTCTAGGTCTATATAATTAGGGCGAGTGAATATGATAGCAGTTGATGTAGTTCTTGGCTCTCCAGAAAAGGAATTTTGATGCTGCAAGGAGTAGGAACAGGTAATTTAAATTCTAATTTAAATTTTAAGATGTTCTTGTTTCTATATGTTCAAGAGTAGAATATTACAAATTTTTCTAGCAAACATATATTGTACTTGAAAATTTTGTTATTGTACCGTATCAGTCATTCCAAATATTGCCTATCTGTAAGGCTTTGTTTCTTGCACCAAAAAAAGGAAAAGAAAGAATTGTCATACATTATATCTCCTTTTACTTTCTCCCTTTTCCATTGACCTTCATTTGTTCAGATCGAGGAGAACCAAATGTGTTAATTAACAATTTCAAATGATACCCGTAGCGTTTAGCACACAATTGGCAAAAGGATCATTGCAATTGTTTAAATGCTTCAGTTGAAAGGTTTCCCATAATTCTTACAAACTGGAACTATCAACTTCAATCACTGAAGTAGTTAATTTTTAAGGCTTCTTGTTAATTTCTCCACTTTATCCTTTGTACTATAAATGTGTCAAAAGTCTTAAATATACTTTAAACTGTATTAACATAAAACTATAATCATTTTAGTTTTTTATGTGTACAAAAGTTTTATTTCCTTGTGCTTTTGGTCGGGTTGCTCCTTATGATTTAGGTGATCCAGAAATGGTAAAACGGCATACATTGGTGTATCTTGGATTTGCAATAATGAGCTCTATGCATTGCACCATATTTTTTAGTTGTTTTATTTTTTAAACAATAATATGAGTGATATATTTGAATTGGTTTTTTCATTATTTATTTTCGTTTCTTCCTAAGTTTAATTTTTACTTCTATATCTGCATAGTTCCCATTTGATACTTAACAAAGTAATTATTTTTTAAGTTTTAACTGATGGTGGAGAGAAACACATCAATTATCTGCCATCATAGCTACTTAGATTTTTTTGGGATATACAATGCAAATGATCATAACTCAAAAATCCACTGATTCAATTTGTTTATAAAAATATTTTTTTCATTGACAGTATATATCTTCAGTAATCTTAATTATATTATAATGTCCCATAAATATTAAATTTCAAAAATGATAGTATTTTATTTTTAGCTGATTGTTTAATTTAGTATTTATCTTCACTCTTGTATCTAGATTTGGAATTTCACTTTGATGCATGTGTGACATTTTTAGTTTGCAAATCCACGACCTCAAGTTAACTTAATACATTATTTGGTTCTACAGGTAACAGGCTCAGCAGAGAAGTCCAATGCCCCTCATTTGTTTCAGTTTGAAGACTTGGGGGCTTTACAACAGTGTTTTTGCATAAACCAAAACTTCTCACTCACATGTTCATAAAATATTCAAAATTTCTGTTACTTTGTGCTTGACTTCGGCTTAATCTAAAATTTCCAGTGGACCAAATCTTGTAGACAGAAGTAACTGAAGAATTTTGGGTTGAAATGTGCTATCTATATGGTGGCTATTGCTACCACATTGAGTTTTATGTTGTCTTTATGGAATTATAATAATTATATAAAGGATTATTGTGAACTCCCTCAATAAGGTGGTGGCTATATTTAGCAAATGAGTTGACATCTAATGCTCTAAGTCGTGCAATTACCTTGTTTTGTTTTGTTCTACAGTAAAGCAACAATTTCTTTTAACTTCATATTTAGGGACAACATATTACATTCTTATGTTTTTGTGGATTAATATGATTCAGATTACTGAAGATATGTACTGTCAATAGAAAAATCATTTTCATATATAAATTGAATCAATAGATATAAAAAATTATAGATACAAAGTAAAGTGTTATTATGATTATTTGCACTGTAGATCCCAAAAAATCTAAATAGCCATACTTGATGTGCTCATCTCTCCACCACAAGTTAAAAAGGAAAAAAAAATATTTTGTTAAGTATCAAATGGAAACTATGCAGATATATAAGTAAAAACTAAACTTAGAAAGAAATGAAAACAAATAATGAAAGAACCAATTTAAATATATCACTCATATTATTTAAAAAATAAAATAACTAAAAAAGATAGTGCAATACATACAGCTCATTATTGCAACTCCAAGATGCACCACTGTATCCAGCTTTACCATTTCTCGATCACCTAAATCATAGAGCAACCTGAATAAAACTTACTTTTTTACAAGTTAAAAGTAAATATTGAAAGCAAAAGCACAAGGAAATAAAATTTTTGTACACAGAAAAAATAAAATGATTATACTTTTATATTAATACAATTTAAAGTATATTTAAGACTTTTGACAATTTATAGTACAAACTACAAAGGACAGTGAAGAAATGAACAAGAAACCTTAAAAAATTAACTACTTTAGTGATTGAAATGAAATGGTCGGGTGATAGGCTTGCCAAGAATTTTGTCTTCTTCCTTTTCCTCCAATATTTGCCGATATCTACATATCCATTACCTTCAATGGTGTATGCCACATTTCCACTTGCTTCTGCAATCCTTAAGAGTATCAATGGCTGAATAGCACTCCATGTGTTCACGAGAAAACTCCATCTTCAAAATTTTTTGAAAGGGGTGATATGGCTTGCAGTTATTCTCTGATATGCTTTGAAATTTATCAACGTTTAGGAAATAAACAAAATATACGTTTATAAGCAAGAGACTGTTGATGTTGCAGAGAAATCATTAATGGCTATATTTGTACATCCCGTGGCCCATTTTTTCCATATTTTCTCTTGCTTCGTGAAGTATGCTCGCCATTTCCCAGTCCCAAATATCTTTGATTGAGCTTAGGCCTCTATGTTTCCTGCAATGCTCATATTCCTGCAGACAAAAGGTTGAAAATGATCTTCCTGCAATCTCTAAGTCACTCGGATTCAAAATATTAAATAGATCATGGAGACAGCATTTGTCTAAATATATGGTTCGACCACAAGGTTGAGTTGCAAATATATTAATGAATCTGTATGCTTTTCAGTTATGATGTTGCTTTATTCTTAAGCCACAGCAACAGGCAAATTATTGCACAGAAACATGCCAAAATAAACTCATGGGATGGGGCAAAGTAAACTTCGAAGAGCACATCAATGTTTTAAATTCTAGGACTAGCTATCATGCCAATGCCAAAAATCTCAAGCTGGAATTCAGTGGCTAGCATCGCAGCTTCCAATGACAAGGTTTGAAGGTGATTGATGAGGCAATTTTCAAAACCATGCTAATATATTTTTGATGGATGCAGGTCCAAGTCCACATGTATATGTGTCTATAAAGCTGATAAGCCAGTCTAAAGCTGCGATGATGTATGCTGATTTGCCATGAGACTAATATGGGTCATTAATTGATTGTGTTGTGTCAAGCTAATGTAGAATTGATGTCCATACAGACCCCATTTAACAACCATGCCAAGATTTCAACTCAGCCATGAACCATCTACATAAGGTAGATCTATCCAAAAATCCTATAACTATTCAATGAATACAAACAGGTAAGATCAGGTCAGGTCAGGCAAGTCAAGAACCCCAGATTTATGATTCATTTGAACATGCACTGATATTGAAATTACACGAGGCACAGAATTAATAGCATATCAACCAAGACATGACTTGTTTACCACATTTGACCAGATTCTTAACACGACAAGACTTGAACAAGCTGCGTTCTTATATGAAACTCAAACATTCATAAATCAGGTTGATTTTGTTGCGCTCTTCATATAGCAAACCTGTACAACGTAAACCGGAAGCCAATAATATCATGTTGTATTCCTGACAGGTTGGTGATAAGTTCAAGAATTGCCACCCCCATGCATATAGCTTGATAAAACTGTATAACCAAAACATGTGCTGATAATTTCATGTTGCAATTGTGTCGGGTTGGTGAGAAGTTCCAAGAATCAACACCACTAAGCGTGTCATGTTACTAGTAATTTTTGGTCATAGATTTTGCTATCTATATCAAGGACATCCGTCTTATACAAACCACCCATATCAGTCCCTGGCCGGATTGATACGTACTGGTCGGTACTGATCTACCGACACATGGTACACCTGTCTATAATGAAGACTCAAGAAAAAAAGAAGGACAGGAGGAAGGAAGATTCAAAGAGGAAGAAGAAGGAGAAGAGGAAGGAATAGATGGTGGTGGAGAAAGAAGGCGGAAGGAGGAAGGAAAAAGAGACAGTGGAGAAGGAAGACGAAGGAAGGAGGAGGAAGAGGAAGGATATCCAAAATTGGTGGCACATGGCAGGCGACAACAAATCTGTTCACAGATTCTACGTGGATGGCAAAGATTGGACCAGATCGCCCGAAACAGGGGCAGTACACGTACCGGGTCACATCCAAACCGGCACATACCATCCATTTTGTATCGATCCGAGTGAAATCATATTCCATGGTCTATATTATTATCCACTAAATTCTAGTAAGAAATCAAACACTGTAACTTGAAGGTTCATAATATCAAGTAGCATAAAAAATCATATCATGAAGAGAAAGATGATCAACAAACTACCTTGTTTTCATCTTCAAAGTTAATATTATGCAAGTAAAGAGGCTGACTCACAGCCACAAGTGCGGTCTCCAAATCAAGAAATCCGGCAGTAACCATTCTCCTTAATACCCTCGCTTGAGAATTCTTGCCCCTGTCATATTAAAATGTAAATTTTCCAAATACAACTAGTTGTCAATGGATTTCTGCAATAAATCCCAAAATTTAGATTCACTAGCCTTGTTGGACTTGTCAATGGATTAAAGGTCTCGGGAGAAGGTAAAATCCCAGCTAGCAATGCTGACTCCCCCAAGTTAAGAAGAGAAGGATGCTTTCTGAAGTAAAAAAATGATGCTGACTCGATCCCGTAATTACCATGTCCCCAGTACATCTGAAAAGAACAGCAAACAGTAAAAATAACCTTGATAAACTCAAGGAACTAACTCAGTATCATATCTTCAGTACTGCTAACAATAGTAAGTATCTACAATACATTGAAAGAGTTGCTCACAGGTAATAAAGTATCCATATCTTCAGTACTGCTAACAATAGTAAGTAAATCTACAATACATTGAAAGAGTTGCTCACGGGTAATAAAGTATTATTCCAGTGTATCATAAAAATTGTAGTGGGTTTTTCCAGGAATCACAAGGAACATTAACCCATCTAGAGAATCTCACCTTCTAACTAGAATGAATTCATAACTAGAAATTAAAATCTTCCAAAGCCCAACAACAGAAATCATCCCAGTGAAATATGTAAGTTACTCCAACTGTCATATGAATCTTTGTCATGTTTCCAGGGAATTGGATGTTTTTACATTTTAACAGTTCTGTTAAATCAGAGAAACTTCAGAAATAAGTAGGGCCAATAACCTAAAAACTTGAAGAAGTCAATGGAAATATAAATTTAACAAATAATAATATTCAATCTAATTCAGAAAACTCATAAAACACATAGTGCACTAGGGTTGCTATTCAAACATGTGGAAGCTAATATATGGCCCTTGTAAATCTCACATAAAGATGATATGTTGCAGGTCAATGGAAGTTTCTCACAACATGTAAAATGTTTGTTTCAGCTGATGGCAAAGAGAAAATGTAAAATCAAAATAAAGTTTGGATCACTAACTCAAAGGAACTGGCTAACCTTTTACGACGTGTTATCGGCTTACTGAAAGCATAGTAGCGGATATTACTGTAAAATTGAAGTTATTACATTACAAATAGAATATTGACATAAGACCAATGGATTTTAGGATGACACTCCATTGATCTGGAGTAGTTTGGCAGGTTTTTAAATAATGGCTTGAGTGAAGTGATGAACTTAAAAGGAGTAGATGATGCTTTGAAATAAATACTATCTTGTCCAGTAAATTTTACATATTCTTCTGTTTTCTTTTCAGACCCTTATCTTCTATCTTCTATTTTCTAGTCTTCCAACTGTACATGTTATATTTATCTAATATCGCAAGGCTAGATTAAGTTGACATTTTGCAAATTCAAACCGATCTAAATCATTCTGCATCATCAAACTGCAACAGTAAAGTCTCATGAATAATGATATAGCAAAAACTGCTTTAGACCAAAACAAACTCTCCCATGTCCAGACTTAAGAGTTTGAACTTTTTAAGTTGATTATTGGGTTCACAATGCAAATCTGTCTTGAGTTAGAGTCTTTAGAAAGAAAAGAGAAATCTATAAATCACTAGTATCTGTCAACAATCTGGAACTCATACCTTGCTCAAATAAGAGTACAGTATTTCCCACTTCGACATTTTCCTCTCCAGTAATAGAGATAATATTCCCTCAAAAAATTTCCTTGAGATCTTCCGTTCACTTGACAAGAAGACATTCTTCACAAGCTGCATTATGAAATGGTTTAGTAATCTGCTATCGACAAATTAAGTAGCCCAATGCTCGTAAGTTTAGTAGTATATCCTATCAGAACTAGATAAAATGCAACTGCAATTTCCATTGCAAATAACATGTGACATGTCTATGCAGCAATCTCTACTCCACTACCGGTGGAGATACAGAATCAACTTAACAAATAACAAAGCACTATCAGCATAACCTAGTACCTGACTATAATTTTTTTAAAAAAGTATGCATTTATTGCTCAGAGACTCTTTCAGTAATTCCACAATAAAAAGTAAGCATCTCCAATGTCACTATTTAAGGTATGCATTTATGTAATTGAAGGAAGCCATATAAAGCAAAAAATCTTGTTTTCATCAGCTAATAGAAGGACATATTCTTTTAAGACTTAAAAGAATCAGCTCATAATTCACACGTAAATGAAATTTAGGCAGCTTCAGGGTGAGACCTCCGAGATAATGTAATTCCAAACTTCTAATCACACATGGGTATCTGTATAATACTATGACTTACGGACAAAAGAGAGATAGTCCCCGCAGAATAAGAAACATACTTTTCCAGTCTTAGGAGGCAGCTACACTGTAACACATGTTAATAGTCAACCAAGATATTCTGAGTGGAATAGTAATCATAGATTAACTCACAGAAAAGGAACATTAACTTATAATAGTTTATCCACTCAATCACCGTTGAAACCACACCAAAGCATCAGAGAGCTTAACTTCTACTATTTTTGAAACTCATTGATTGTAAGTGATCAAGAAAGTGAATTTACAAACATGTAGTGGGCTTGTCACTTAAGAAAATGATCTATCAAAAAAGGTCTCTTGAAAATAACTTGCACCACGACAGGGAGAGTTTTCTATCACAGAGCTTTGTGCCTTTTTCTTGAATAGAACGACTTGTCTAATAGATTAAAAAAAAGTACCACAACAGGGAGAGTTTTCTATCACAGAACTTTGTGCCTTTTTCTTGAATAGAAAGACTTGTCTAATAGATTAAAAAAATGTCAAACTCTCAGGTAGCATCACTCTAGATCAAGATCAAGATTTCCTATGCCTCAGATTGTTGAAATACCCATTGGCAAGGTACCATTCTCATAGGTTGTCTCCTGAGTTACAAGCGAAGCATCATGGGACAACATAAAGCTACATTGTTCTTCAACTTAAAGTTAATGCTGCCCTTGAAGAACTTGTTTGTTGTGTAATATGTTTGTATCTTCTTCGTTCCTCATCAAATAATATCCCAAATGAATCCACAATAGCAGAATAATCATAGAGGCAATAACTTGACAATATCTATATAAATCCAAACAGTAACATTATCAAACAATTTGGAAAACTAATAACTCACTAGTTCAATTAATATGGTTGACTTGTTCTTCCCTCAGATTGTGATCTTGTGCCATTTCTGACCAAATTGACCAACAAAAGATCTAAGAAAGCACAATAAATCTAGTAACAGAGTATCAGAGGCGAAGGAGCGATTTACCTGCTGGGTGATGGTGCTCCCGCCTCCGCCTTTAGGGTAACGGACCACAGCGCGTCCGATCCCGTAAGGATCAACCCCAATGTGGTAGAAGAACCGGCGATCCTCCGACGCAATGACGGCCTGAATAAGGTGCAATGGGAGCTCCAAGATCTTCGCCTCCGCCCCCTTCGAAGACTCCCGCAGGCGGCACCATCGTTCCCGGAAGTCGGCAGGGAGGCCGCGGAAGAAGGCCCAAGCAGATAATAGCCCTGCGAAGACGATAAGCAAGGGAAGGGAGTTCGGGGGACGGAAGGGGTTCGGCGGCGGCTTCTCGAAGCCTACTGGCGGAGGGAGCGGCGGTGGTGGAGGAGGAGGAAGAGAAGGAGCACAGATCGATGGGAGGCGGAGGAAGGGGATTGGGTTTGGGGCTGAGGAGAGAGAGGCTAACGGGAAGTTAGAACGCGGCGAAGGGAAGGGGCGGTGACCGGCACCGCGTGGGGTAGTGGTAGTGATAGGAGGCGGATGGGAGACGACGGGGAGCGGCATCTCGGCGGTGACGCGATTCAGCGCCGCCGGTTCGGGTTCGACCGGACGCGCCGAGACGCGGTTTGAACTTTTCTTCATACCGGAACGTATTGTAAGCTTGTCGTACCGGTTTGACGGGTGCCGTTTAATTTCAAGTTTCGAATCCAATATTTATTCCACATTAATTGGCTCCACAAAGGTAAAAAAAAAAGTAAAATTACATATATTCCTATATATCCTATTATATATATATATATAGACTAATTCAGTATGAATTATGTATCATACCAGTATGCTGATTTACACTTTTGTTACCATAATAAGCAAAAAACACTGAACTTCTCCACTAGTGTTTGTGAAACAGGCCACACTTTCTCAAAGTAGAGCCTGATGCATCAGGTTTATGAACCAATAGTTAGAAGCTCATCATAAACTGCTCATGTAGTGCTGCACCTCAAGCATGTGGGTTATGTAGTTTAGGTAGGATCTCATTTCACCAATGCCTTCATGTAAGTCACAAACATAGTTTTCTCAAGCAAACTTTAATATGATCATCCATCAAGCTATCATGCATAGCATAGATGACGGCGAGGAACTAATCCTAGAACTAAAATAGGTCGAGAAAGTTCCATCAATTAAGCAATATAACATACCATGAATCTGTACAATTAATTTATCACTCATTAAAGGGGAGGACTAACCACTGCAAACAAAGAGAATAGTTGATAGTTGGAAACACTGCACTTTTTGCTAGATCACAGCATGACAGCTTCAACCTGTTTGTGAGCAAGAAAAGGTTGTTTGTGATCGACTGCAGCTGTTGTGATCCCAAGCATCTGATGCTGCTGCCTTTAAAATCATCTGCATGTATCTGGTTACTTCTTGTTTTCCTGCAACTGTAGAAGCTATCTCCAGTTCATAATACTTGAACAAAACAATTTATATACATATATGATCTCTAGCAATTCATCCAAATTATGACAAAGTAGATTTATATACATATTGACTTGGAACAGTCATTCATCTCAAAATTATGTGACTTTCTTGCATAGGCTCTTCCAACAAACTCTAAACCATGTTTTGTAAATAAGAAAAGATTAATCTATGCTATACAATCTCCATCTTGCACAAGATATGTGTATTGTCCTAGGATTAATTGCTTGCATAACTACTGGTAGGCAACACAACCTGTGCAATGCAACATTTTGTCTGCTATTTCGGTCCTCATGATGCTTTTGCACTTGCCGTGCTCACCAAGGACCCTCTCCTCGCACTGCAATTCCAGGATCGTCATCCGTAGGACTTCAGATATCTTAGTTGCAGCTGCAAGAGACCACTTTAAATACAGGCATCTAAATGATTGTGTCTGCAAGTTCCATTTGCAGTATTACTTTTACCTTCAAGTGTCTCATAGACACTGCATCCCTAATAGTCACTGTAGGTTGCTCAATTAAAGGGGACCTACCTAGTACCTAAGGATCATTTTATATTCCAAGAGAACATACCAAAATCCTGATGATAATAAACTGCATTTATCATGCATCAAAAGTGTTCTTAAGAATCTTAATCATGTTGCAAACTGGCAGCACAAACAAATAATTTTTTGGCACCAAATGTACTTTTCAAGCTTTGGCAACCTTAAAAGTCAATCAAAAAGGTCAATGCTGAGCCTGATGATTATTCAATAATCGATCGTCTTATTCGAACCACTAGTAGAAATATCTATGTGAAATAATCAACCGTCTAATTTGGGTCTCACATTCTCCCATTATATTCCTGCAGCTACAGGATTTGTGCTGAAAAAGGGCTTGTGGCAAAGTTCTGTGTTTTGGAGCTGTAAAAAACAAATGTAGCTGTCCTACTATGGCTAAGATCTTGCACTGCTGGAGGCTTGAGGAAGGTTCAAGAGCTTAACGAATCTAACTTTATGGATTAAAACTGACACAAAGGGGGTCATCAATTTTGTAAAGGAAATGACTGCGGGTCCCTGGTTTCTTGGAGATCTTTCTGTTAATATCCTTACTATACAGGATAGATTAAAAGTTGAACGGGTTTATATCTAGGGTGTATAACCTTGTTGCCCAATAGTTTTTCCTAGCTTTGGGAGATCTAAATGTACTCCAATCAGTAAATCAAATGGGTTCACTTGAGAATGATTTGACACAGCTGCTGTGCAAATCTTAATATGGAAAACCATGTCACTGTGAAGTAGATGGTACTAGACTCCGCTAATCCTTAATACAATTAGATAAGGGGTGTTCACATGAAAGACAAAAGTCTAAGATGAAAAATCAGTCTATTTTAGCATGCCGTAGACTTTTATCTCTCCTATTGGATCATGCCAAATGGATGACAACTGTTCTGGTTCATTGTCCATCAACTCAAATGTGTTTATTTGTAATGCATCGATGTAACAAGGACCAATAGATAAGTAAAATAAACTGAAATGACAGTAAGATGCAATAATACATTGCATTCATAGTAAGACTAGTTTGTTGTTGTAACAAGTTTCAGCTTATGCAAAGTAAATCTATCATACATTTTTAAGCGTAAAGCTCGATAAGGAGAAAACAAAATTTTGATGAAGACTCATGACAATAAGCAAGTCAAAGCATATAAGCCACCACAAACTTAAATGCTCAGATCTAAAAATTGTATGATGGCATGTCCCCAAACAGGCAAATAAGTAAACACTTCACAAGCCCTGAGCAATGATCTCTTATTCAATTCAATGAACAGACAAGCACCTTAGACCAGACCATATTCTTTACATTAAGCATGACAAACATATACATGGGACCCAAAAAAATCTGAACACCATTTCTGGCTATGCCAACAACCAAGTAATTGCCAAAACTATAACTTAGCAGCAAGCAATGCGAACAAATATAACATCACTCAATTTTTCTTTTGTAATTTTGATCAGTTTCAGTACATACCGGGCAAGAAAATGATAAGACAGAAGACAATGTCATTAATTAATAATGCTATTTCAAGGGTAACTAACTAGAGAAGTGTCAACAAAACATAAAGTTTGAAGAGTAAAACAAGCATATTACATCATCCCAAAATATAAGCATAAGTTAATATGGATACATTATACATACCCTCCACCACCAAAACACTAAAATAGATCCGATATCAGATACAAAAGAAAGAGAACTAGCCCTTATAGCAAAATACAATGTAATCTATCACCTCATAGTCTTATGCATCTCTAACAGCATTGCAAAGAGTTCCCTGCAGGTCTTCGCCCAATTCATCTCGAATTTCATCTCATCTTCCAAGTGCCGCTTCCACTTGTCCTCCAAAGCTCTCGCCTTTGATTTATTTATAAGCTTCATCCCCACTTCCAGTGATGCTTTTGACAAACCATTAGTTTTCCAATGCTCTGCCACATGATGGGTCAAATAAGGAAAAGATTCAGGTTCAATTCCCCATTCCTCCCCATTCTTATTTTTCATTTCCTCGCCCCTGATCTTATTTCCCATTACCTCATCCTCTTCCTCGGGGGCGACCAAAATTTTCTTTTTCTTTAGTTTTGTGTCCGTTCCCTTCTTGCCTTTCTTATCATCTTCCTTCTCTGCATCTCTATCCACCCGAACCACCATCAAATTGTGTTTTGTCTCTTTCCTAGGGCTCTTTTCATCTTTATTCCATTTCTCCACATATCTATCCTCCTCGGGGGTCACCGAATTGTGTATTTTCTGTTTTTTCGAGTTCTTTTCCTCTTTCATCCTCTTCTCAGCATCTCTATCCTCCTCGAGGGGCACCGAATTGAGTATTTTCGGTTTGTTCGAGCTCTTTTCCTCCTTCTTCCCCTTCTCTGCTTTTCTATCCTCCTCTAGGGCAACCAAATTGTGTTTTTTGGGACTCTTTTCCTCTTTCTTCTCCTTCTCTGCTTTTATTGGGTTCTTTTCCTCTTTCTTCCCCTTCTCTGCATTTCTATCCTCCTCGAGGGCGCTAGAATTGTGTTTTTTCTCTTGTTTCGGGTTCTTCCCTTCCTTATTGCCCTTCTTTACCTCCTCCTCGGGCCAGAGCTTGGCAGCGAGCTTGAGAACAAGGTCATCGCCGGTATCAGCGGCAGAATGGTTGTACTTGTGGCGGATGTGGCGAAGTCTGTTGAACACCTGGCCCGGTGAGAGTATATCGGAAAGGTAGCCCTTCACAAACTCGTAGAAGGGAGCCAAGTTAGACTTGGTCGGAGCAAGACCAGTCTGGTCCCGGAACTCGATGGCGCCCCGGACGATGGCGGCGTTGTCAGCGGCCGAAGATTCGTTCGACCGCTTCCGGCCCGAATTGGAGCCCTTCTCCCCATCGCCTGGGTGCTCGCCGGCCTTGCGCTTCCGTTGGCCTTTGGCGGTGGCGGCGGCAGCCGAGGGGTCGCTGAGCATTGGAAGAGGAGATCGGCGTTAGGGGTAGGGTTAGGGTTGCAACGAGGGTTAGGGGTCGGACGGCTTTTGTTATCCGCGCGAGACTAGGGAGTCTAGGGGTCTAAGTGTGGGGCCCTTCCAAGATGAGTGGGCCCTCCGGGGAATCAACCAATAGGAATACCAAGAAAGAAGAATTAATTCTGTAACGTTTCAGTGCACTAACGAAGACATTAATCGCCTCACTTCTCCAAAGTAAACAGTATTAGTTGCATGAAGAGATCAAAGCTAAAGCACGAGGTGGCTGCTGCTGCGGCAGCTGAAGCTGGAGCTGTCTCCGTTCACCTCCGCCGCACCTCCTCTCCCACAGACTGACCGAGAGTTCATCCCTCGCAGCCACTCGCCTCACCACCGGCAGCGGCGGGTCCATGTCAGCAACGGTGACACCAGCTCCTACCACGCCACCGTCGTCCTCCGCTCCCCCCACCCTCGAGCTCGTTGGATCGCTCGCACTCCTCCTCAACAGCGCCATCGTGATCTTCAGCAACTTGCCACGCTCCCTCGAAGACGAACCGCTGGTCTTCGGCGAGGAGGAGGAGGAGGAGGTCGAGTCGCGGGAAGATGACCTGTCTCTCTTGATCTGTCCCATGCAGCCTATCCGCGGCGACGATAGGGCGACGGACATTGACCCAAGGCGAAACAGACGCTTCTGCTTTGGGAGAGAAGGGAAGGAAGCTGTGGTGGGGATTCTGACGTTTGGAGTTGCTCTCTTTGGGGTGTCTTTTGTTGGGGAAGGTCTGAAGCACCACGAAGGGTTGAAGGAGCTTATGTGGTGGTGGTGGCGACGGCCGTGGTTGCCCATGAGGAGGAGCTGGCCAGTGCTGAGATGGGAGGGGGTGGTGGAGGCCATATAAAAGAGAGCTTGCCCTTGGTCAATGAGAAGAATGGACTTTGTGGGCTTTGGTGCTGCCGTAACTTGCCATGAACGTTTGGAACCATTCTTTAGCCCACTGTTCCTGAGAGGAAAGACTCAAAAGAAGAGTTAGCAGTTGCTTTCACCCTTTTCTTGTTCTTAGTAATGCAAGCCTTGACCTTAACACAACTTCGATCATATATGGCTGTAGATATCTTTATGTCATTCATGTTGCTTTAAACATGCCAGTAATTAGATCTTTAATCCATGAAAAACTTCAGATGACTTGATGGATCATGTGGAGTGTTCTTCCAAACCAAAACCATTTGCCTTTCTTGTCCTCAACTTATCTGAAAGGAGACCTATCTCATTTTTGCTACGACAGACGAGTTTTCTATCATAGAACACTAGTTTATTCTCTCATACGCCAATCCAGAATCCGACATGGGAGCATTGACCAAGAGATGTAGTCCACAGAAATGGCCTTAGACGGCCAGCTCCCGGTCATGCAAATGGGAGTGAAGAGTACGTGTCAACTGGCCATCCACATCAGTACGGTTTGACTTGAAGCCAAATCTCCGAGAATATTGACTTTGTTTGCTTATACCATACTTCATGGCGTTGGATCTAATCACCTCCAAATGCGAGGTAGAACCTTAGCCAGATGTAAAGACTTCTCTTCTAAGACCCTTCAGATCATTAGCTAGCTTACTATTACGTTGTTTTCGGAAGTGAATGCTATAGAGGAGTTCATGCAGCCTGGTGAGTAATACGGCATCAGACGTTATGACAGGGCACATGAAGAAGTCTCGTTTGTGATGCAGTGATATCAGCCACACAGTATGAAGACGGTACATGAAAAGACTTGACTTTGTCGCTTGTGGGATACGGAGACTTTGACCGTAGGGTTTCACAGTCAATCATATCTCTTTTACGAGTCACAGAGAAATTTCATGATCATGCAGCCTGGTGAGTAATACGGCATCAGAAGTTATGACAGGGCACATGAAGAAGTCTTGTTTGTGATGCAGTGATATCAGCCACACCGTATGAAGACGGTACATGTAAAGACTTGACTTTGTCACTTGTGGGATACGGAGACTTTGACTGTAGGGTTTCACAGTCAATCAGATCTCGAAGAGGAAGAAAAGAGATTGCCATCCTTCTGATAAAACAAAAATAGATCAGTATTGATGGCAAGATTCATGATCAGAAGAGTTTTCCAGGATCAATAAGCTTCAGCAGGTTTGTCAGAACCAATGGATGAAATCTCCTACCATACTGACTAATTTTCATGATTAGACACAGTAAAAAATAGCTGTATGCTTCCTCTGTTTACGTTGAAGAATCCGTTAGCCTCGAAAAAGAAGCAAAACCAAAGCATAAAACTGATTCAAAGAGATCAAGAATGATAAATCCATATTTTCCAATGGGAGGTATTGATGATTGATGATTCCAGTCAATACTTTGAGAATATCAAGTCAGATAGAGGAGCAGCAAAGGAGATGCAGAGTATCAATAGAGGGAGATAATGTTAGTTTTTTCATTGGATCTCAGTCTCTCTCCTCTTTTTCTTACTGTGGAACTTATAAAGGTGGAGGGAGAAACCAGAGAACTGAAATGTTGTGCTCTCCATCTGCGGTGAACCTGCTTTCCATTGCCAATCTCAACTCTCTCCCTCTCTATCTCTCTCGTGCAGACACATTTTTATGATACCGGACTGTGAGACGTCTCTTCGTCGTGAACCACCAAAAGAGCTCTTCCTTCTTCTCTTCTATGTATGTTCATGGCCCGTAGAGAGAGGTCCATGTCGAGGGAGTCAAAAACATTCCATGGGAGTCAACAATGAAGCGCAGAAGTCAAGCATCAACACAGTGATGGAACAGACGTGGACTAGTGGACTTCGGCATCTGTAGCTACACAGGACGAAGTACTTCAACGCATGAAGCCGAAAGGTGAGAAGAAACGACGAGGAGAATCTCCATTAGTCCATGTTCCAGCAAACAAGTCATAGTGGATTCTTCATTTCAGCTAGGTTGATTACGGTCGCACTCACAACAATATGAGTGAGAGAAAGGAAGAGCTGTAATTATTGGATTACACCATCCACTTCTCTCTCTCTCTCTCTCTCTCTCTCTCTTTGTATATCTATATTTATATCGTAGAAGTCTGCTAACAGAAGACTGAGGGATTCATTAAGAAGGTCTGAAGAGTACAACGTCTTTAATAGTATTCTCTTCACTGTATTGCATGGAGAGATCAGATGTGATCATTTCTGATGTGCTTCATTAGGTAGGATGTTACCCTCTATGAAGAGAGGGAAAGGTCACCGAGGATGCAGATGCATGCATCTTGCATCCCTTTGATTCAACGCCCGACATTGAATGGCAAACACTACTCACTTTGCCCAATCTTCTGCTGCATGCACTGAGAATGATTTAGTGAGAGTGTCTTCAGGATTAGTAAATCTGCACGTACGATTCTACATTAAATCAAATTCATCCCACATGGAAGCCACCATCAGATCATTCTCCCTATTACAAGCCCTTCAATCGACCTTCTTGGTAACCCAAGAACAAGCCTGGACCTTTCCTTGGTTCTACTCCTACTCCGTAACTATCTCTTTTCCTCTCCTATCGCTTGACTAAGATTGATCTAATGTGTAGTGTTTCCATGTCTGGGACAGGAGGAGGAAGATGAAGAACGGATACTTGACAGTGGAAGTTGGCCTCCAGAACGAAGGAGGAGGTGGTGGGTTGCAGAAGTTCACGATGCCTGTAACTTATATTAATCATCCACGCTTTGCTGGTCTTCTCGACAGGGCCAAGGAGATCTACGGCTACTGCTCCGGTGCCCCAGGTCCACTGAAGCTTCCTTGCACGGTGGAGGAGTTCATCCATGTCAAGTCGCTCGTCGAGCGCGAGTCCGGTGACAGTCAGTAGTCCTTCTCCTTGTCCCCTTGCCTTCGACAGAAAAATAAGCATTTGTTAGCTGGAGTCATCGTTTCCATAGCTCCGATGCAGCCATGAGGTCTGCCAGTATGTGTGAGCTGGATGCATCGGTTCTGCTACAGATGCAGACATGCATGAGAACTGTAATAAAGAGCAGTATTCCATCAGATATCAGAAATAGATGCAATAATCTTCCTGTACTTTGTTGATCTCTTCGAGTTTGTCTTCGATGATTGTTTAAGAACAGAGATGGTCAATCACTCGAAAGATTTTAGTAGGCCAGTTGAAGACAAGTATTGGCCATGAAACAAAGACAAATGATTTGAGACCATGTCAAAAGCTTGATGTGGGGAGTGGAAGTCTCCCTCATTGCCAACTTGGTTTAGGCTTTTAACTGTGGATGAAACTTGAATGATGCAAAACCTAAATGAATATTTAGGTTTGGTTTAGGCGTGACATATCAACAAACCCGTATGAATATTTTCAATTAAATACCACAGATTTAATGAAAATTTTGATGTAGTGAATAAAAGTTCATGAATATTAATAATTAGAAGATTAAAAAATATCACAGGTTTTAGCATCCCCTTTCACAACAAATTGGTTTAGATTTGACGAAATTCGAGAATATGGTGTCGGTGAAGAATATATATTGTATAAATAATTTTAATTAAATATTAAAATTTTGATACATTGAATTGAATGAGAAATGAAAAATGATGCAATATATACTTAACATCTCCTCTTACTTGACATATGAACAAAGCTTGTGTATATGATGCAAACCTAAATGAAAAATGAGTACTATACGAATATTTTTGATTAAAAACTAAATATTGTGAATGAAAGTTCATAACTCTTAAAGATATGATTGAGAGATTAAAAATCTTGAAATGTTAATCTATTAGGAAAGGATCCAATGTATATTTTAATATCTTTTCTCACAAGTAAGTTGAAGTGTGAATGAATTCCAAGTATATGGTCCAAACGTAAATGAAGCACATGTATTGTATGAATATTTTTAATTAAATACTAAAGATTTGGTGAAAGTTTTGATACTCTTAAAGATATGGTTTAAAGATTAAAAATTAAAAAATTTAAGATACTATGAAAGGACCAATATAAATAGTTTACATGAAACCCCGAGTATATGGTAAAATTCAAATGAAGAACATGTATTGTGTAACTTTTGATATATAAAAAATATAAATTTAGCCAACAATTTTAATACAATGAATGGAAATGAAAGTTCCTACAAATCCGAAAAGGTTAAACTATTATGAGAGGACCCGATAAATATTTTAATATTTTACTCTCGTTGCAAACTAATTGAAACTTACATGTGAACGAAAACGGAGTGTCTGATATAAATCTAAATAAAAAATAAATATTATATTTATATATTTTTTAATTAAATTTAAGGAAAAAAACTCATGATATACTATGATATTATTTTAAAGATATCACTGAGAGGCTAAAAATTCCTAATTTTTACTAATAATGGTCCTTTATCGATGAGATCCGATAATATGCATTCAATATATTTATAAGGTGGGAAAATAAGAAATCAAATGGTGGAATAGTCGCAATAAGAACGACCCCATCAACTTTGATTTGTTATTATATCTGCGACAAAATCGCACTGATTTAGACACATCGTGTGCAGTCATGACATCACAAGTACATGAAGATTGGACGTCATAATGATTCATGAGTTTAAGGACAAACTCAATATTTGTAGTTAGGTTTTTTTTTTCTGATCATATTTATGAGTTAAAGTTTTGGATTTTTTTTTTTTGCACAAGCACAATATTATCTTTACATAAAAATCAAAAATTATTTTGAACTACTAGTATGTATAAATCAAGACTTTGACTGTTAGTATTTTGATATATAGAAGGTGTCAGCTAGTTTAGTAAGTAAATATTTAGATAATTATCCTTTGTAAAAAATAATAATAATATTTTAAATAATGATTTGATATGAGTTTCAATAAATTATCATAACTCATGAAACCATCCAATACAAAAGAAATATAATTAGTAATTAGATATCCATCCACAATTATACTCAAACCAATAAAAAGGAAACATGAGTTGAAATAATAGATCAAACCAAGTTCAAATGTAAAATGTCATCACACAAATCACATATTCTATAATCTATATGTCATCTAAATCCTATGCATAGGTTTAGACTGTTGTTATGAAACTAAATTTCCAAACCGGTTTAGTTCACTAATCAGATCGTTTGGAGTTTAATTTTAAAAAAATAAAATAAAATCTATAACTCAAAAGATATTGTCTATTTGAGTTTCTTTATTTATCAATAATCTATATCTCAAATATAACATTATTTTATTTTTTTATTCATTTAATTATTTATAATATTTATATTTATGTTATTAAAAAAACTTATATAATAATTATTATTTCAAATATAATTATGAAAATAAAAATTCAAACTCTAAACTAGTATTATTTTCTAATTATAACATTTGAATCTTTAAAAGATTTTGAATGTTTTTAATTTTTATTTACTATCAAATATATTTAAATTGTTAAGGGTATTTAAGTTTTTTCATTTATAACAATGAAAAAAAAGAGTTTACTATTTATAGCTTTTTTATTTTTTTATCCTAATTAATTTTGATTGCATTATTTTTTATTTCTTTCTCTCTTTCTCACAATCTCTACAATTCTCATCATCACTTATAGTCTCGAGCTTACTTTCCATATCACTTTATAGCCTATGCTCCAATGTTGCTCATTATCATATAATCTTGTTTGTCATCCCTTCGATACTATTCTCGGCTGAGGAAAAAAAAAAAAAAACAAGAAGAAAAGAAGGTACGACCGAGGTGGAGGAGAAAGAAGAAAATAAAAAAAAAAGAAGAGAAGGTTATTTATGTATATTCATAATTTTTTTAAAATATTATTTTTTTAAAAAAATATAAATTGTAATATCAATAAAAAATATTATATTTATTACTAATTCATCCCTTCAATGCATCTATTTCGTTTTTGTCATTCTTTTAGAGCATATTGTAAATGTATTTTTATAATATTATTTATATTATATATTTTTTTAATCTGATTTAAATTAATTTAAATTTAAAAAGGAAAAATAATTAAAAGAAACTCTCGAATAAACCGTCATAAGGTGGGCCTTCTCCCCCTTCCCTCCTCGGGCCCATTACACGAGAACAAAATCGAGTCGACGCGTGCGTTGGAGTGTCAACACCGCTGTGCGTCGTCCTCCTCATCCTCCTCCTCCTCCTTCCTCCCCCCTCTCGTTCCACTTTCTAGGGCTTTCCCTCGGGGAAATCCCCATTTCTTGTTTGATTTAATCCACATCTCCCCCTCGATTCTGTCGCGGAATCTCCTCCTCCTGCTCCAGTGACATGATGCGATCTTGCGACCTTTCATGAAGCAGCAGCAGGTTCTTGGATCGATCCCGCGCGTCGCTGCCGGTAACTCTCGTCTCCATGGCGCCGCCGCTGAGGATTGCAATCGTCCGCGACGAGGAGACCGCCGCCGACGACACGCCGACGGCCAAGAAGACGCTCAGGGCCGAGTCCAGGGTCCCGCTCACCAGGTGGGAGGCGGCTGCCGCGGCCGCTGTGTTCTTGATCTTCGCCGTTGGACTGTTCTGTATCTTCCTCACCATGCCCGAGGCCGAGTACGATAAGATCCTCAGGCTGCCGCGCAACCTCTCCGACCTCCGCGTCCTCAAGTGAGCTCCTTTCTTTCTTTAGCTCTTCTTCCATGGTGGATCTGCTTGAATTTGGCTTTCTTCTTGCAGAAAAGCATAAATTGATACCTTTTCTTTCGTGTAATTCTCGTCCTGAGATATTATTTATCGGACGGGTGTGCTTCCCTAATTCAATGCTTTTAGATATGTGTGATCTTTTCGTCTAGTAGTTAGTCAGATGCATCCAGATAGGTCACACACCAATATACATATGAACATTTCGATCAGCATAATGCCGATTAACAATCACTGCAAAAGTATGAAGGTTTTCAAATGTAACGTTTAGAACCTTGGGGCTATTTAGATGTGCTGATGCTACTAAAATTTGATTGTCATCATATAAGAAAACCCCAAATGTATATATATGATACTTCACATCTAGAACACCTCCACTCCAAGTAGTGGAGAACACCCTATTTATATTCTTTGCCTTTGGGCATGTATTGTATTGTTTTTCCTTTTCTAAAAGGCAGCTTTTGAAAAGCTTCTTTTGGAATCGATTTGTGGAAGTACTAGCATATTGTGAATATGCTTTGTTATGAAAAGTTTGTTTCTAAAATTGTTTTTTGGCCAAATGTTATTGCGAAGCAAAGTCTTGACAAGCAATGGCATTGTTGGAGGAGATGGTGGTCGTGGCAACAATAGCAATTATTGTAGTAATGCTTTGTAATGGTGCAAAAGTTGTTAATAGTGCTGGTGACCAATGGACGTGGTGACAACGGTGGTGGTGGTGGGGGTAGGGAGGTGGTTGTAATTGATGGTGGTGGCGGTGGCGATTGCAATAGCGATGCATGTCGAGGTCGAGAGTGATTGTGTCATAATTCCTTTTAGAAGAAGTCAGAAACAGGTCATGACCTTTTCTTAAACAAATTTTTTTAGTTTATCTTTTAAAAAAAAAACCTTTCAGAAAATGTGAACAAATTCCCAAATTTTACAATAGCAACTTCTTAGTTTTAGAAATTAAATCTGCCAAAATTTTAGAAAAGCAACTTCTTTGATTTAAAAGTTAAAAAAGTTGAAAAAATTATTTTAACAAGCCCAGACATATTCTTCTTGTTCTTTTCCTTCTTTTCTCCCTTTCTCTAACTTAGTGTTTTGCTATTTTTCTTTGGCGAGGCTGAGATATTGCATTATCATATACTAGTTGGACACTGGTTAAAGATATCATTATATTTCTTAATTATCACCTTAGATGAAAATGAAAAGTGAGACATCCTGGTTCATATGTGCTTATCAACTTATTTCCTGCTCATAACACTATGGCATGAGGATTCTAGATAGTTTGTGAAAAATTATTTTCTTCTATCTGGTTTCTTGCCTTCTTTTATCTTTGTTTCAGATTTTAAACCAACAGCTATGCATCTTAATCAATTTATGTGTTCAATCTTTTGTAATACATGTTTGTAGGAATATTCTTTCGATCTAAGTATTCTTGTGTGGTGATTATGTTTCTTGTAAAAGCATGTGAAGCAGCCATGATTGAGTTATGGATGTCGTGTTGACAATAAAATAGTCAACTATGTCTTTCCATTAGGAGGGACTTCTAACTCTGAAGGCTCAAACTAAATTAATCGTACGTGGTACCCTTACTTCACAATATGTAATACTATGTAGATTGGGATATCAGAGTATTGAGCTAGGAATCAGTTTAGAGGATTTCTTTTTTCTTTTTTCGAATGAATGAATGGGGTTTGTATTGATATGGCACTATATATTTTGGTCTCTCTTTTAATAAGTGATACCATATATTTTAATTTAAGATTGGTATTGTAGAGGTTTGGTTTAGAAGCACATCTGGTCCATTTATCATAGTATAAAAGATATAGATTTCATTGGATGGTCATATTTTGGGGCTAGGGAATGTTTTGAGGATGTTTAGCTGGTGACTTTGAATTATAAGTTGTTTATTTGCCAAAGCCATTGAATGATTTTTTTTTATAACTTTGAAGATTCTCATTTTTGTTCAGAAACATAGTCCATTGAAGAATTAGGATGTTCTTTTGTAAGTTGTAGTTTATTTTGTTAGCTTCATATGATTCATGTTTTTTTTTTTTTTTGCATATCTATCATTGATGGCTGGAACCAGCTGATTTGTTGTTATGTTATCATGCTTGGTGGTTCATTTTTAGAAGCAGCCGTGAACACCCCTCATTGTCTGTAGACTCTGTACTCTGTACAACCTTTTTCATTCTCCAACTGTAGTTCCATTGTATACTATTCATTCAGACTGATGAACTTGTGGTACTATTATGTGAATAACTGTGAGAAACCTTTTTTTAAATGAACTCTTTGGATTTTCTATTCCAGATTTACCAGTACCGGCATCCTATTCCAAGTTAAGCAGAAATTAGTTTCAGATTTGCTTATAATCTTCTGTCGATGCGGTTCTTTATATTCACCATGAATTAGTGGCCATATCTTTGTTGTAATAATATAATGTTGCATCATATTTGCATAGGATTTAACTCAGAGTGGTATTCAAGTATAAGTAAAATAATTGGAAAAGGCACGTTGAAGGGCACTTTTGTCCATGGCCATAACTCTGTTGTAATAACTTAATGTTGCATCATATTTGCATAGGAATTAGATCATAGTAGTCTTTAAGGAATTAGATCATGGTCGTATTCAAGTATAAGTAAATTGTGGCCATAACTTTGTTGTAATAACTTAATGTTGCATCATATTTTGCATAGGAATTAAATAGTAGTAGTATTCAAGTATAAGCCAAATAATTGGAAAGGGCATGTTGTAGGGCATTTTTGTTCATGGCTAGTCTAAGATAATTATCTGGTGGTGTATGATAAAAAAGGTATCTTTGTGTGATATTGTCAAATGAGTTCCTGACTTCCTTCTATCTTCTATTGAATGACAACCTATCAGTTCACAACTTATTCTGTTCTTAATGTCAACTTTGGCTTAATGCTTAAGTAGCAAACTTCCCATTGTGAACTTTCTTTTCTTTTTCCTTAGCAGTAGTATCTCCTTACAATTTGATTTGGATTAATATCCAATACAACTGATCTATCTGTATGTAATATGGAAATTATGCTTGCAGTAAAAAAATGACATAATGCGCAGCTTCTTTACTTCTTGTACTTAGTTAGCATAGTATTAAGTTTTTTTTTCCTGTTATTCTCTTATGCAGAAATAATTTGGCCGTATATGCCAGAGATTACCAAGCCAAATTTGTATTAGGATATTGTTCAATCTACATCTTTATGCAGACATTCATGATACCTGGTACTATATTCTTGTCATTACTGGCTGGAGCTCTTTTTGGGATCATAAAAGGTGTTATTTTGGTTGTTTTCTCTGCAACTTCTGGTGCTTCATCCTGCTATTTCCTTTCCAAGTTAATTGGCAGGCCTTTGGTCAGCTGGATGTGGCCTGAAAAGTTGAGATTTTTCCAAGCAGAGGTACTGACAGAGTTCCTTGTGTGATAATTTGCCTTTTATTTTCTAGGCTGCCTCTGTTTATATTTGTTTTCTAGAGACCTTTTCAGGCTTATGGCTTTCTTCTTTACATACTTCAATCAATTGATTAACAATTTGCTCATCTCAGAATCTGTTCTTTTCTGGATGCAGATAGCAAAACGCAGAGAAAGGCTGCTAAATTACATGCTTTTTTTGAGGATAACCCCATCTTTACCTAACACATTCATAAATCTGGCATCTCCAATTGTTGATGTTCCTTTTCGCATTTTCTTTCTTGCAACGTTGGTTGGTCTTGTTCCAGCATCTTACATTACTGTCAGAGTAAGTTTCTTTTTTATCTGCTAGAATCTACTTATTTTGAACTGTCATTTCGTTTTATTCATTTTCAAATATCCTCTTGATATCATTCATTTCCACCCTAGTTTGCTTGGCCGTGTAGCCAGCTAAGATGCACTAACTTGCTGTTGCATTTTTGCCCTATAATTCACTGGTGATGGATGTGTATTGAGATTAAAAGTTTTATTCAGACTTGCTAGTATGTCACATTTGAGCAACGATAGTGATCTTTTTCACCGTATTTAAAAGGTTGACCTTTATGGGGCTAGCTCGTAGGTTTGTTGATCTTTTCACTCTTGCAAGTTGAGATATTAGGTTAAGCCTTTGCAGGCACTGGCTGAACAGACTGACCCTGCAACATGGCCCAGCTCTTTCAGCTGGGCCCTCTGAGGCGCCTACCCCTGTATCGCCAGCATTAGGTTCAATTTCATTTATAAAATTTACAGATTTTGAGGACCATCATTTTAGAAAAAGATCAACTCAGTGCATGATGTTTTTGGGACTTGGGAGGATGAAATGTACAGTCATACCTCTATATTTTGAGGGTCATCATTTCTATGCTTTATAATTTGGTGCCATCTGTTACTGTGGTTTACCAACATCTAAAGTGATTTTGGTTTCTTTTTTTCATTATTGTATCTATCTCCTCTTTATGAATGCTGAGTTTCTCGCTCTAGTTATGATGGCACACATGTCACATCTGTGTTGTCCAAAATGCGTTAAGATGAGAACTTGCAAGATCCGTAGACCTGTAGAATGTACAACTTGTAGAAGATCTTCCACCATCCTTGGTAGTTGGTACTATTGTTTAGATTAGCTTCTCTTGATCTTGAACATTCAGCATATGACTGTATAATTGACTAGGCTCTGGTGAATTTATCTGAAAACATCTTGTTCTTTATTGGCATTTCTGGGTTGGTTGGTTGTTTGTTTGTTGATCTCTTTTAATCAACTCGCATTGGCCTTTAGCCAACTTTTATCATCATTGTTCATATCTTTTCCTATACAATACTGCGACTAACCAGACTCTACTGCTTTGTACCTGAAGGCTGGTCTAGCTCTCGGGGACTTGAAATCTGTTAGGGATCTCTATGACTTCAAGACATTGGCGGTCCTGTTCCTTATTGGATTTGTCTTCATATTTCCAACAATCCTAAAGAGAAAGAGAACATATGAATGAGGCAGCTTGCTTGGCGTTGACTTTTTTTTGCTTTCTGTGACAAATTATTGTTCTCTGTCACCTGAACATTAGAAAAAGTAAGGTATAACCCTCATTTTTTTTTTGTTTTCTTTGCCCACGAACCTGCCTCATCCGGCCATGACTTAGCTTGTAGAATGAACCAAAGTGTAACTTTCTATCGGTAACACGAAGTTTCTGCTTTTGTTGTCGTAGAGATTCGACTTTCTCTTGTTGTTGATGCTATTGGTGATACAATCTACGGTTCTCATCTGTCTCGGTTCCCACAGGAAACAGGACTCTCCCCACAGCCTCTCGTCTGCTTCCGTAAGTTCCATGACGTCAGCTCAAGGATGCCATCGTCACTTGTGCGAGAGAGAGAGGAGAGAATATGGTTCCTGCCTTCGTCCAGACAGCGGGGCCGACGGAGATGCGAGCGTTGTGGGTCCCAATTAGTCATCCAATTGGCTTGGCGACAGTCCTCAAATAAAAACGTGGGAAAAACCATGACGTATATTCTATGTTTGGTTAGGTTTTGATATTATTTTCGTAAATAGTCATGAAGCTTTAAAACAGGCATTATGACACTAATAATGAAGCATAGCTACGTCATTATTACTCTTTTTAACCCTATCATATCATCAGGTCCATATGGCTGAGACATGGAAGGCCCAAGCCCATCACAACAAGCTCGGCCTAATATTCCACCTCCTAACTCGCATATCCTCTGCTAACTCAACTGCGTATATTTCTAAATTACATAAAGCAGCATTGATTTATTGATTCGTAACCATGGCGAAAGAAGCACCATCAATATTATGCATCACTATTATCCCATATAAAATATCGTGTGTATGTTAATTCCTAGGATACGAAGACATGCAATAATTAATTAGTACTACATAGCTTAATTGACGTGCAACAGCACCTCCGATGGCATATGGAAAAGGTCATGGAGACGGACGAAACAAGGAAAGAAGGCAGGTAGGATCATACGGCGGGCGCTGTGCGTCTGTGCCCGGTCGGTATATATGCAGCACCGAGAATGGGCATGAAAAGGAAGGAAGAGACAGAGATGGGAGGAGGGCGGCAGCTGCATGCGGAGTAGCCCCCCCGTGCAGCGGATAGAGGAAACAATGGCGTTAAGAAGCCATTAATGGCGGCATGTAGAACTCGACAACTTCTGTTTCATTCATGTAGCCCACCATTTCGGCTGCGGGCGCATTCACCTCCTGCCGTCAACTTAATCTACAGTGTCCTCTCTCTCTCTCTCTCTCTCTCGCTCTCTCTCTTCCTAAAGCAATGCTTGCATTTAATATCCATGAGGTCACATCTTGATCGTCCGTCTCATCTGGTCTGAAAGATCCTCTCAAGATTGTGTTCGACGGGATCCTTATGATTTGACGCCGATGAGACAGTTGAACGCAAAGATTATATATATATATATATAATGAGAGAAAATCCAAAGTGGAATGGAATAAATCTGATCTGTATATGATGTCAATCCACGCAGTGTACAGCTCTCAACAACCATCTCATCGGGGAAGACAACACGAATCCCTTATGCCCCACTCCTGTCTCGAAAGAATGTGATGTCCATCCCCTCCCTCCCGGAAGTGAAAGATGGGTAGATGACGGAGCTGTGTTGCAGTACACTTCATCGAACGGAAACATCCAACACTTGCGGCAAAGCTTTAATGTCCATCATCTGCCATTGTCTTATATGTAAACATGGGAAGAACGGATGCCACCGAGTTGGTAACAACACCATCACTCATCTCCATCAGAATCTTCCCTTCATTACATCGACCCTCCCCCCATTAATGACAAGCTACAGTCGTGAGATTTATTCTAGTCACATGCACTTCCCTCTCAACGCTGTGGACAGGCTTGCATCGAGCTGGCCATGCAAATGTGTTCCTTTGCTTGCTCGAAGACCTGCTCGCTTGCAAACCATGAACAGCATCCGCACGAGCTTCAATAGTTGGCCAAATACATACCGTGAAACCCTAAACAGAAGAATCTAAAGAACCCACCCTACCTTGGATCTGTTTTCCCCTTTGCATGCATGCCTTTCTCGAGAGAGTGTGGAGGACAGGCATGGCTCACTATCATGTTGGCAGCTGACCCTGCACTGCACACCCCATTCACCGAGCTGAGACTGACCTGAAGCGAACACCGACAGCAATCCCATGTGGAAGCCCCCAACAGCACATTTATTTGATCGCTCCATTTGCTCAAACACTGCAAGCAGGCAGGAGACCGGCCAGTCCATCAGCAGTACCAGAAGACAAGGACAGTGTTCTACCCTCTCCATCAGCACCGCTCTTTGGGTGGCATCACAAGCTCAGCGAGTTCACGTTTTGGTGACCATAAGATTGTGTCTAGGCTTGTGCAGTTGTCTGACATGAGTCAAACATCACGGAAGATTTCCAAGAGATCGTTCTTTAGGTGTGTGTGCGTTTGGTGGGAAAAGAGAAGGGAAACCATTTGAGTTGTGTGATGAGATGATATGCAGGAGGGAAAAGAGTGTCAAGTGGTATTGCCTTTTGCATTTGTTTACTACTTCTTGGTTAAGTTGTTGTAATTAGTTTGAGGAATCTTGTCAGGAAACAAAGATGTAGAAAGTGAATGGGACATTTAGTGTGATGGAATACACATATTTTAAGGGTGGGTGAGATCTAGAAAGATACACTTCACAGCATGGATAGATTTGGTGATACACTTTCCTTCTGTTGCTGGCTTCCTTCATATCAATAATAATAATAATCTGTGAAGTATTATAATAGTAGACTTTGGCCAATTCATCAGCAGCAAAAGGAGGAGGGAAAAAAAAAAAGATGAAGTACCTAAGGCTTAAGCCCTGACACAAACTTTGACCTCACAGAAGCATGAGAGAGAGAGAGAGAGAGAGAGAGAGAGAGAGAGAGAATGTGCCTCCCACTCTCTCTGCTTTCCCTTCAGCATCTCTTATAGTATAAAATTGCAAAAGTTCTTATCTTTATGTGTAATGCAAAATTTTATTGTCTTTATTAAATATTTTTTAAAAATAAAAATTTTGTCAAAAAATTGAAAACAAAAAAGTATTTATTTATTTACATAAAATAATGAGATCTGCATGTATGACATTTATATTGGCACAAGTAGAAATTATTTTTAAAATAATTTCTTGTAGAAAAATCTTACTTGATACCAAAGTTAGTTTGGAGTTGACTTTGTACTTGTTTTATTATTCTTTATCATATTCCATAAATTATTAAGAATTTTATGTTATATATGTATTTTATTCAATGATATAAGTCAAAGTTCTTTGTTCTTCTTCCTCTAGTTTTTTTTTTGTCTCTATTTTCATATTAGATCACATTAATCTAAGAACAAAGGAAATAAATCACACATAACTTTCTGGATTCAAGTTGTCAAACTTTGAATAAATACCAGTGGATTGGAAAAATGAGTAGTGAAACTTATTATTGTTCTTACAATAATCTTGTTTCTCATCAAACAAATCACTGAATGCTCTCCAATTATCCTATGTGTTCAATTATGTTAGAATTGGATGATACCAACCAAAAGTTGAGACATCCATAGAACTCCATGATCAAACAAATCAGAAGGTCATAGGATACTGAGAAAAGGATCAGCAACACTGAACAAGCAACAAAGAAAGGTTGAGAATGAGATTGAGATACACATACTACAGAACAGATGGGATCAACATGCAACATTTTTCACTTCTTTTGATGCCATTCTTCCCACTGCTCTTTTCTCAAACCCTCAATTTAACACACAAGTCCATCAAGTGTAGTGTATGTTTCCTTGCATCATCTGCAAAATCTTACCTTCCAACCATTTAAGTTCTGAAAAGGAAAGAACAATAACACACAAAGAGAAGCTGAATTCTCTGATAGAGAGGGAGGGAGGCCATAATCATATAAATATTAACTTTAAACATGCTCTCATACATATATCATCATCATCATCAACAAAAACAACATCCATCTGTACAGGCCTTATTCCATATCTCTAACAACAGCTTGCTTAAAAAAAAATCTTCTCTATTCAGGAAGCAAATGAATTCTACTCCCTCCCTATTTTAGGGAAAAAAAGAAAACGGTGATGCAAAAGGAATCCAACTCTCCCTTGCTCCAATAACCATATACAAATTGGCTGAGCTACAAAATTCAGCCTTGCCCACCACCTGTAGCAAACTTAAAATTGCCTCTATAATCACATAATTCTTCCCTTTTGTGGCATTTTGAAGCTCCTGTGTTCAGATTAACTAGAGCTGCACATATATGTACCACTTTGATTGCTGTTGAGCTGATGATGCATGTCATTCCAACGGCCAAACTCCCTGCCTCGTATCTGAAGGTCTATGAGCTGATAAGTTACGCTAATCATTTTCCACAAAAATTCTGTTTATGAAATCTTGGAACCTTCTAGAGTAGAGCTTTGGGTCCACGGCCGAGATGGAATTGGGATCGGCCTGCAATGATTTGTAGGCATGCTCCAACTTTTTTGTGATGTCATAGTCCTGAAGGATATCGATTATCCCAAAGTAGAGGAATACATCATGGAGCTGGCTGCTTTGTGTAGGTGGTGACAATGCTACACCGTTTACGAATGGCTCGGATTCACTTCTTGTGACATGCTCTGCCTTTGCTGGCATGTTTGCCCCCAGATGGATAAAGGGTCTCCTGATCATAACAAAGAGAACTTGATATTAGAAGATACTATTGAAACAGTGATATTAAGAACCAACTTTGAAATAGGAACAGCAATCATTATACAGATGACTATTAAGAGATTATGCTTTCTCTTTTTGCTACACATGGAGCAAACTTTTAGGTCCAGATGTGCAATATTCATTCAGTGCTAGCCAAGTACATGACATTGGAGCTACATCATGATGAGAACCAACTGCATCATACCACTTAAAACTGTGTAGGGCCTCTAGAAGAGGCTAAGAGTCCACAAGTTTTAAACTTATTCAATTACTCCATCCATGGGAACAGAAGTATATCATTAAGTGACGACCAGTTGACAGAGAATCTTAAAAGTGACACAGAATCTTTAGTGGACTGAAATGACAACTTGTTTAAACCTAATGCAATGTATGAAAGCATAAAATAGATTAAATAAAACCAGCTTATTCTAGGCAGATACAGTTATTTAAATGGTTCCAAGTGCTATATCCTCAAAACAAGATTCACAAACAGCAATCCCCAATCTTTTGTGGTAACAGATAATGACCCACAACTTACTCTACCACAAGTTCTTTAGGGAAAGGTAAGCCCGATTTAAAAATGGTACTCACAATTAACATCAAAGTGCAGTAAGATAAGACATCTGAATGTTAGTTTTCTAGCATAGCAGGAATGAAGCTTAAATTAAAAGCACCCTTTTTAAATGAGGGAAAGGAAACATCACCATCACGGCACTATTATCATTGCTTCAAGGAGAATGTATTTACAAAGAATCAACACTAAGCTTCCTCAATTAGAAAACAAATATGAAACTCAACACCGGAAAGAGTACCGTGTGTCCAGAATCCCATTCACATCTTGACAGGTTGACACTGAGTCTTGTAAGTCTGGCCAGGCATCTCCTTCTTGAAAAGCTTCCTTTTTGCCATATATTTCTGACCATGCATCAATACTAAGATCAGATCACTGTCAACCATCCCATGGATTGTTTACAACTGTAACCAGGGTTCCAAAAATTATCAACTTACTTGGTGAACCAAGAAATGGTGATATGCTCGTTTTAGATGCTGAGACATTGTCACAGAAATGAACCCCCACCAGAAGACTATAATCCATAATTCCTTCTGCTTCTAAGAACTCGCAGTCTCGCTTGATTTGTCTAAGGTATTAAGGTTCTATCAGACCAAATAACACAGAGACGAGAGTAAAAATAACAAAAACAATCACATTTCTGCTATTAGAAATGTAAACTTACTCAAGAAGCTCCAAGTACCAAGATGTTTGGAGGCGAAATACAAAGTTGAGGTCAAGATCCTTAAGGGTTGTCGTCTCGTCAATCTCTTCCTCAGCCTTGTCAGTTGTCCGGCCATGGGATGAACCTTTCAAGTCAAATCTTCGATGTATATGATATTCCGAGCAGAACAAGTTACCCATAACAATGAAACGGACCTGACTTCCAACCAACATACATGCGTCATAATTTGGAGATTAACTAATGCATGTAGCAATTGCTGTAAAACAGGAAGCAACACATGCAAGCTCATGCCTAATATCTGCATACCTTTTGACCACCATTAGGTTTCACGCAATGCACACCATAGAATCTTGTGACTAACGAGTTTGCATACCGACATACATGGCGGTAATAACTGGATAACATCCTAATGAGAACCTGGACATGTATTGCAAATCAAATGAAGGACTGAATATCAAGGGCAATACATTGTTCCTAGGAAAAAGGAAGCATGCACTTGAGTACTACCAACTGAGAAAAATCTATCTTTCTAGTCAAATTAATTCAGTAATTCAGAGAAGGTGAACCAGCACTAGGAGACCAGTACGATCAATAATCACGATAAATAATACCTAAAAGAGGAAAAAGGAGCTGCCTGTCTCACCTTCGCTTCAGATTTCTTTACTGTCTTAATCATAAAACGATCATCCTGGGTCAGGAAAAAGAAGCTTCCACTCTTCCCAGGAGAAGATAGCTCCCTCAGAGCATCATTTCCACAAATAGCTAACATATAATCTGCTGGATCCACTGAAAACAACTTCCTCAGGTGCCTGCAATCCAAGAGCCATGCCAACAATTTCATCACCCAAAAATGCAAACTCCTTTGAGTTAAGAATAACACAAATATATACCTAAAGACCATGGGGCAGTAATCCTTCCATCGGAATTCAACCGACAAGTGTGGCGGAGTAATCTTCGATCCTTCTGGAGGAAACCTCATCCAATACTTCTCCATTGGATCAAAGTCCGATGGCCTCAGCTCCCTCAGCTGTGCTGAACCTGGTTTCCCAATTGAGTATCTGTTACAAAAATCAAATTGACCAAGCAGCTCAACAACCACATTCTCAGGACAATGCCAACAATGGATAAAACCAAAAACTTTTTAACCATCTACCTAATGCCTAGTTGAAGGTTTAACATCAAATCATAGTTCTTGTGTCCCTTCGATATTGTCTGACCCGGCTTCTTCACTTCATGAGTTGATAAGCAGCAGGGATTCTGTCGCTGCTGCACTGTGCCGATGAGGGTGGCACTGCTCTGGTCGAAGGTCGATCCATCCCTATAGAGCATCGATGCCTCAAGGGTGTCGATGATGTCGCAAGTAATGTCCCCAGCCTCGCCATCCAACTCCCATATGCAGATCCTGGGGAAGGTCTTCTCTGCTGCCGAGCTCCCTCTCCCAGATGCTCCACCGTCGATTGAAGAAAGCTTCCCAGACAACGGAACCAGTGGTGTCATCGGCGCCCCCAACTCATCATCTAAATAAAAGAAGGAGCTTCTTTTCCCGGGGGTCTCCTGCCGGGCGGTTGTGGGGGGGGGATAGAAGGTCCCGTTGAGGGCCATGGGCTCGCCGTGGCTCCAGCTGCCGACGTAGCAGCTACCGTCAGGCCAGGTAAAGACGCCGCTGCCCTTGGGGACGCCGTTCTCCCACTGGCCGTCGTATCGGTTGCCGTTGGCCCAGATAAGGGCGCCACGGCCATTGATGACGCCGCCTCGCCACTCACCGATGTACTGGTTGCCATTCCGCCAGATGTACCGTCCGTGGCCATCCTGGAGGTTGCGCCTCCACATGCCCTCGTAGTAGTCTCCGTTGGCGTAGGATTTGCTCCCGGACCCGTGCTTGCGGTCGGCGACCCACTGGCCGCGGTAGGTGTTGCCGTCAGCCCCGATGAAGGTGCCGAAGCCCTCCATCCTACCGGACCGGAACTCACCCTCGAAGGTGGCGCCAGAAGGCCACGAGAACTTCCCCTTCCCAGCAGCCTTCCCCCGTCGCCACTGCCCCTCGTACATGCACCCGTCCACCCAGAGGTACTTCCCCCGCCCGTGCGGCGCACTCCCCGCGAACCCCCCGGTGTATAGGTCCCCATTCGGCAGGGCCTTCTCGACCACCGCGTCCCCCGCCTCCTCATCGTTGGCGGGGCAGACCGTGGGGGCCACCCTCCGCCCGCCTCCGCCCTGAGATCTGCCCCTCATCTGAACAGGGGGCTTCTCTCGATCCTCAGCCACCTCATCCCCGCCGTCTCCCTCCGCCGAGTCGCCGTCGTCGTCAGCGGGTCGCCGCATTCTACGCCCCCGCGCGCTCCCCTGCGATCGCAAGCCCTAATCTCCGGCGATAGCGAAGCGCATTCCTTGGCTGATAAATGCAGATCCAGCGCCTCTGTCCTCCCCGGACCTCCGATAACTCCCTAAAAAAACACACCAAACGAAGCAAATCGATATCCAAATCGAAGCCGAGGACGAAAACCGGAAGAAATAGACGGAAAAGGCGGTTTATTTAAGGGAAAGAGAGGATGAGGAAGCGAGAAGTGAAAGAAGCAGGAGGAGGCGTGAGCTGCCGCTGCTGCTTTACCCTTCGCTTGGGGAAACGTTGCAGCTGCGACGGGAGGAGAGAGAGAGTGAGAGGGAGAGAAAGTATTGGCGGTAATTATATATATATATATATATAATATATATATATATATATATATATATATATATATATATATATATATATATATATATATATATATATATATATATATATATATATATATATATATATATATATATATATATATATATATATATACATATCAGTATAATGCTGTCATAATTACACTACATTGACGATAATACCCCCAATAAATCTCTTAATTATCGGACATGTCTCTTTGTTCCAACTTCCACCCCCAGGGGACAAACCATACGCATCACGTACACTGTACCGAGCACCGTTCACATTAACGGGACAGGTGTCCGTGGTCCCAACAGGGGCCCCATAACGGTACTCGTTGGCCCTACCTAAACCCTGCTCTAAAAGAGACAGCTGATCCTATAGTTATCCTCCCGGGATTAATTTGATTTTATGATAATTTTTTTTTTTAAGCTGTCAACTAATAATCGGATTAAATCCCACTTTTATCGCCTCATATTTATAAAATAAACATGAAAAATTATTATATCCGATCAAATTTTGTTGAGATACTCAATAGGTGTTTTATATATCAAAGCATCCCTTGTACTAACTAAGAGGAAATGAAGGATTTGGTGATATTTATTGGTATTTAAATGTAGTGGATCTCTTTGTATGGGTACTTGTACTAATTGGTACTTGAATTAGACTAATCTACATAATCACTATATATATATATATATATGTTTGTTGATAGGGTTGAGTGAGGGCTAAAATCGATTGAAGTGGGCATAATGTGAAATGATTGTGAGGTTGGGAGACCAATTCATTGTGAATGGGATTTGGAGATTGTATTTTGTTGTTGTTGATGGAGGTTGCAATGTGATCACCATGGTCATGATGTTGGGTTTGACATCAACTCGAGAGGGAAAAGATGAAAGGGGGAAGGGGTTGCTGCCTAAAGGTCTTCATCTGAGATGATTTCACATGAATGCTTGTGTTGTGAGTAATTGGTGTGAAGGCAGTAAAGGCAAACCTTGTTCTTGACATGACCCACAATAAATAATGACACCAAACCAGGTTGTAGATTTGGCAGGTCCACTTAAACTTTCATGAGCTTTTGGTTCATAAAACATGTTTGATATGATTAATATATTATTATCTTACTTTCTTTTCTTTTCTTTTTTTTTTCAAATAATATATGGTGAAGATGTAATTTAATATCAAGATATTACTATTGACAAATGACATTTTCATTGATTAGTTCGTCGCAATGAGTGAATATGATACATCACCAAAAAAATTATCAAAATTTTTATTATAATAAATCGATATTTCGTATGTTATTAATTATAATGATAAAAGTAATGAGTTAAAAGTCAAAATATTTCAGCATTGCTATTATTTGAATTCAGAATGACATATTTGATGGTTGATTCTTGTTATTTTGCCACTATAAATTATGATAATTAGAGGGGGATGATAATGACTTTTAATGGGCTGTGGTAGTCTTCAATAGCCCTATTTATATTCATAAAATTATATTGGAACAGATGCATCTTTAAATCAATTATAAGATTGACCACATCAATTCTATATCACCAATTGAATTACTAAATGATAGGTTTATGCTTAATGAGATGAGTGTTATTGAGGCAAACCACAATGTAGCATCAAAATTTTAGCCCATTTATTTTAGGTTGTGGGATAAAAATTGATGCATCAAAGGTTGATAGTTTATGTTGCTAAAGAAAGATGACTGAGGTGACCCAACACTCCCCTAAGTACAAATGGGCAGCAAGGAAGTGGCTTGATGAGTTGAAAGAAGAGTGATTTGGGAACTAGAAACTAATGGCAATAATGATAGTAATGGTTGCATCCATGTTCAATTTTTATGTACTTGAGTATTCCAATTTTTGAACCATGAAGAAGCATCAATCAAATACAAAGAAAGAAGAAAAGGAAGGGAGAGAGAGAGAGAGAGAGAGAGAGAGAGAGAGAAGGAAAGACACCCCAAAGATGAACAAGATCCAAAGGGTCAAAGTTTTACCTAGGTTAATGGGAAAAGGTGAAACAAGGAATCACCTCTTTTAAGTGTTGAACTATTTGATTCAAAGACTTTGGAATCTATGACCCATCATTCATTGGTAAAGCTGAAGTGAACAATGAAGACTAACCACTGTTTGAACAATTCACAAGGGTTAGGCCTTATGATCAAAGTTTCTTTTTCTTTTTCTTTTTAAGAGCAAAAGTACTTAGGATCAAAGCTTACCTTTCTACCATCTATCAAAGTTAACCTTCAGTAAAGGAACAACCTTGATTAACAACACAATTCTTATATGATATTTGTGAACATGATTTGTTATCTGAATCCATTTAAGATATCCAAATCCTTTTTGATTCTCAATATAAAATATATTTTAACTGAAAACTTGATCTACTGTATTGTAATTCAGTATTTGAATAACAACCAACATGATATATACACACAAGGTCACACAAGGTCACAGAGCTAAATTTAATTAGCTTATACCCAAGACTAGAAGTATGTGTCAAAGATCTTAGAATGACTCAAATAGATCAAGAAGATAGGAGTATGACAAAAGATAAAGATAGAAGTATGTGATGTTTCTTTCAAGAAGAATAGGAATTGGGTGCTTCATGGACTAATTATAGTAGTGAACATCTTCCTTATATTGACAGAAGATAAATATGATGAAGCAAGGATTCAAACAGAAGCAAATTTAGTTTAGAAAATATTTGTTCAAATTAGAATTAATGATAATGTATTGGATCTCACTTATCAAGAGTTTAAGGCTAAAAATATCATCTAATAAATTTTCACAACTAAAATATTGACATAATGTTAATATATTAGAGTCGTTTATGAAAGACTAAGAGTTTGAAAAAAAAAATTAATATGATTATCTCATGAATTTATAATGATTTTATTGCAAAAATCAATTTCTCCAACACCAATAAATTAGTTTGTATTATCATTTCAAATAGTTATATTTATTGGTCATAACATCATATGTGCAAAGAATTGTAAGATATTATATATAATTATCAAATGAGTTGAGATTCAAATATGCCTAAACATTTGTATTTGGCTTGGAACAAAAAGGAATTATTTTGCATGTGTCCTCCTCCTCCCATAAAATATAGATAGGAATAAAAGCCTATTTGTACCATAGGAACAACATATTTCCTTTCTGCATACCCATCATTTACCTGATGATAATTCTTTGTAGATAAGATGTAGTTGACAGCACTACCAAAAAGTTCCAACCTCTCATCCCTACTGATGAACACAGGTGTTAGAAGTCACCCTTAGGTGCTGATGACAGAGGTCTTATTCTGGTGATGGAGTTGCCTTTGTAAGTCCCTCCAAGCATATGGTAGCAGTTCCTCTTCAAGTGCAGGAATGCCTATGCAAGCACTGCATCAGTGACTCCCATAAACTTGAGTGTTGTGTCTCCACCAACCCATATGAGTTGATGGGGTAGCATGTTAGCCATTTGTGAAGTGGTGGAATCCTCTATTGGAATGTCCACTGAGCCCATCCATAAGAACATGACATACTCTCCTATATTGTATTGCTGCAAGAAGAAGTTGAAGATAGATACAGAAATAAATATATATGATTTAGCAACATGTATTACAAGCATAAATATATGAGTTCTTGCACATCCATCCTTGTCATATTTTGAAGACAGCATACTTGCCTTTATAAAATACTATGATCCTTCACATAGTCATGATTAACACTAATAATAAAAATTTAAAGATATTTTGTAAAGAAAGCTTAGGCCTTCTCTTTTGTCCTTTTTGAAGAATTGAGACATGGAGAACAGTGATCTAATTAATCCATTGTTCTTGTTCTAGTCTTCTGAAAGAAAAAACAAAACCAAAATTAGGCTAGAGAAGAGACTCAATATCCAATATTGTTTTATAATTTATCTTATTCAGTTATATAGTTGGCCAAAATTTACATGATCATGGATGATAGATAATCTGCTTATTGGCACATAGAAGGAGACTATTTTTCTTATTAAGTATTGTTTGCTTGTTATAAGGAAGATCATGTACTTAATTTAAGTCTTCTATAAATATTCAGTTGGAAAGTAAACCTCATAGAATTGATATAGGCTCCAATTAAAATAATAATAATAATAAATTTTACATGAGAGTATTATAACATACCAAATATGTTATCCAACCAATAATATTTTTCAAATTGATTTTGAGAAACAGAAACATCATAAAAACAAACTAGAATAGGTTGTTAGAAAATAATTTTCTGTTTAAAATATATACATCATAAAAAGCAATTAAAAACAGAAAACAATTCATAGAAAAGAAACTATTTTATCTAAAAAGAACATCATTAAGTGAAGCATTTATTTTAAAAGGAAGTTAAAAACTAATTTTAATTTTGAGAATTAGACCACTAAAAAATTAATTAGAAAATATTTTTTTGTATAAAATAAATTACATCATAAAAAAATAAAAAAATAAAATATTTCGTAGAAAAAAGTAATTTAAGAAAAAAATTTTACTAAAAAATATTCTTTATTTATAAGAAAAAGAACATCACAAAAAATCAATTACAAGCAAAAAGCAATGAATATTAAAATAAAAATTCCTGAAACTAATTTTGATTTTTGAGATATAGAAATATCACAAAAAAAATTAGAATAGGTTGTTAGAAATTATTATTATTTTTAAATAGATAGAATCATATAAAAGAAATTAAAAACAGAAAAAAAAATCATAGAAAGGAAACTAATTTTTTTTCTTTTTTAAAAAAGGACATCATTAAGAAAAGCATTTATTTTAAAATGAAGTTAAAATCCTAAATGGAGATGAATATTAAAATAAAAAGCAATGAATATTAAAATAAAAATTCCTGAAACTAATTTTGATTTTTGAGATATAGAAACATCACAAAAAAAATTAGAATAGGTCGTTAGAAAATATTTTTTTTAAAAAAAAGTAGATAAAATCATATAAAAGAAATTAAAAACAGAAAAAAAAAATCATAGAAAGGAAACTAATTTTTTTCTTTTTTAAAAAAGGACACCATTAAGAAAAGCATTTATTTTAAAATGAAGTTAAAATCCTAAATGGAGATGCGGGGTATCGAACCCCGTACCTCTCGCATGCAAAGCGAGCGCTCTACCGTTTGAGCTACATCCCCTGTTGTACTCATCTCTAATATAAATATATTATATACTATAGAGAACACTTGACAAGAATCCTTGTTTCAGCTTCCCATATTACCACCACTGCAAGTTCAGGTCTTGCCACTTTTTGGTATGTCAATAAAAGAACATGAACTCCCTATGCTTGGATTTGGTCACTAAAATATTTCACCAATATAATATGTTCAGTCTGATTACTACATTTACTCTCTGATTCAAAAGGTTGTGATCAGCAAGGACCATTGACTTTGGGTGTTTCTTATTCAATATATGTGCTGATCACCTCCTTGTTGTTTCAACATTTGAACCACCTTTTTCCTTGCACCCTGTTGTGTCATTGTGTTTTTTGATTTCTAATTATAGTCTACCTGTCATCGAATTTTTTTTTGTATTAATCATTGTTTGGTTTAATTAACCTCTGGTATGATATGATATTTAGTGCTAGGATGATACAAACCTTATTCTTAAAAGGTTTTTTGGGATTTTTATGAAGTTTGGTAATCGAAAATTAGTGCATCGGCACAAATCGATACAATATCGGTCCGAACAATGACTGATAATACCAGCTGTAAATATAATTGTGAGCCTTGGGTTTATTATTTGACTTCACATGTTCAGATTTGAGATCAATCCATGATTGCAATTCAGATTTTCTGAATTGTTAGAGAGAGAGAGAGATTTTTGCTATTGATTGTAAGTCAAAATTTACTGGTAGGCGATTGAATGCCAATTTTCCAACTCACTTTTCCAACTCATTATCAACAATCAGCTTGTAGTTGTTTACTGGTTGAGTGTAAGCCAAAATTTAATGGTTGCTTGCAATTGTTTTGCTTGCTAATAGGAGTCAGCTTCACTGTCCTATCTAATTGCTTCAGTGTCTTACCTTATTGTGATCCCACAATGAACAATCAACACCATTCCTGCATCTTTCATGCAGCAGTTGGATCATAAAGGCCAACTCTCATCATTAATGACACACACAATGTGCTTCCTTGTAATGACAGTCACATCCAAGTCTTGTGGGCATGGAATGAAGCAAAAGCACCTGCTACCAGCTCAAGAACATGCCACAATCAATAAAAGAACTGCTGTGTTCAATCACTATAGATGCATTCTAACACAATTTGCAGATGGACACAAGAGTTGAAAAAAGGATCAATCTTGGTCAAGATGTGAAGATGGAGTTTTCACTGTTTGAAGGTTACAAAAGCTCTCAAATACTGAGATTGAAGATGATTATGTCATCTTGTTGGTTCAGTGGATGTTTGTAGATGTACTAACAAGTTTTACTTCTTAAGAACAGCCTAATAACTGTTTCTAGAACAAGAAAAACCAGTACATAAATGAGGAAGAACAATAGTGATACACACTTTTGTGTTTTTCACATTATGCAAACATACAGCTTCTCCACCAAGAAAAGAGAAGGTCTTATATTCAAAACCAACAATATCACCTGGGAGGTCGCAATTTAGTACCCCAACTAAATCAAGGGCAAATAAAATTGAAAGAGTTTGTAATTGTATCTACTGTCAACTGGATGCCCTAGTTTGACTGGCTTTATACATGGAGTATAGGCAGCTGGCGATTTGGGTGAACGTTGGTCGTTGCTCAGGATTGGCTGCCCAGCATTGTTCCATTAGATTTCTCCAGTCTTTGTTGCATGAAACTGGCACAGGAGGCCTCAATGTATTATGTAGAAGACCTCCTGCATTTACAGTGTAAATGTTGAGTAAGGCATGTAAAATTCTTTACAAGGAAGACCAAGAGCTTGTCAGTTCATTTATGTGTAGAAACACTATTCAGGAATCTAATAGCTGATTGCTAATCTGACATGATTGATGCCTGGAAGTACAAATGAACTCTAGCTTTGAGAATGGATACCAAAGGAAGAACACAAATTGAATAATGAATTACTCTGAATCTTTTCGTCTGTATCTCTCATGAACGCTTAGGACAATATTAGAACCCAAACGAATGTTATGTCTGGCTTAGAAGTTCATGATGCTCTTTGACAAATCATCTGCTAAAAGACGAAAATATCAAAGTCTTTAAAGTGTTCATTGGTCTTACAATGACACCGTATCATTTTCAAATTGAAAATATCAGAGATACCATTCAAGGAGATCATTAAGAAAAGCTATTATTGCATATGTGAGTAACGCATCCGGCAAATGTTGCGGTAGCAAACCGATGAAGCTGTTTCAGATTAAGTTTCATAAGCATACCTATAACCTCTCCATAGTGCATATCTGCGTAAGGCTCCTCACCAGTGAGAATCTCCCACATGACAATGCTGAAGGAATATACATCAATCTGTTTTCAATGTGAAACAGAAACAAATATTTGTCATACATTATAATTTTCACATATCAAAACAATTTTGCAGTGAACATATTTTAGGACAATCATTATGGTGATCTTGATCTCCAATCGCAGGTGAGGCAGATCACAGAATGTATGCTTATGCTGTCATTTCGAAATGTTAAAAGGTCAACTAGCCTAAACTAGAAATGCAGGTCAGTGGAGTGGGATATGAAAGATGTAAATGTGATTTGAAAAAAGAAATGATCCCGGGTAATGCATAGACAATCAAAAGAAAGAAAAAGGTAAAAAAAAAGGAATTTAATTTTGTGAAATTCTGACTATATAATCACCATATATGTATATTAACATGCTTTTCTTGAGGCCTCCTGCCACTTGAATTACTAGATTGTTTCATAATACTGAGGGTGCTTTTTGTCAACTGTGAGATGCTTCTATTGTCATGGTTTTAAAGAGCATACAATTTTATCAGGTCTATCTTAGCAGTTAATATGACGAAACTAATCAAGCATGTTCCCTGAGAATTTTCCATGAAGCAAATGCGACTAGCTAATGCATACAATTTTAGCTTCCATAACTGACAAAAACTACCAAAGTAAGAGACATACAATGTGTAAATTGTGGTGTCAGTCCACGCAACCGAAATTGGTTTTCCTTAATGCGACACTATGTTGTAATCGAACTCACAATGGAGCTGTTCAAATTACAAAAACTGATCTAATTACCTTTTCAGACACCTTGTTGCCGCTGGTATAGAGCAATTCTGGGGCCATCCATGGAAGTGTTCCCCTCACACCACCAGAAACCATGGTGTGTAGTTTCATTTTTGACAAGCCAAAATCACAGACCTGGATGAGACAAGTACCAAATCTTAATTCGACATGGGGTGGCATTAACAGATACCAATCGATTACTTGGTATATATACATAGAAATATAAATTATTGATACATGGGATTAAGCAGATATTGTAGGCCAAATGAAATATTCACGCATCTGAATATTTTCAATTACCTTACAAATAGGTCTGGACTGGTCCTTGAGGTTTACAAGCAAGTTATCACATTTCAGATCAAAATGTACAATATTCTTTGAATGCAGATATTCCATACCAATAGCTGCATCCATTGCGATTAATAACCGCTTACGGAAATCAAGATACCTAAGAGATTCATTATAAGATATTAGCAATATGCAAATGAAAATATTGAAAAAGTAGAGTGACAAAAAAACATGTACTTGTCTTTGCGTCGTAAAACATGCTTGAGAGAGCCATGAGGCATAAATTCTGTCACAGTTGCCAATGTTCCTCCTGGTTCATACTTTACAATTCCATAAAAGGCTACAACATTTGGATGATGAAGCTTTGATAGGATACCCACTTCACGCCAAAAACCTAATATCTGGAAGACAAGCACAGAATTTATTTACCATAAAGGAAACACTCTTAATAATGTCAGCTTCTCAATTCATTCATATAACAAGTGTTCACATGCACATGTTTAACACTCAACAGTCAATGAAAGGAAAAGAAGGCTCAAATGATTTATTTGGCCTCAAACATCACCATTTTGTCTGTTTGTGATGATTGACCAGTAAAGTAACTATTCTTTATCCGCTTAATGGCTACATCTGTGCCCCTCCATTTTCCATGGTACACAGTTCCATATGTGCCAGAACCCAGTTCTCGCAGCTCCTCAAGATCTTCATCCTTTATAATCTGCTATCATGACATCACAAGAAGTCAAGGATAGTAGTGAAGAAATGCATTGGAAATGTAAACTAGAACAACTGAATTGCTGGTCATGGAAAGTTCTAGAACACCTGAATTTGCAGACTGCCATGGGAAGTTAAGGGAAAAAAAGGTCTGAACAACCCAATACAAATGGCAAATAAAAACTGAAAAACAAAATCATTGTAGCATGGAAAATTATTGAAGAAAAATAAATCGACTAATTGTATACTGCATTGCTAGTTTTAAGAATCAGCTCTGGTATGCTGTCTGGTGTTTGAACAAAAGCCTCGGTGTACACAATAACATTAATCAACCATATCTTTTGTATAACTAAAAGTGGAAAACCCAATAATTATGATCAAATGCCACATGGAAGGTGCTTCAGCTTGCAAAGTCCAAAAAATTAATGCTGGCTAAAAGTTGATGACATATATTCATCAACAAACCTGCACGTTTCTTAGATGTGGAACTTCCATAGGAACATCAGTTCCTGGCTCATTCACTTCCTTCTTTTCAGACGCACATTCCTGTATGCAACAAAAATTGGAAAAATTGTCTGCACAAAGAATATAATTGAAACATACAAACACCTTAACAACACAAAAAAAAACTACCTCATACTCCAAGAGTGCTGTTCTTAAGTTTTCTCCAACATTTGCAAGGGAACTGTCTACCTGAAAGCCATGACCACCATAAATGATTAAACTGGGTATTGCACATTAATTTCCATGGTGCTGGATGATTGTCATTGCATTACCTCATCAAAATCAATTTGAGGATTCTTCTGGCCAAACATGACTTCATCTTCTAAAGGAGCAAAATGAAGTTGACCAGAATGCGACCCTTCAATTTCAGTAAGAAAATGTTCCTCGTGAACTTGCTTTTGATTCATAAATGTGACATCTTTGCTTGAAAACTCATCATTGAACAAATTCAAAAGAGAATACTGACTTTCACCACTTGGCATATCCAAGCCGATTATGACATTATGCTTACTTGAGGTAGTTGAATTAGAGGGCTCCTCAGAAGTTTTAACCTTGGAAAAAGAATTGGAGACTAGATCAGGAAGAAATTGAGAATTAGTATAATTAAGAGGGTCATTGTGTTCCGTAGTAGGAAGAGAACTATTCCCTTGAGAAGCAATTCCTGCATCCCTGTCCAGATGAGTATCAGCATGTTTCCTTGCAGTGTCCAACTTTCTAACTGTGGTAGTTATCTCCTCCTTGCACAGCTTGCTAGAAAGAAGTGTTGGATTTTCCTTCTGTTTCAGGATGCTTCCTATGCTTGAAGATGGAGAATTTGGTTTTGTGGCTTCTGATCCTTCAAGAAGAGGATCTTGGGAACAAATATCCGGCATAAATATCTTACCATCAAAACTGGAACTCTCTCGGCTTCCGCTCATATCAGATTCATTCCAGATCCTAGACTTTTTTAAAGTGTTTTTCTCATCAGCCACCGATGATGGAGTGTAGTCCCTCTCAGGCTTCTCAACCTTCCTGTGTAATTCAGAAGTCCTATTTCTTGCATTGACAGTCTGGTTGGACACTAGGTGAGATGATGAAGGGACAACAGCTTCTTCATGATTACATGCACCGTGCACTGTCAAGGGTTTACTGCCAATCATAGGTTCACGAGGACAATTGGAATTTTCTGGTGTCTGTGCTATGGATACAATGCCAACTTGATTCCTTTGGATAGCTGAAACTGAAGTTTCACATCTTTCAATTTCTTTCACATCATTCCGAGTACTTGTAGGATTAGACCTCAGTGGATTTGCTGCAATGGATAAGATATCAGATTCAGAAGACAGGTCTTCTACGGGCACAGGAACTAAAAGTCCAACTAGTTGTTGCTTTTTATGGGAGAATTGATCAAGTTCTGATTTGTGAGAACCAATTTGATCATTAAAGTTTGATAACTTAATTAATAACTCTTCCTGATTTATTGGCATCTGATCCTTAAAAGATACTCTTGAGACCCTTGGATGTGAATCTTCAGAGACAAGGGCAGTTATCTTAGGCTTATAATCAGAACATTCAGTGGTAACTTCTCCAGCAGAAGTGTAAGGTTGGACATGTTCTTGAGGCATACTACTCTTGCCAGCACTAACACTAGTGTCAGGTGGTAGTGACACCTGAGTTTCTAAAATCTCCATCCAATGCCTTGAAGAAGTTTCAAAATCCGAGGCTGAAGTTCCACAGGGTGTTTCAAGTTGCAAATATGAAAGTGAAACACCATGCTGCTGCACTGGGGAAGAAAATCTATGTCCTGATTGATTTTCCTTTGCTGGATCTATTTGCTGGCTCAAGCCTTTTACTATGGGTTTGGCCTCCCTATTTTCTTCATTTTGGTCTGGACTTGAGATGCCAACAGAGAAATCTTCAGTTCCACTCCAGTGAGCATTAAGAAGTTTCTTGAGTGGCTTTGCATAAGTTTCAGTAGTGGATGCAGAAGTTGGAATCCCATTTCCATCACTCTGGTACGTGTCATGATGATGGATGGCAGAGTATGGACTTTCAGCATTATGCCTTTTGTTGTAGTCTTTAAATTCTGGGTGGTTTTTGAAGTCACCGGCTGACATACTTTGCAAGCCTAGAAGACTTGAAGTGTCAACAGATGCCTCTAAACCATTGATAGCTGCAACATATTGAGCTTCAGAATCCCCCTCCATGGTGCCAAGAGTGAAATGCATGATATCACTGTCATCTGAGGAGAACAGAAACATCCTAGGCCTTTGTGATGCCTCACTGTCTTCTAAAACAGTGCACTCATCAATCATATGCTGCAAATCATCATTACAGTGCACAGAAATTAAGGCATCCAGATCTTCCCCAGGCAATTGACACTTGATAACAAAAGTTTGGTTGTACATTCTTCTTGCTCTTTGCATGAGCTCTTCCCAGGACATGGACTTGTTAATTCGGAGGATGTGTGTCGCACCTCCCACATATCTGAGTTTTCCATCACTTGGTCGAGGTAGGAATTTACCACCATAACTGCATAGGAATTTCACTCCTGTTGGTGAAGGATCTGATGAAGCATACCGAGGATGAAATCCTCGATAACTACTGTTACCAGCTGGGGCATGTGACTGTGTCCTTGTTAACGCAAGGTAACTTTTGTCGTTGGTCTCAACAAATCCTTTCTTCTCTATTTTTTTTGATGGTGCTTTATTTTCAGAGGCAAGACCTGGAATATCTGATTCACTTCCAGGTTCTGCATTAGAGATGGCCCGTCTTCTTCTCAAGTCCACATAGTTGGAGCTAGAGATTTGATGTCGAGAAGGATTTGGAATATAAGGCCTCTTTGGAATTGCCTTATCTCGCATGAATTCAATGGAGAACTCCTCACCAGTTTGAAATGAGTAATTCAAGGCATGCCTAGCACTATCCGATGCAACAAATTCTGCAGATCTAGAATTGGTGTGACTGGAGCTCAATGGAGATTGCTTCAGAGTTTGGTTTGCAGGGCCAAAGCCATCATTTCTAGTTTCTGCTAAATCATACTGGAGCTTTTGGGAGTTCCTCGAGCGTTCCATTAACTATCATCTCGAATTTACTTTTGTCACCATTTAAGGAAGGATAACCACCATGAGAAGGACCAGAAAACTTCACTCTATGCTACCAGTACACATCGAGATTGCATTGGACTAAATTGCTGACATCAAAGCTATCGTATCTGATATATGGATAATTTACCTTATATACAGAAGTTCTGGAAATCGGAAATAAGAAGCCATTTCCAACCCGAAGAACACTTTCAATATGCTCTGGTAGATCAGAATATACTGCACGAACAGATTTATATTGTATTTTAAACATGATAAACAACTTCATAAACCACATGATATGTTCAAAAAAAAATCTTATTAGATAAAACTCGATATAGTTTATCAGTTAAAGCATCAAATTGAGTGACAATCTTTTAATTCACTAAAAATAAAGAGAAAAAAAAAGGAACAGAACAAACATCTTAGCACTTCTCGCGTGGTTATACTGACAAAGGTATATGTCATCTTTATTGCCTTGTAATTTGACCAACTTCCTCAAGACCTACTCTTTTGCTACTTATTTATGAACCCATCCCACAGCATCAGCCCCTCGTAACTCGAGGATTTTCTCAATCATATCATTTCCAGCAAACCAATTTGCGGGGTGTTTAGAAATCTTGAACAAATGAAGAACATTTACCAACGCCTTATCTTTCAAGCAATTTGGGCCAAATTCACAGCCACAATAATTCACACGGCTCCAATCTGTTCTTCCACATGCAAGAATCATTTTGCATCAACATGGATATCTTCCTACCATATGGAATTATGGATTACCCCTATTGCATCTTCCTGCTACCTGTGACTCTCTGCTATTTTGATTGTAGCTATCTCATTCATCATTGAAACCCCATTTTTCCTTTTCAATGAACTACAAAAGATCTTTTTTCTTTCTTTACTTTAAGAGGAAGCAAACATCGAAGCTAATTAAGTGGTCGATGCCACTCATAACCGGATGATTTCTCACCCAAATCGCTAAAGCCAAAGAGGTATCATTAGCTGGAATTTACATTACACAATAAAAACATACCAGAACAGGAAGAATTCAATTCAGGTGGCATACCTTCGCTTCTGTAGCTGCAGGCACAGCCCACAAGATGTATCAGACGGAAGACCAGAGAGGAGGAGGAGGAGGAATTGATATGAAGTGTGTGGGAGAGTGAAAGAGATGGGTTGAGTCTTGAGTATGAAAGAGGTCTGCTTGAGGCAGGCCATTGGCTGTGCTTTGGCGCCTTCGATCAGGGACAGGGATGGGTGGGTCTCACTGCCATGACGAGCTTGATGCGATCACACCGCAACAGCCGAGCAATCAATAAGCTTTCGCCAACACAAAAATAATGCAAATGGAGTCGACGCCACCTGCCATGATCGATACGACGGGCACTGAAAAGAACAGCTCTCTGCACATTAGTCCCTCGCGTAGACTCTACTGGATAAGCGTTCTCATCCTTCAACTCTTCGTATTTGCATAACACAGTGCATATTAGTCCCTGAGATATCTTCCACCAGATTAACGTTTTCACCCTTTTAAATCTTCATATTTGCACAGCGCATATGGATTTGTTGCCAACTGCTTTGATCAATATAAAGATAATGCTGGATTAGCGTATTAATCCTTCAATTCATTCTATTTTCACATTTGTCCATAATTTAGTCAATAGTAAGTAATTAATCTAACAGAATATCCCATTCTTAAAACAATTTCCTTTTACAGTTAGTCAATAACAGATCATCAATGACTTAAGATTAGAAGAATTAATATGAAAATGAAAACAAATTAGAGCATTAAAATACAAAACATGAAGAGTTAAGGAGTTAATCTGCATAAAAACACTGTAAAGAAACTTATGCTTCTCTTTCTTCTTCGCATGTTTTCCAATAGACAAATACTAAGCTGAGGAAAGGTTTCAGAAAAAAATAAGGAAAGAAAGAGCCAATTGGCCCCCATTAAGTACTGTGCCAGCTCTCAAGTTTGATTAATCCAACTGGAGTTGGTGAATGTTAAACCAAAAAGAAAGATTGATGTGAAACATGTTGGATTGACTTCAATCTTGTCTTCACTGCTGAAAGAACTGGGGCAATTTCTACAAGCACCATGCATCCTCAAGAGAATGACATTCTTCTAGTCTGTATAGCTTGATCAACAAATATCAGCAAAGAGTTTATGGGCTTTTAATTTGACAAATTGCTTTTCCATAGATTTTGTTTGAATAAACTCAATAGTAAATCCAGAAGAACATGCCAAATATAAAGCTAAACCACAACAGGTTGATGATTGTGTTGATTATGATGGTAGTGGAGGTAGGCAAAGCACCCAACATATGAACAGATGAGCCAAAACATTAATTCCCTTTTTGAGAAATTGTTTTGGTTCTTTCTTATGAAATGGCTGTATGATCCTAGTTGATGGTCATCATGTGTCGAAGAAGATCTGCTGCTTAACATGTCAAGGTCAATGAATGGAGATGATCTCAATGCATCAACCAGGGAGAATGAAACAATGTCAACCTCATGGTTGAACATTGATATGTGATTGCTAGGATGTCTATCTGGATCTCTGAACCTGTGCTTTTAACAGATGACTCAGACCTTTTTATAGACTCAAAAGATCAAACAAGCAATCATTTAAAGCGAAACCTCACTAAAAATTTCAAGAACAAGAATGGTCGAGGAGTTAAGGAGCAAGGGCTTAAGATGGCATCCATCAGTATCATCTAGTTTGTCTCTGTTCTATGAAATATTCAATCTGAGGTCAGATCCCAGCTTTGAATCATTCATCCCAGCGTCAGTAAGCAACCTCAGTATCAAGTATGAGATCATGTTCATGTCCATGAAATCTGCAAGACAATGTCAGGGAAGACTAATGAGTTTGAAGGGAGAAGGGAGAAGAGACCATCTGTTGATGACATACCAACCACCCTACAATATTTTCTTCACAAGTTTCTTGGCAATGACAAAAGATTTGAAATGTACACAAGAAATGGAGGAGAATTTAGTTCCAAGTTCTGGCCACCAAAGTGGGCAAGTAGCTTCTATAGATTTGTGGTTGATGTGACACATAGAACCATTTGCAGATTCTTAAATTCATTACATATTCTCCCACTAATGCTTAAATAAATCTTTGGCCTATTGACAATATGTCATTCAGCAATTTAACTTTGATGTTCACATATCAGAATAAGTTACAGCAGAAGAAAAATGAGTGATAACAAAGCAGTTCTAATTGGCTTACAAGGGAACTAAATCTTTGATGATTAGAAAAGTGTCGAAGTGGAGTAATTCTATACGCATACATCTCATGAAAAGCTTTCAGCTTCAAGATTAGGTTTTACTTTTGACATGGGATGTGCTCATTGTTCTTATCACCTGCACTGTGCAGACATCTTTCTCCTGATATTTATTGAGTGTGATGGATTGCGTACAAGAGAAAATGGTAGAGTTATCTTCCTGCACAAGTAGGGAGCAGGTGAATAGTTATCTGCAGCCTATCTTCTTCCTGGTTTGCACTGTAGATCCATGCCAAAAGGTCATCATCATCAGGAGAAATAAAGGCCACACAGGATCTGCAGAGAAAAATCTCAAGAACAAAGGAGGGCCAGATGACTGCATGGCTACAATGACTTGTTCTGTGCCACCAGAGTCCATGCTTTCACATCATCACCATGCTTCAGCTACTGCTGCTTGTTGATTCCCTCAAGTCTGGGAAACAATGTGAGCACAATTGGTGACATAAGAGAACACACCAGAAACTACCAGATAGGGAGAACTGCTCAAGTCTGGACACCATGCATCATTTGGGACATAGTATTGGATGCTTCATCATTACAATGGAGCTGCAGGCCATCAGATGAGTCAAACTGATATAGACATCACCGACAATTACATCATCTATAGTAATTCTCAATATTTAGTATGTAGTCTTAGGATCACTTAACAAATGATGACTACTCTAAAGATCAATTATATAGCGGTAAGATTATGTATATTAATCTCTTCCGATCCTCAAATTGAGATAGTCTTATATGGGAATAGATTGGCTAAATATGAATAATAGCCATCTATAATATACTAATGGTCATCATTAGCGAGGTTAATCGTCACCATTCATTTGATTAAAAAATGTTAATGGCTGCTGATATTTTTAATCTTATATTGAAAGTAAATTAAGATTAAGATTGATTTGTAAAGAGTGTTATTATCAATTTACTTAATTGACGGTCAAATTTCATCGAAATTAATCGGCTAATTATTCCATGTGATTGAACCTAGTCCATTAATTGTTCATATATATAACTGTTTGAGATCAATCGTGATTGTTCTTCAAAATGAGTTGTTTGAATTGTGACGATTTAGAAGTAGATAATTATAGGTCCATGATAATTTCAAATATTGAGATTTTTCTACAAAATCCTCTGATTAATATCCATTCAGAAAACTCAGATTAATTACTATCAATTACAAGTAATATTAATAAATATAAATAAAATATACAAATATAAAAGTATTTAAAATAACATCAATTCTTAGTTTGTATAGAATAATTTTTAGTATATGCCTCGATGGATTTAAAGATTAGGCCCAATCAATAGCCCAGGCCACTAACGAATCTCATCGTCCAACCTCAATCACACGGCCGAGATCTCTTCTCTCATTTCTATATGTTGGGGGGCTACGGCGCATCTCCATTCTTCTCCCCGCAGAAGCCCTAGCCGTGGAGGACTAGAGAAGCCGCCGTCCACCGCCATGACGACCCGCTTCAAGAAGAACCGGAAGAAGAGGGGGCACGTGAGCGCCGGACACGGACGCATCGGGAAGCACCGGAAGCACCCCGGTGGCCGCGGCAACGCCGGAGGCATGCACCACCACCGCATCCTGTTCGACAAGTACCACCCTGGCTACTTCGGCAAGGTCGGTATGCGCTACTTCCACCGCCTACGCAACAAGTTCCACTGCCCCGCCCTCAACGTCGACCGCCTCTGGTCCCTCGTCCCCGACGCCGTCAAGGACGCCGCCGCCAAGGACGCCGCCGCCGCTCCCCTCATCGACGTCACCCAGTTCGGATACTTCAAGGTCCTCGGCAAGGGGATGCTGCCCCCGGGCCGCTCCGTCGTCGTGAAGGCCAAGCTCATCTCCAAGATCGCAGAGAAGAAGATAAAGGCCGCAGGCGGCGCCGTCGTGCTCACCGCTTGATCCTGTCGGTTAGTTCCGTAGCCTAAGAGGTGATCTGGACAGCAAATTCTCCTGCGTTGTTCGGATTTTGATCTAATGACTCGTCTTGATTACCGTGGTTGCAAACACTTAGTAAAGTTCAATCAATTCTTGTTCTTTCTATGCCATTGCCCTCTTGTCGACAACTGCCAAGAATCTCAAGCTGTGGGTATGTTGCAAGTTGCCCTTTTGTTGTTGCTCCGTCACCATTGTAGCCCATCGGCGGTGGTGCACCAACTTCGAGGTGAAATTGATTACAAGGGAAATCCACAAAGAAGCTTTGGCTCAAAAAAGGGGAAACTGAAGTTGGGCAGAAGAGAAAATGAAAGCATCGTATAATAATATGAGCTTTGCGGAAGAGGAAAGAGAGAGCAACTTGTTATGGTTGCTTAGTCGGTTGTTTTGCTCTTCATTATCATGTCGCCCACATAAGTCTCAACATTTCTCTTCAATTGATGTTTGAGTATCTTGTTCATTATCCTTTGATAGGTTGCCCTAGCATCTTTTATCCCGAAAGTTATGATAGTAAGATGTGTCTTTCGATGAAGAGGAAAATATGTTCTGGATCTCCTCTAGCATTATCCTGATTTGATTATAACTTGAGAATACATTTATAAAGGTGAGGAGCTTATAACCTAAGTTGGTATCAACCAATTGATCAATATGAGGGAGGAGGTAGTTGTTATTTGGACATGTTATTGAGATTGATATAATCAACATATTATTTATTATTTATTATATTTTTTAACAAATACAATGTTGGTGAGCCATTAGGGATATTGCACTTCGAAAATAGATCTCGTTCCTATTTAGTCTATCTCATCACTAATTGGTGATCGGGAGCAAACTTGTGAGACTCTTGCTTTACTAGTCATGTCTTGCGAGAAATATTCAGGTGATGTTGTGTTACGCTTGGGTTGCTCCTCGACATATCTCTTAGCGACCACGCAAACACTTTGGCATTCTCTCGAAAAAAATTGATAAGTTACATCTGCCTCTCCTCAAGAAGTGTCATCCCGACCTTAGGAGCTCGATCTGGTTATGTTGTATCAAGAGGCACCTCGATCAATGATTTCATTGGCTCAAGATGCAGGGTGGACTTGTCAATGTCTTGGGGGTCCACAAGTGGTGCCTTGGGTCAGACTTTCTTTCGTATGGAGATTATTGTTAGATAGCACTGGTGCAACTCCTTTGGATTGCTTCTTAACTCTATGATGTTGACCCTTATTAAGAATTTCATTATTATATGATAAGTCGATATCATCACCTTAAGTTTGTTTAGTGTGAGTCGGCTTATGATCGTATTGTACATCGGGAGGATATCCACCATCATGAATTTGGTCAATATTATTTTAGAGCAAGGTTCGTATCTAAATATGATACGTAGGTTCACAGTCCCTAGAGGCGACATGGAGTCGTCGGTAAATCACGTCAATGAAGAAGTCATTGGGGTAAGATCGTTAGTTGATAGCAAAAGTTTTTGGAAAGCATCAAAGTATAGGATATCATTAGAGCTATCTATGTTGATCATGACTCTTTCCACTTGAGCATTGATCATCGTCATAAAACTACTACTAGCTCTCTTTGGAGGTTACCTTCAGGTCGTCATCCATCCTTGAGTGATTTTCAATGGTGGCTCATGCATAAGCTTTGTAGCTCGAGGAGCTATCCCCTTACAAGTGGATCCACCAACGATGACATCAATTTATCTCCCTACTAGCACTTAGGGTCGGGGTGAGGGCTTCCGGTGCTTTCAAATGAATTGTCCGAGGTGTTCTCGACATATGAGCTCTTTAATCCGTTTATTCAAGTCACGATAATCTTCGGTGTTGTGACCGTAATCTTGGTGGAACCGATAGTACTTGGACATGTCTCTTTTTGTCAATAGGGTCTTTATTGGGTGATGATCCCTTAAGAGCCCCTCCTCTTTTATTTGAAAAAAAATTTCAATTCTAATCATAATTAATGTGGCCAACTCAGTCCTTGGGCGAGGTAGCTTTGGTTAGTCATTTCTTCTTTGTTGGGGTAATCTCAGGGTCAAGATTGACTGTGATCGCTCCTGATTCAACCTCTTGCAGGACTCTTTGCGCTGACCCAAGACCATTGCCTCAGTAGCAATGTATTTATTGGCTCTTTAAAACGTCTCGGGTATAATCGTTGGTAGTCTCTATTAGCGATCAAAAGAGACGGGAGGGCTTGAGCTTTATCATGAATGTTTACGTGATGAGCGATGGATGGGCATTTGCTACTCCTCGAATCTCGTTTGTGAACCAAGCGATGAGGTCTGCGAGTGTCTCTTCCTCCCTTTGCCTAAGTCTAAAGGGTCTTGTCGTCAAGCGACGAGGGTGTACATTTTTGAGGAAGTGTTGCTCGAACTCTCTCACCAGTTAGGTGAAAGAGCATATGGAAAGCAACTTCAAATGAACAGACCATTCTCGTGTTAGACCTCTTAATGTGGTAAGAAAAGTATGATATATTAGTGCATCCAAGGTGCTATATAGAGATATTTGGGTGCGAAACACTACGATGTGCTTCATTGAGTTAGCAATATCGTCGAATGCCTCTAAGATAGGAAGATGGAAGCTTGTTGGAATGATTTTTTGTATAAACAATAATCGACCCGATGTGGGGTCGACCAATCTTTTCCCTTTTAACTATTGGAGCTTTGTCGCATCTCCTCTAAATGATGGTTCATCTATCACAATTGGACCCGTATGGAGTCCTCCATTGAGTCAACATATTGAGCCTCGGATTCTAACGGGGTAGATTGAGTGTGGTGTGGACTATTGAATTCCATGGTTGAGGACCAAATTGCCCCCTATGCCGACGGTTTGATAGGCCTTGGGCACATTTGGGGTGTCGATGCCACGTTGGGTTGAGGAGTCTTGATGGATATCGGTGGAACTAGGGATTGTAGTTGGGTTGGTGGCGTCTCCTGTTGCACTAGTTGGGGCGGGAGTGGGGCAACAACTTGTATTATCCTAACATTTACACCAACTGGATACAGTTTAAAAACACATTGGTGGGAATGAACATATGACTTTGTGTCATCCCTACGGGTAAGAGACATGAGTCATTGAATAGACATTAATATCTCATCAGTGTCTATGTTGAGATGGATGCATTGATGTACAGAAATGATTGTGACCCCCCTTGAGTAAAAATATTATGGGTCGAGCGCGAAACTTATTCTCTCGAGCGTTCATTGAGAGGATCGATGAGCGAGCGTTTTTGCAATATCGGACCATTTTTCTAATGTCGAAATGTTATAGGAAGATGTCATTGACATCCTGATCAACTCGATATGATTTTGGCCCATGTGCATAGAGATATTCGAGATGTGGTCGAGATGCTTTCGAGATGAAAACCTTGAGCTCCCAAGAGATGCCATCTACACGGAGACTAAGATTGGAAAGGATTTTCCAACATAGTCCCTTCAACACCCAATTCAATAACCCCATGTATATTAATATAGTAATGAGTGGTAAAAGGTGATCCTATGATAATTATGTTAAAAGTATATTTTTTATATTTGGTAGTAAAGAGATAAATATTTTAGAGACAATTATTAATTATCTCTAACAAGCTTTATTTATCTTTTTATCCACGTTTAAGGTAGGTGATAGCATACACTTATCAACTTCGCATTCACGTCGACATGGGTATACAAAAGAAGTAATAGGTTCATCGTCGAAGTTGATTAGGCTGTCACATCAACAGACACGTATCATATATTCATTAGTTCCGATACTTTCCCTATATTTGTTCTTTCTGCTTGTGTACAGAATGCTCAGGTAGGAAGTGTAAGTTTATGATCTGTCTGTGTTCCTGACGCCCTCAATCAATGCATTAGATATTAATGCTTCGATTGGTTATGTAAAGAATGACAAGATTTCGATTGTTACTGGTGAAGTATGTCGCTGCAAAAATTAGAATTCCCATTGGATTATAATCATGTAATTCTGCACACAGGAATAAGAACGAGAACAACGTTATTAATCATCGACATGTTCTACCAACAATGACAAATTTAAAGGCAATCGCAGGAATAACTGTGGACACCTGCATGCATTCATGCCCGGCTTCACATATCATGAATCAGTCTCACCTCCGCTTCACAGGGTCGAAGTTGGCGACGGCGACGACGGCCCCGACGATCACGACGAGCACGACGCCGCCCGAGACGATGCTGAGGAGGAAGTTCTTGAGCGACGGCGAGACCCCCGGCTGCGCCGCCTCCGCCACGTCCGGGATCACCAACGCCGCTGCCAATGCTGCCGCCGCTAGCCCGCTCATTGCCTTCTCCTTCGCGGACGACGCCCGGACCTTGAGCTGGCTGCTCGGCCGCCATCGTCCCGCTGCCGCGGGAGTAGGCCGAACAGGCAGCATGAGCGGCTGGAAGAACGCATCCGAGCCGGCGAGGGGCCGGCTGCGGCCGACGCCCGGCATCATCGCCATGGTGACAGCGGAAGCCGATGCCATTGTTGTACTAGTAATCGATCTGCTGAATCAAGATCGGGCCTCGAGCTGCTCCGTTTGGGCTGCGCTAAGTATGGAATGGGAGACATGATATCAGGATTTGCTTGGGTTGCCATATCAGCACGTGCATCCGACGTGTCGGATTTGGATTGCCGGAGAGATGGATAAGGTTATCTTCTTTCTTCGGGAGGAGACAAAACCAAAGGATAAGGTTGTGAGAGCCTTCCATTGTTCTAAAAACGCAGTGTTAGGTGGAGCAGACAAAAGTGTTCACCATCTTAATCAGTCGCCTTCTTCCCCTTCCTTTCATCTCTTTGAATCAGAGAAACTGATACACAGAAATCATCCTTGCATGCTTCTCTTGGACACGAAAAGTGCCTCAATCATTCTGAACGAGCTCAGGAAGATGAACATGGAACAGCTTGGCCATGGAGGTGATAGAATGAGCTCTTGCCATGGCTCGCCTCCTTGCAGTGATATTGGCATGATTCTGCCGTTCTACCACAGTTCCTTCTTTGTGGATGATTCAGTTCCAAGGAAAAGCTGCTTCAAACATCATTATGACAGAGAGACCAAAGAGATCCTAATCACTTAATCTGAAAGGATCAATCTTATTGTGGAATCTCTCATGCTTAATAAACATTACAAGATTTTATTACGCACGACCAGCTAAAATTAACAGTAAATATGAACATTGACATCTGGAAAAATTCCTTATAACATGTGAAGAGGCAAATCTCACGTTGTTCATATGCGACTGGAATAATAAGAATATTTACTCTTATATTAGATAGATTATTCAAGTCTCAAACTAATGTATTTATTATGTATTTAAATTAAAGAGGTCAATCAAAGAGTTTTTTTTATTGTTATGTCTTTTAGGTATAAAAAATATAAGATATTTATTTAACTAATGATGTTTAATGGTTAATAAGTAGTAACTAATGAAAATTGATATTTAATAAAATGAGAGAGAATATAATGTGAGGTGATTACTATTAGTGGGTGTAATGTGAGCTGGTAATGTAAAGAAAGAGGCAAGAAGATTTTACTGGACACTATAAATAGAAAATTAAGTATTTTTAATTCAATAAAATTTCTTTTAGATCCTTAAATAATTGGGACAATATGACAGATAGTATATATATCTCATATCAAAGAAAAAAATATAAGGCAATATATGTTATTCCTATTAGAGTATTCTTCAATTTGTGAGAGCTTTTATTTTACTTTTTGTTATTAAAAAAAAAAGAAAAATCATAACTTCCGTGAGGAAAGAAAAGAGAATAGAATAGGGAGTTATTCATAATTTACCTCTTTGTCCCTCGGTTTTAGCTCTCCAACCCTTCTACTCCGCGGAAATTACACCACAAGTTCCAGCAATAACAAAAGTCTTTAGAAATATAAAAAATATAGGGGTTTATTGAGAAATTTACCATTTTATGGTCTATTGTTGTTTCATTTAGGCTCTTCGACCCTCTATTCAAAGATAATTACACAAAATTAAGCGGGTTTATTCATAAATGTTCCCTTCTTCCTTAATATTATGGTCTTTTTAGCTCTCTAACCCTTATATTCCATAAAATTATGCATCGAAGTCGGGCCTCGGGCAAAACGCTGTTATCGGCCGTCCCCAACCTCCCCCGAAACGTCTTCATCGTCGGCCCTTTTGTTCTTGCGGAACCCTAAAACACCCTCATCTCTCTCTCTCTCTTCGATTTCAGCCCTGATAAGGAGCCGATTCCAATCCCACCGCCCTTCGATTCGTCGGTTCTCCTCCGAGATCCCGCCGGTACCGAGGTTCGCAGCTCTCTTTCCCCTTTATTGATCCGAGATCCTTTCTTACCCAAGAAGAAATAAGAATTCTTCTTGGTGATCTGATCCATCTCTGTGATCTGGATGCTTGTTCTTGACGTGTCATTTTAGGCGATATGCTTTCCTTCTTGATCTGCATTGGATAAAAAACCTCGAGACTGGAACCAATTTTGTTTCTTTTTATCGTCTTTCCTACTAATTGCTGATCTGGAATAGTTCAAGTTAGAAGAACGAACTTGGAGCAGTGTAATTCATCTGTTGGCTTCTTTGCAGGAGGTCGGGATCTGTCGGATCGCAACAGGAGCCTCTATTGTGGTTCCAATCGTTGAAGGTACCGATCGTCTTGGATATTTGCTTGTTCCTAGCTCTTGTGGCCCAGTGCCGGTTCAATGATCCTAGGTTTCGATGAAATATTGTATCTAGGCTGGAACAAATTGCTATTCTTGAAAAAAATTATGTTCTGTCTTAATAAGGCTGTTTAGTTTATCAAAAGGATGTATGTTCACACCAGTTGTTTACCTTATCTTTCTCTCCTTATACCTTGTTGTTTGCATGATTCCTGTCTTGTTAGACCTGCTCGTGTATGTGCCACGCATGGAGCAGACGCTAAGTTTTCTGTCCACTGAATCTTATTTTTATTATTATTCTTGATGGTTCCAATAAGGCTATTTGTTCATAAGAAGGAGATATGTTCATTACCAGTTGTTTGCCTTATCTTTCTCTCACTGTATCTTGTTGTTTGCATGATTCTCTCTTGTTAGATTTGCTCATGTATGTGCTGTACATGGAGCAGATGCTAAGTTTGCTGTCCGCTGGATCATATTTTTTATATGATTCTTGATAGTTCCAATAAGGCTATTTGTTTATAAAAAGGATATATGTTCATACCAGTTGTTTGCCTTACCTTTCTCTCATTATACCTTGTTTGCTTGATTTCTGTCTTGTTAGACTTGCTCATGTATGTAGCGGACACTAATTTTTCTGTCCACTGGATCTTGTTTTTTGAATCATTCTTGATGGTTCATTTGCAAGTCTGTTTTCCTGTATCTAACTTGTAATTTCGTGGTTCCTGCTTATTCAAGCCTGGACTTTTCCCCCTGAAATTGAAGTCTGTATCATCTGACCATCTCGAAGCCTATAAGTTAATGCTGATATGAGTTCCCAGAACTCTCAGCTTTATTAGTTCATCCAGTTATCCATCCAGGTTTCAGAAATTATAGATGACTAAGGGTTATTTCACTGGCCTTTGGTCCCTCACAGTTGTGATTTATCTTTCTTATTTATGGATAAACTGTTGCCTCCATTTCTTTCTCTTGTTTCCAAGTTCATTTGAGGCAGTGATGAGACCAATGAAGTCCAGGGGAAAGAAGATCATTTAATGAGCCATATATGGTAGGCTTAACAAACAACACAGCAACAAGAGATTGGAGATTAGTGTTGGTTCCCTATGCAGCTTAGAGCCCTGGTTAAAATGTAGTGGAGTTATAGCTTTGAGGTGGATTATGGCATAATAACATGAAATATTTCTTGATTTTTTGTTGTCAGATTCCAGACTTGGAGCATATTGTTTCTTTTCATCTCTGAACATGCAATTAGCCTTGGAAATTTCTCTCTCCCTCTCTTGGCCTCAGCTCCATCTATTCTTTGCTTGGGTATCAGTTCTGGTCCTTTCTTTTTTTACATGCATTTCTTTTGCATTCTTGGACCTCTTGGTGACATATTAGAGATGTGGAACAGAAACTACATGTCTTCCATGTCCTATGTACTTTTCTGTTTCATTTTCAAGGTTTTTGATACTTTGACAAAGCTGTTCTTTTTCCTATTATATTATTTTTTTAGTTCTTCAAATAAATATTTGGACTTCTTTATGCTTCTTTTTGTTTTGTTAAATCAGTGTTTTCTTTTACTATTTAAGCTGAAACTGATGTGTTTTTAATCCATGTCTACACAGAAATTAACACAGAATGAATTCGCAACAAGGCAGGCCATCTGCCAATGGATATAACCATCGTAGAGTTGATACAGTGACAGGTTCAAGGATGGACAGTAAGATGCAATCAAGAAAGTCAGCCTTCCCTAGTTTTGGTAATGCCTATTAAGATGAGATGTTGTACTTGTTAAATCCTTTGTCTTATGAAGCTTTTTGGCACAGGCTCATCAAATGGGATCAAGGCAGGAAGGGTTACTAGCCCATCACAGGATCGACTAATATATGTTTTGACATGTCTTGTTGGTCATCGCGTGGAAGTTCATGTGAAAAATGGTTCTATAATCTCGGGGATTTTTCATGCAACAAATGCTGATAAAGATTTTGGTATGTACCCATACTTTGTTTGTGCGTGATTGTACCACAAGTTGTAGTACCAGTCGTATGGTTATGTTTTTACCCCTCCCTTCCCTATTCTTGTGATTTGTGTAATTCAGTATCTTGATAATAAAAATATCTCTTCCATTGACTCTGTTTCCTGTCTATTTTGCATGATTAATAAGTGTTTGGAATTGGTTGCAGAAATTGTTTTGAAAATGGCTCAAGTCGTTAATGATGGTTCAGTCAGAGAGCAAAAGTCTGTCCATGATACTATCAAAACACCTCAGCCAATGATCATACCTGCACGAGAACTTGTCCAAGTTCTTGCAAAGGTTTATCTTAATTTGTTTTTATATTCTTTTAGGTTTTAAATTAAATTGGCTTGCTATTGGAGTTGTGTTACTTATTAATTGCAAGAATTCAATTATCAGATACCAGGTTAGTGGTAGACCCTATATGGCAAAATGTGTTCTGTCATGCCATTCCATGCCAGCCCAGCACCCATCTCATCCATGCTAATGATTTCTTTTTCTTGTAAGCTGCTATGATTCTTGCTGTTGAGTATTGCACCAAATTGTGGGCGTACAAATGACATGCACTTCCATGAGCGGTTTTCCTCTTTCACAGTAGCATGTGCACCATGCAATGCATAAATCACGTCCAGAAATTTGATGCTCGAGTGAATGTTACTTTGACCATATGCATTTGCATAGCTGGTTAATACTTGAATGACTTGTCCATCTTTTACTTATTTTGTTATACTCTGAAATATTCCTGTGTCTTTATTCTAGTTCTTATATGGTGCATATGATACTTTTCCCCTTTTTACTTTTCTCTCATCATATCAGGATGTGTCACTAAGTAGTGATGAATTTACCAGTGGGCATGCACGTGAGAAGAGAAAAGACCTCATGATAGATTCTGTTATTTCTCATTCTCATCATGTGGAGATGGAGAGACAGCTGGCACCATGGATGCCTGATGAAGATGATCCTGATTGTCCTGAACTGGACAATATATTTGATGGTACATTGGATAGGTAGCTGAAGTGACATCAACTTTTTTATTTTGCATATTATGGTATTTCTAGGTTAACTAGCTGTATCCCATTAGTATCATGTCTTTTTGTTCATATTTCTTGCATCTTACTTTGAGTTCATTCTTTTACTGCCTTGCAACACACTTTTGATTCATATATCCTTCGATACTTATTTCAAAACTCCTCGTTACATTTCTTATATCAATTGCAGTTTCTTATTGTCAGGATAATGAATAATTAATATATAGATATCCAAATTATTCTTGCAAGAGCTGTAGGTACTCTTTTTACCGTCACTATCCAAATTAGCCTTGAAACTGCTAATTAGCTTTTGCTGTCACTAAGTTGATAGTGTTTTCTTCATTGATGTGTAATTCTGTAAATTAGGAACTGGGATCAGTTTGAAACAAATGAGACTTTGTTTGGAGTTAAGAGTACCTTTAATGAGGAACTATATACTACTAAGCTTGAAAGAGGTCCCCAAATGAAAGAGCTTGAAAAAGCAGCTTCAAGAATAGCTAGAGAAATAGAGGGAGAGGAAACCCATGATTTTCATCTAGCTGAGGTGACTCTTTTTTTTTCTCTTAATTATGCTGATACCTTCTAAATGGCTGCAATTCTGAAATTGTGTTCACTTATTTTAATGTTTTATGTAACAGGAAAGAGGCTTTTATTCACATGATGATTTTGGCCTTGACGAGGAGAGCAAATATTCAGCTGTACGTAGGGAAGCCAATGATAGTGGATTTAGAGAAAAAAAGAAAAGTGGTAATGAAGCACAGGCATCATACATTGAAACGCAAGCTACCAGTTCATCAGTGGTAATCACAACATTTTTCCCTTTTCTATTTTGCTGATATGAATAGTTTTAAGCTCGGCCACACCGTTTGTTCTGGCTATTTTTTAGTTTACAGCTGTCAGAGTGCCTTGTTCTTTTGTCCTTAGCTGCGGGTTATACATCAGACCTACGGCCTATGTCTTCTCAGAATAATCTTGTAATGATTGAACTCAACTTGGATGAAAAGGTTATGAGTTTCTGACATTAGTAATCTCCTCACTGGATATCTGATTGATTACATGATTGCCATTTCATGTTTGATTCATAATGGGCAGTCTTCAAACAAAGAAACAAATCTTGTTATTTCTGATTTAAGTTTTGTGATTGATTTGTTCACAACAAGGTCCGCAATACCGTACCGTACCGGAGTTTCGACCTGGGCTCGGTACGGTACGGTATGGGTGTACCGAGCGGTACACCTAGGTGTATCGAGCACTGTAGCAGTGCTACAGTGCACTGTAGCACTGTACCGGTCGTACCGTCCGGTACCGGGCGGTCCGCGTACCGGTAATCTGTCGGACCGGTACGTATCGCCCGTATCGGGCGGTACACATCGAAATTGCAGACCTTGGTTCACAATGTGTAGAAATTACGGACATATCTAACCATGTCTAGTACTAACTTAGTACTAGACATGGTTAGATATGTCCGTAATTTCTACACATTGTGAACCAAGGTCTGCCGTTTCGATGTGTACCGCCCGGTACGGGCGGTACGTACCGGTCCGACAGGTTACCGGTACGCGGACCGCCCGGTATAGCTAAAGCACTACTATGATTTTCTTGTTAATTTCTTTTGGTTCTTTAAATCGTGGTTCGTCTTATCGATCTGTACCAGTGTATCGATCAACCATCGGTATGGAACGTACCGAACTATACTGACCTATTGATACAATACGGTGAGGTATATCAACAAACCGGTATGTACCACTCATACCGGACAGTACACAGCGGCATGACAAACCTTGCTTTAACTGAGATAAAGGTATTTAACTTTATACCATATATCTATTGGGACTCATGTTCCATAATTCTTGTTCTATAGCTCTACTTGAACTAAATTTGAATGATAAGTTATTGAAAGTTGAAACTATTTGGATATGATTTGTAGCATACAAGATAAAAGCCATAATGACTCTAGCAATCTTTTAGAGCAATTTGACAAATATCAAGACTAGGAAAATGATTGACAATAGTTTGACTAGTAAAATGATTTCACAATATGTCATGTTGATTACATGAAATGTTATCAACAAATATACCTTGTAGAATATCGCATTTGTTATTTGCATTATCCAAAAAACAATGCACAAACTATAAAAATCTGGCCCATCTTCTTTGTTCAGGCTTCTGATAATTAACATGAGGGGAATTATTCTTTTATCTATATGTTGGTTTCTGTGTTCATAAATCATGCAGGATGAGGAGATGGATTTGCACTTTCTTGCTGATAAGGATTTAGGTCTCTCTTCTGTTAATCATAATACTGAGCTAATGTCGAATTCTATTTCATGGAGTTCCCCATCCTTGGATGTTGGCATCAGGTTTGTTCCCTTGTTAGGTCATTTGATTCTGTCCTTGACTTTTCAAAATAAAATTGTTATAATGGGTGCATGAGAGATTGTTCATATTGGTCATCAATGGATTTTGTCATAATTTGTTGATTTGTTGACTATGATGTATCTAGGCTGGATGCAAGCCAGATTAAAGATCAAGGTGGCAAGGAGTGTATGGTGAGTTTTTCTATTATCAATAGTTCATGCAACTTCTAAGCCCCTTTGTTTGGTTCTGACATGATTCTCTTCTGTAGGCTATTCAGGAGTCTCAAACATCAGATGGTCAGTATATGAGATTGTTTCTGAAATGCTATGATTTTTAACTTCATTGAATATCTTGGCATTCTCATCTTGTTTAGTATTTCTTTTCTTAAATTTGAAATTGTTTATGCTTCAGGTTTTTTTTTCTTTGAGAGTATTGTTAATTATTTCTAATCTCATATTTTCTTCTGTGGTTTATGATGGAGGTTTCAGTAGTACATACACAACTTGCACCAACATTCTTATCTTTTCTGAATGTGTCCAAGTTTCTTGGACTACTGGAGCTTCCACTAGTTTAATACAAGTTGATGCCACTGAGAAAATATTTTATCTGTACACGGTTTGCCAAATTATGTGTTTCGCTCCGCCTTTCGGAGGTTGACCTTTGTCTTCTTATAAACATTCTACATGTCACAGATAAGCATCTATCAACAGAATCAGAGGGGTTATCTTTAAGTGCCACTTTGTCTGATCCTTCATCTTGCAATCAAGGAAATATAATTACTGAACCTTCAGATTCTCTGGTACTTGGCAAATTACCTGCTACTTCCAAACCTATTGATCCCCCTATACGACATGGTGGTTCTACGGAGCATGCATGTGCTGACTCAGCATTAAGTCATCCTCGTTTATCACCAAGCTCTTCTTGTGGATCATTATCTTCAGATAAATCAACACTTAACCCAAATGCTAAGGTGATTTGCTGGTGGAAGTGATCTTCTTTGTTTTTCTCTGCTTGACTTTGCCTAGGCCAGTTCATTTGGTTTCATTTTTTCCTTTAATATTTCAGCCTAGTTACCTCTGCTTTTATGATTCAGGAATTTAAGCTCAATCCGAATGCTAAGAGTTTTACCCCAGTATCTTCTATGAGGCTGCATACAGCAGTATCTGATGGATCAATTTATTACCCTAGTAATGCAACTGCTGTTCCACATATGCATGGTCTGCCTATAGGTGTGGGGGTAAGTTCCTGATTTTTTTTCTATGTTTTTTCATTTGTGTATTGTTCTCTTATTTTTTATAAATCAGTTTTGTGTAGATTATGTGATTGACCTTTACTTAATTTCTTTCCCTTTTATGAATCCTTTTCCTGTTATGTAGTCATTATTTTTGTTATATCCTTTTTACCTATGAAGCTTAGAATAATGAGAATTTGATATTGTCTCAGTAAATTTTTGTCTTTTTCTTCTCTTTTCAATTGACTTGAGTGTCATTTAGTTCATACATGTGTAGAGTCATTACATGTTATTTTCAGAATGTGATTTAAGTTATGCTAGACTACTAAATATGTTTGATGGCCTCTTCTTTGTTGTAAGACTAGCACTTACAATTCATAACCATTACAAATATAGATTGTGCATGTGAGTGATGTACTGTAAGATCTTGTTTTATTTCTTCATATGGAGGAAAATTTAGAATGGTATCACTATCTGCTATCAGTTTCCCACTCATTACCAATCTTGTGTTTTTTCTTGTTTTAAGCTCTCTGGGAAACTTAAAAGGTTCTGAAATTGGTAAAATTGACACTAGATTACTGATAGTGAACAAAAGTCGCCTCATTTTTTTTAATTTAATCCTTCCATTAGGACTCAAACCCTTGACCTCAACACTGTACATTTTATGCCCTAACGACAAGGATGTCTTCTCAAAGGCACCTCATAAATTTTGATCCAGTTATATAACATCTAGCATTTAGTTGGTAGTGAACCGGATAAGAACATATCAGGTGTGCACATATCTTTGTTATCATTGACAGTTACTGAATTTTCAAAAAGGAAATATTGTCATTGTGAACTTGTTTGTGATCTGTTTTGTGCTCCACCTTTTTCCGCTTCTATTCTGATCCTATATTATCCTTGTTATCATTTTTTCAATGTCTTGTGCTCACATTTTTATAGGTTGGTCCATCATTTGGCCATCAGCCTGTTCTTTACAATCCTCAGGCTGCACCAATGCAATCATCCCAGGCATATGTCCACCCTAGTGGACCAATGGTGTGCAAATTTTCCTATATTTACTTATTTTTGCCAACAAAGAAGAGTCTTTCTCAGATATGTCCATCTGTTGTGCAAGATAGTGGTTGTTTAGTCATTTTTATCATCTTTTGCAGTATGGACAGCAGATGATTGTTGGGCAGCCTCCACAATTTTATTATGTGCAGAGCTATCCACCTGTAAGTTAATCTGTTTATCCATTTTAACTTTTGATTCGGCGTTCTATTCTAAAGCATGTTAGAGGATCTGTTAGTTCTGTTTATGAAAATATGCTGTTTGGAAACCAATATTCATTTTCTTGTAAATAGTTGTAAATATAGATCCTTCCATGAACCGAGTTCTTCACATGGTTTTCTACTTGCATAAACTAATTTAAAAATAAAAGGAAAGAATGGAGGGGGAGATGGCACTGCTTCAGACATATGATGAATTTTGACTATGAAAATTTGGCACTTTTTTTAATTTCTGACAAGAAAATGTTTAGGCTATGCCTACATGAAATTTCTAGTTAGCTCCAGAAAAATGTTTCGTGTTCTATAATTCTTTTAAGATTCTACTAATCTGTTTGAGTGAATGTATGTTTTTATACCGTTGAAGATAAATTATGTCTTGTAGTTTGTTTTCTACACTCAATTCTGTATTTATATAGTACTGGCTGAGACTTATAAAATCTGTTGTTTACTAAATTAAAATCTATGATAAATGCTACAGTTTGTCGTAATTTAATATCTTATGACAATCTGATCAGGCATACATTAATATCTTATGTAGGCCTTGTAATAAATGACTAAAACCTGAGACATCCTTCAAGCCAAAATAAATGTGGATTCTGCTGTATAACTCAAAAGTAGTTATCCTTTATTCAGTGGTAAATAAATATTTGTAACTGAATGTTGGAAATTAGACAATTTAAGGGTATGATAGTTGACAAGTTTATAGAATGAAACCCAACTAATGACATTCTGGAAGATCAGTTAATGCAACTATCTTCTGCAAGTTATTCTTTGTCTTTTAGGTGCAATTTGGTTCCCTGTTGATGGGGTGGCCACTCTTGGCAGTGGATAGATGCACCAGACATCTGATGGGTTTGGACTAGGTTATGGCTAGGTTTATTCAATTCTGGTTGGTCCTGATAAGTTCTTGGTTGATGCTAATGATTTCTGTCAATTTCCCTTGCCCTAGCAAGTTACTGATTGCTTCACAAATAGAAATTAAGACAAAAAGAGCAGGAGAAAAGGTTCTACCATCAAATTCAGTCAATGTCAAGCCTAAACCCAAACTCATTTCTGATCCTGCAAACTTTGAGTTAGTTCATGTGTCTGCCTATTGGTCCTTTTTGCAAAATGGTGCATTATACCTTCTATGAGGTAACTTAATCTAATTGTTGGATTTGGTGCAGTATTCAAGCCAAGTCCGAGGCACCTGAACATTGCAATTTAATTGTATATACCTTTTATGTTGTGCTCAGAATTAATTGTTATATGTTAGGTATCAAGTCTGATGTGCTACATAACAGTTTATGTAGTGTTGACAAAGGCGCCAAGGTTTTGAAACGCCCAGTGCTTGCCAATATAAAATTATAAAAATATAATTAAGAAGAAAGACAATAATTAGACAAAATATAAATTCTATATCACTTCATAATCAAAATATCACTACTATAACATTGGTAATTTAACATCTATCAAGCATTAAAGTATTAAATTGATCAAATATAATAACAAAAATAACATAACAAAAAAATTATTATCAAAAGTCCAAGAATTTTGACAAGAATTCTAACAATGATAATTTAAAATTCTAGTTGTGACATTCAATAATTAACATATTTCAGTGGCAGATGGAGCTGTTAAGGAGAGAAAGAAGCAGGAAGAGGAGAGGGTGTTGATGGGAGGGGAAAGTTGGTTGAGAGCAAGGGGCTAGGGAAGAAGTAGAGAGAGAAAGAAGAAGAGGAAGGGAGGAGAGGGGGTCGGGGCTATCGTTCGTAGTCGGTGATGTTGAGAACCGTCGGGAGAGAGAGAGCGCCAAGGGAGAGGGGAGGTAATTCAGTGTTGTCATGAGTCAATAGGAGAGAGGTACCATCGTCGAAGGGGAGGGAACAACACGAGAGAGAGAGAGAGAGAGAGAGGTACCATCGTTGGAGGTTAAAGTAAAAACACAACGAGAGAGAGAGACAGAAAGAGAGACAGAAAGAGAGAGGGGTGGAGGGGACGTGGTAGGAACATGAGGACTAGCATCGATGGAAGTTGGAGAGGGATGGAAAGAGGGAGAGGGAAAGAGAGGAAAGAGGAGAAGATACCTATGTTCATGAGGGGAGGCACCGTTGGCTTGCACACAAATGTCGACCATCGGCTTGCACATCCTCTCGGAAGAGCGGATCCAAATGCCTTGCTCACAAACGAAGATGACGATTAGGTTATAGGAAGAAGGGTCACATGTGAAGAAGGGGAGGCCGGGGATGAGGGACTAGTGAGAGTTGTCCAGCTTGGTTGAATCGAATCAGTCAATTCAGGTTCAACTCAATCTTGTTTAAAGTTGATCTGAGCAGGCGAGCGCTTGGGCCGGCCAACTCCTAGGCCCAGGTGCATGCCTAAGTGGCACCCAATTGAAGGCACCCACCCAAACTCTAATTGAGGCACTTGGGCCTCGCATCGCCTTGCTTGGGTGCCTAGGCAAGTGTCGGAGCGCTTGTTGATTTCATCGAGTTTATGTACATATTTGATAGTTCTTTTACATATAACAAGTTACAGATAACAAAATCATTTGATGGTGTAGATCTTGCATCCTATTCTATCTAGTCGGAACCTTCCCGTCCATCATGATACTAAGTAGAAGCATGAATCTGCAATCAAGCCAGAAACATGGAACCTTTGGTGGTTTAAACTGAAGTATGCTAATTGGTCTAATAGTTAATAGCGATAAATAATTCATAGCGATAAACATGGAACCATCTTGCTTTCCCTTTGGTGTCATCTTGATTTACCCTTGTCTTTGTTATTATTTTTAAGCAGACTTACCATACTTCTTTTTTCTTTGGTGACCTGATAAGATGACAAAATTACATTGATGCATTGTTGATCATACTTTTATGACCCAAGTTATTATATACCATTTACTACTGATATACAAAGAAAACATTGGTGTTGTCGACAGTTGGAACATCAAAATCATGTCTTTTATTACCTGCAATAGTGTATTACTCCTGCATCTCCTTTTGTCCCCCGGGCTGACTTTGCTTTCCATTTTACCCTGTAGGAAATGCCACACAAAGGCAGAAAATTCTAGTACATGATTTGACCTCAAGCGATTTCAATGACCTGTAATCTGTGATCACTGAAGAATTGGCGAAAGAACAATTGCTTTGGCGTGTTGGTGAAGATCGCCAGGATGGGAGTTGATTGACTTCATCAATCTCGAGAAACGTTTTATGATTAACTTTTCATGATTGTAAATCCCTACAGATCACATTTGTTCACAAGACTTGGACAACAAGTTTGGATGTCAAACTGCTTCAGAGGCAGATCAACTAGATCTTCTCTGTAACAATACCTGCTGCTTTGTTTTTGAGGATCACTGGTTTGTAAGAGCTGATCCAAATAAACCGAGCAACAAAAACCAAAAACCTTGGAGATTCATTTGATTGGGCTTGGTCACCTGCTGAGTTAGTAGATATCACACTTGGTTTTCTTTGTGTTAATGCTTATCGGATGAGATTTTCTCGTGCACGCATCCGAATGATGATTGAAACAACATCGTGGTACTATGTGTGCCTTACACAAGTCATCGGAGCCATAACTTACATTATATGCGTGTTTGTATCGGATATATATATATATATATATATATATATATATATATATATATATATATAGAGAGAGAGAGAGAGAGAGAGAGAGAGAGAGAGAGCGAAAGGCTTGAAACCGCGACCTTGGCGTTCATATTACCAATGCTGCTTACAGCCAACTTATTCAATGCTATTAGATCTCAGATTCGAGTGAATATAACAGTGACTTATATCTTGTTTAATATAGAACTAAGGAATCATTGTATGATTACATATGCTAATTACATATTATCTTCAATAGTTAGTTAGTTTTAACATCTCAGTCTCACACTTTAAAAAATTGACTATATTTTAAAAATTATATTAATATCTCTATAGTTATGAAAGTGAAATATTTAAATCTATTTATCCTAAAGTTTTACCAACGAAAATATAAAAATAAAAAAAAGGGTGATGACGATAGTGTCGATGGTGGCGGATGGTAGCGTCGCTGGGAGCTGAAAGTCGTTGTTGTGGAGGAAGAGAGCGATGACAGAGGTGATGATCACTACACATATATGTTGATGTCGACGTCGACGCAGTTGCCAAGCAACCCTTTCATTGTTTTGCATCTACGTCGGTGCTTCGTCATTACATAATCGAAGTTCGATGCTAACACCATCACGAAGATCCATTGTATATCAAAGTAGGACCTCGAGATGTGTGCCCCCTTATCCATGCCGATGTTGTGCCCCTCCTTGTTACCTACCTCCTCGATCACCACCACCACCACTCGTTTGTATTGAGGCCCAAGAGAACATCTTCGCTACCCTCTTCAACCTTTCCATCTTCGCCCGTGAAGTGCTTATGTCACTCCGAGCATCCTCGACACCCTTGTCGTCATCCTCCGCCTCCTCTCCCCTATCGCCACAACCTTTACAGCTTCTTCTCTATCAAAGTTTATCATTCCATCATCGGGTCAAAGAAGTCCCTCATTGTCGCCCTCATGGACCTCCTCAGTGCCCTCGGTACATTGACTAGGTCCATCAAGGCCCTTTTCTACCTTGATCTCTACTCGCTCATTCGCACCACCCTCGTCGAGCTGGGTGTCGTGCTACCCCTCTTCGCGCTGGTGGTGAAGGACGGGAGGAAGGGGGTGGTGGAGGACGTGATGACAGTGATTGCCTAGGTGACAAGATGTGACAAGAGCATAGAAGCGTTCCAAGAGTGGACGACGTTAGTGTCTTGGTAGATCTGATGGTTAGGAGGAGCGAGAGGGCAAGGGAAAATGCTACGATTGTGCTACTAAACATAGTAAAGAGCAATAGAGACAAGGTGGTGGGGGACATCAAGGAGGTGGACGGGACAGAGGCAACCATGAGGACTATGGTCGACGATGACAGTCAAATGAGCGCAAGGAGGAAGAGCAATAATGTTACTTTGCATTCACCACCATTGACACCATCCACAACTAGCAAGTGAAATATTAAAATATTTTTTTTATTTTTTATTTACATATTTTTATTGATAAATCAATAATGTTAAAGTAAATAGATTTAAATATTTTATTTTCATAACTATATGTGAATGTCAATATTATGTTTTAAAATAAAATAACCAAAATACTAAAGATAACTAACTATAAAAGATAATATGTAATTAGCTCTATGGTTGCACCACAGTTGATCAACATGTTCGGTTATCAAGAACTCAAACTGCTTCAAAAGAACCGAAGCAAAGCAGGTACACTAGCACATCAAACTCACTGATAAATCAAGAACTGTCAGCATAGATATCAACTGCCAGGAGAGAGAGAGAGAGAGAGAGAGAGAGACTAAGAGCTGTAACCCACGAACAACAAATTAAACTTGCTCCGAATTGCTTTCATTCAACCATTTATGTCACCAGCCTTCGTATTATGGAATACCAAACATGAAAGAAACATCTACGAGAATCAAAATTATAAAATGGATTGGATTCCTTAAAAGCCTATATATGTATATGGAGAGAGAGAGAGAGTAACGAATCTCATGGCACCTACAATGACGAATCTGAAAGGCTCCAGTGATTAGAGAGGCGACTCTGAAAGGCTCATATCTTCACCTCGCGAACATCATTTTGTCCAAATGCAGTGCCACATCCAGGGCACCTGCGATGACGGATCTCCAGATTCCTCTGGATGCACGGATAGCAAAATAGATGGAAGCACTTGGTGATCACAACCTGAGAAGAAAAAAGAGAGCAAGAGAGAGAGGTTATACTCGAGAAAGAAAATGAAACATTCGACTGTTAAATCAAGTTGAGGTAACATGTATTGTGAAATCTTCTATATTGAAGTGATCTTACTTTTCAAACATCTCAGAAGCAATATTCATTTGTTTAAATTTATAAGAGAAACAAGCTGAATAATAAACTTTTTAGACATGAAAAGTGCCATACAAAACTCCCAGAATAATAAAAATCTATTACCTCCTTTGGTCTGTCAAAACATACACCACATTTGAGAATTGCCTTGCACTCCTTGATCTCATCTTGAAGTTTCTGGATCGTAACTTCTTCACTCTCAGAACTCATTTCCATGACTTCATTTTTTACCTCAGCAAGTTCTTCCTCTAGCTTTTTCTTCTCATTTCTGGGTTCAGATTCATATATTGAAAACCAGGAGCAATAGAGCATCAACTGTTAGAAGTAGAGCAATATATCACTAATTTAATTCAGTAGATCAGCACCTTTCTCTCTCTAGCTCCACTTTCAACTCAGCAATCTTTTTCTGGTTCCGTTCGTATTCTTTCTCAAATGAATTAATGGTTGATCTGAGCCACTTCAACTCTTTCTCGGCATCAACCAACTCCAGCTTAGTTTTCTCCAGGTTGATGTTAATGTGCCTATTTTCCATGGAAGCTTTAACAGCTTGTGTAACATGTAACTTCATCTGTATGATTCACTTGGTTAACAACCTATTTGCTTGAAAACAAGTAAAATTCTCATGAAAATAACAAAAGAAGAAAAAAAGAACGAAAGCGAAAAAAAAAAGAGAACCTGTTCTTCACCATGAGCAACTTTTGTCTTTAAGAACTCTAATGAGCTGTTCACTTGCTGGAGTTGCTTCGACATGGCTTGCTTATCAGAAAGAAGAGAGCTATGAGTTTGCTTCATCTTCACACTATCAGAAACTAGCTGGCATACATCAGATATAACAATGATAAGCAAACAATTAATAATTCTTTTGTATATTGTAGATAGAGCAACAAATCTCCCAGATGCTATAACTGAATGGGAAAAAAACACATTAGGCAAACTTTCAATCTGATTTTAGAAAAGAAATCAAAGGTAGGAAGCAATGTTAATGTTCATGACTCACAAAGAGAAATCACAGTTCTCATTATTTCATTAACTTCATATAATGACTAACAATTTCCCTTTCTGTACACAGACAAGTTTTCTGGTCTAGCAGATAGTTCAATTCATGAGCAATATCATTGGAGACTAAAATGCATAACCTCAATGCTTATAATACTTTTGAGACAATTTCTTTTAAATGATGAACAATGGCTGATATACTGTTCTAATTTGGTCACAAGATCTGACATCAAACATGGGCAAGGGTTATTGAATATTCATATTAATTTTTGCAATGACAAGACAAAGTCATTAGTTGTGAGCATCAGACACAACAAATGAACTGCATGCAGAAATCACTTTTTGCAATGGTATGGTCTACAAGATCATGGCAGAACCTTGATATTGTAGGCATCTCTATCAGCAACCAGTTGAAGCAAATGTTGGTTCTGTGTCTGCATATCTTCGTATGCTTGACCAATTGTCTGTTTGGAAAATGGGATAACAAACATTTAAATATATAAATAACCAAAATATACTGAAAAGAAAAGCACACAGAAAGACCGGGAACTTGACCTCTATTTCAGAAATATAAGCCTCAGCTTCTGCATCTTTTATTCTTATGGCCTCTTGAAGCTCTAAGACATCTCTGAGCAACAAAAATAAATCAGAATAAAAGAGCATATCAACATATTACTTAGAAGGCTGAACCTAGTACCCTCTTGTCAATGTTAGGTCTGAGGAAGATCAAGTAATCAGTCCTTATCCCTGATACCAGAGAGGCCATTTTCAAATGTTGAACCAGGGCCACTCAGGCCGCAAAGAGCAACCTTAATGTGACACCAAGGCTCATTCACTTTCTTGTCCTACATATTGCTTCCTTAATCACTATAATCTAAATGAATTTTACATAACTACCAAGTATGGCTACAAAAAGCAACAACAAACTTTTCAACATGACAAATTATTCATTAAAAAACAACAAAAAACTTATATCTGATTGCTTAGCCCTGCAGAGCAAATTTTCACATTACTTGACATTAATAAGCAGCAATGAACTCTTCAGCGTGGCAAACTTATTCGTTAACAAATAACAATAGGTTTATGTCCAACTATTTAGCCCCAAAAAACATATTTTCACAATTATACAACATCAATATTAAAACTTCTCAACATAAGTGAAATCCATCCAAAAAATTAAGCAATAAACCACAAAAAAAACTTAGGCAGAAAATAAAGGTAAAAATCGTTTAAGGATGACAGAAATAAAGAATTCAAATATGTTAAGAATGGATTAATATGAGAGTTATGCTGGACCATGGCAGATATCAAACCTCTCAGAAGCATCTAACTTGGCCCTTAATTCTGGAATTCCAGCTTCAGCAGTAGAAAGTCTTTGCTGGCAAGTTGCCTCAGCATCATTTGCTGCTTTCACTCGTAACTCAAGGCTGTGCTCTGCTAAAGTAGCTTTCAACAGATCAGCTTGTATATGAGCTCTGTATTCTGATTCCTTGATTTCAACAATTGTTCTGTGCAGAATCAGAAGTTCAAATCCTTTAAATCTTTTGTCAAAGATCAAACTAAAATAGTTAGTTGAGTAATCATCAGAATACCCCTGATAGGACTAAGGCTTGTTATTGCATGAGAATACTGTGAACAACACAATACCTAAACAATAAGAGCTATCTCAAGCATAATATATTTCAGAATGCACTTAATATTGCATATAAAATCATAACATTGAAAAACAACATCATGCTTTAAAATGGATAACATATGAGAACATATATACCAATGTTAAACAATACGTGACAAACAAACTTCAGAACTATCAAAAGGAGTATTTTACAATTATCAAATTGACAAGTTATGTTGACGAACCTTTTACATAAATAGGTCATGCACATGTCAAGCCTTATATAAGAAACAATGAGACTTCTAATCAAGTATCATTACTAGTATGTAAACATATTTTTAAAACTTAAATATCAAATGTCAAACAATTATGTTACAAGCAAACTTCAAAATTATCAAAAGGAGTACTTCACTATATTCTAATTGACAGGTGTTACATGTTGATGAATCTTTTTGCAAGAATAATTCGAGCACCTACAAATCCTTATAAAAAAAGAAATGGACTTCCAAGCAACACGTGTCAACCATGTCATCCTATGCCAATCAGCACATACCATGTAAGCACAATTTCAGCATGCAGCCATATCAAGGAAATGCTGATACAACACTAGCTACCACAAATCCCTTGGAGGGAAAACAGATCCTGTGTCAATCCATGCTATTATGTTCTGGACATGGACAATGCTGGTAAACTGCAAGGTTTGCTTTTAGCATTTATTATCACCAGCATGAGCAATGATCAAGAAGATCAATAGGTCTATAAGGAAATGTTAGCTTCCAAAGCAAAAAAAGAAATTAATATTTAAAAAAATTGTTATAAGACTACTAGAAAAGGAGGGGCAATATATAGAGCAGACAATTTAGGAATGAACTCTGATATGTGTAAAAATGGTGTGCTTAGACTTTGCACATACCTGGTATCGAGACATTCCTGTCCATGCATATCCATGATAAATTGCAACTCCTGCTTTTCCTTTTCCAATTTATCAACCTGCAGTTTATTTTATTCAGCAGTAAAAACCATTTGTAAATTTGAACATAATCATCCAACTACTTGCTTTGTTGCTATGGTTGATCAAGTAACAAATTAAACCTTAATTTATAATGAAACTTAATAAGCATGTTATAGATAAACATACCAGTGCTTTGAGGGATTTAATCTCAACCATTTCTTCTGCATATTTATCAGATAGGATTTTGTGTTCACCAATCTAAAAACATTGAAGACATTAATAATACAATCAAAAGAGAAACATATTAATCTTGTCAAAAATAAAATTATAGAAGAGTTACAATTGACAATTACAGAAACTAGACTCAAAGAGAAAAATAATCTAGAACACAAAAAATAAGTCAAAAAGTGTAGCAAAAATAGGAGAGATTTAGCTTCTCAAACATCATTGACCAATAATTAGTTGTAAAATTTATAAAGTCTCTGATCCCTATGTGGCATGTTCAAATTAGCTATTCTAAAACACTTTTTTTCTGGCAAGTTACAGAAACATATCTGTATGTGAAAAAAAAATTTCAAGTTATGTTAGAAGCAAGAGATGTATGAAAGACCCAAGGATCATGTATGTTCTCTATCTTGGTGGGTTTAATGCTAACAAAAGGCATAAACAAGTAAACAACCATATCAATGAAATTTTAAACTTTAATCAGCAACAAAATCATTATGGAACCTTAAAATCTACTTTCCAGAAAAATGTAGAAATGAGATATTATACTCAAGTCATAAACACATAGGAATAGAAACTAGGAAAAAATAGTTAAGCAATAATTTATAAATCCATTTTACAATTGGAATGTTGATGCTCAAATTGTTTCCAAAATAAATACAGAGAGGATGTAGATAGCTAAAAACTTGTCACAATAGACTGGAGATTATAGTCAAACCAAATGGCATATCAGAACACAGAGAGAAAGATTTGGCCAATACCCTTCTATTTAACAGAGGTCTTAAAGAATCAGCTTCTTTACGTAGTGCAAGTGCTTCGGAAGCTGCCAATTTTGACCTATTTAATTGGCTTTCCATCATCTCCATTTCTTTAGTTAACGCTGATGCCATGACATTAATTTCATCCTTGATGTCTTTTCTACCTGAAACAGCAATAGCTTAGGTACATCTTTAAAAGATTATGCATATTCTTAAATAAGAAAAGCTTTTGACCTAAATCCTGTTCAGCTTCTTCAAGTTTACTTTCAAGATCATTTTTTTCAACAACAAACTTTTGAATCTGAAGCTCGAGTTCTGCAATCTTTGCCTCATAATTGCTAACAGAAATCTTAATAGCATCAGCTGAGTCTGCTTTAAGATTTAATTCATTCTCCCTTGGAAGATAGTTGTTCCTGTCAACCTGAATATATATATATCTTATAAGATAATTAACAATTAATCACAAAAATAACCACAAAAACACAATGTTACCTGCAAGGATTCAATCAGACCCTTGTACCGTATAAGTTCTGCATTCAGATGCTGGAGTTGATCATTTAGTAGAGTGTAGGGTTTTGATGTGACAACATAATTTTCATCCTTCAATTGGCTCTACATTAACCAAAAAGGTTCAGAGTTAAGTGTAATTTAGGACACAAACATCAAGACTAAGCTAATCAGCAACGTAAAAAGTATTAAGAAAACTTCAGTATTCAAGAATATAACTTGAAGATCATCCAATTGCTTTGAGAGAATCAAGAAATCTTCCTGGGCTTCCTGAAGTTCCAAAAGACGGCTAGCTGCCAATGTCTGCCATTTTTTGGGAAAGAAAATAAGGGAGATAACTGCATCATAATGAATAATAAATTATCCCTGAAGAACAAATATTAAGCCAAATGCAAGCTTTCATTACACCTTAGCCTCCTCAATTGAGTCTTTCAGATCCTTCAATCCCATGGTTCTATCTGCAGATTTATCTGGTGAACTGCTTCCATTTGCAGCATTTGCAATTGAAGCATGTGTCGTAGATGCTCCATGCTTATGCATCTGTAAAATTGCCAACTTGCGTCGACTTTCCTCGAGCTCTGCCATACTCTCCTCTAATTCACCTTTATTTTTAAAAAACTTTTTCAGCTCAAGACGGCTAGCTGCCAATGTCTGCCATTTTTTGGGAAAGAAAATAAGGGAGATAACTGCATCATAATGAATAATAAATTATCCCTGAAGAACAAATATTAAGCCAAATGCAAGCTTTCATTACACCTTAGCCTCCTCAATTGAGTCTTTCAGATCCTTCAATCCCATGGTTCTATCTGCAGATTTATCTGGTGAACTGCTTCCATTTGCAGCATTTGCAATTGAAGCATGTGTCGTAGATGCTCCATGCTTATGCATCTGTAAAATTGCCAACTTGCGTCGACTTTCCTCGAGCTCTGCCATACTCTCCTCTAATTCACCTTTATCATTAAAAAACTTTTTCAGCTCAAAAAAAAAAAAAAGACAAAAGTAGCAAAGAAACTAAGCATAAATGTCCCACTTCCTCGTAAGACTGCAAAGCCCTGCCATTTTGTACACATACTGTATTTAATCCAAGGAACCAAATCTCGAGTACCCACCCCCACATTGGTCCCATATTGAATCATACAATATCATATCCATATGGTACACTGTGATATCTCATTAAAAAATGACTATCTATTGAATTGTCTGTATGCTTTGGTACAGTATATTGCAAGATACTGAATGATGGGACTCGTCATATGGTATGGTCAGTTTCATATTAAATCTTGTAAATCCAGAGGTCAGCTAAAGCTTGATAAGTAGAATTAGTACAAAAAGAACATGGCTTGACTTTTCATCACTACTAGTGTAACCTCCACAAAGCATAATTAAATTACTTATTTCGCCAAGCATTGTTAAAAGTATCATCTCTCTCTCCTCTAATGATCTTCCACATTCTAGTAATTATTGGTCATCCTAAATTTGACACTATTCTGTCCACCTCCAACAACCCCAAATTTGCCAACATCCCACTTGCCACCACCAACTCCACCTTGTCCTCCATGCTGCTACTATCACAGACACCACCACCACCCTACTCTGTTGGCCTCCCAATTTATACCATATCTTCCATCTTACTATTTAAATCCACAACATCCACCACTCTTTTGCCTTGATTTTCACTTAGACATACCTCACCTATCTCCTCCAAACCATCTTCCATAAACCTCTCACATTTCACCATCATCTCCACCTTGTCTTTCACTTCACCACTGCCCTATCCAGCTCTAATCCACTATCCACCGATCAACGCCATTTCATATATTGTCCCTCTTCTAATAGCCACTTTCACCTCAGTGTGTGCATTGCTATTGTCATGATCTACACTAACTCTCACCTTCATTCACTTCCCTAGTTCATTTTACGTCTTATCATCATCCACCTCCGACCCTCCACCCACCAATCAACATCATCTCATACATTGTCCCTCTTCTTATTGCCATTTCCACACCTGTGTTTGCTTCGTGACGTTCAAGGATCTCCACTAACTCCATCCTTGACTCACTTCCCTAATCCATTTTGCCTCTTATCATATGTTTATTTTGTCATGTACATATCATTGCCATCACTCCTGCTATATCATGCTACACAAACCCTACCTCCTGCATTGCAAATGATGCGCTAACAATTCCACCACTATCTTCTCATCTAAATAGCTGGAAGATCTCATTACCAGCCTCATTTTTCAATAGCCATCATAAGCTCTCCTTTTTTTAATATAGTTTCTTCTACTTATTGAACAGGGCTTCAGAGACTAGGACATGGCAAGCACAATCAATTAAATTATTCTTTCCACAACACCAACTAATCTGTTATGAAAATTGGAACAGGCTTCAAATGAATTTCCTGTTGTAGTATATGTTTGAAAATCAACAGTCATAAACACAAGCTGTTTGTTTTTTCTTACTATGGCAAGAACTAGTTATGTTAGAACATGTGTAAGTCTCTTGCCAATTTAAGCTTCATATGAAAAAAGAATTACATGTATTGGAGAATTAGAAGGTACACCTTCGTACCAAATAAATGTGGCCTATTAACAGTTAGTATAGAAAAATGCAACAGCAGTTTAGAAAACAGACTTCTAATATATGAATATCACAGACTTCTAATATATGATCTTATAGAGCAAAAGGTAAAACTCCATTCCAGTACCTGAAAGGCATTTTATCTCAGATTGTGTTGTTGAAAGGCTTGCTTTGTAAGTGTTTATTTCTTCTGTAAATTGTTTGTGCTTCTCCAAGAGAATATCGGCAGATCGATGCATGTTGTTAATGACCTCTCTCAAGGATTCATCAAACTTCTGGATTTGAACAATAGCATCTATAGGCCATCATAGTGCAGAAAGACAAGCTAAATGCCCAGCCAAATAAAAAAGGTATACAGCAAACTGTAATCAGAATACAACAAGCTAAATATGCTTCAATTCTAACCTTCTGGAGCTAGTTTCCCATGTAAAGCAAAAGATAGGCATTCATTTTTATCTCGTCGAGAAGTGATTGTCTCCAGAACATATTTCATCAGATCAATGGTGGCTGCATGGCGTGAAGCAAGTGCTTCTTGAACAAAATTCACAGATAAACTTCCACTTCTTTTTTCCACAGATACTGCTCTTATAAGCCTGCAGAGAAATGTTTCTTCCGGGGGACATGATACAAGGGAATCTGGAAAAAAATTGAAAGGATCAAGCTACCACAACATAAATTTCAACAGCAGAAGTGCTAGATGACAATGTCATTTCATTTATAATAAAAGAGTAAACCTCAAGAAACAACCTTTGCAGTGATCTTCATGGACCAATGATTGTAAATAACGCAGGTCACCACCAGCTCGTATGCCAAGCAGGATCAAATCATCAACTAACTATGATTTTGTCAGGAGTTGCAAAGAAATATGTGAAATCAGGAAACGGACAAGTGAGAACATTATATTAAAATACGAATTAGTGCAGTCACAAGATAACCTGATTCCACATCCTGTTAACAGTCATCAAAGACTTATCATAAGAAGTTTGTCTCTCCCTCAACTCTTTGAACTTCCCTTCCAGTGTGTGCATTTCAGCTTTTTGGGCCTCCAGCTGCTGAACAAGCCTTTGATTCTGGTATTGCAGGACTGCAGCATCCACCTGGACACAGAAAATTCAAAGACGCTTCCCAATCACTAAACAAATAGTTAATGCTACAGTATGTCCTAAATGATGAACCCAGTGCACGTGGCTCCCACCAATGTGAGCCTTGGTGAGGGTCAATGTACATAATCCCTATATTCTCAAAAAAGAATCACTATCAGCCACCTCGTTGAGCCAAGACATGAGTTAAAACAGTAAAGAAGAATGTTAGTATAGATCACCAGCTATGATGAGTACAATAATTGTGGCAGTCCACATTGAAATTCTCACTCAAGAAAACTTACTCGTACATGAATTCATGTCACAAGGGAAGTCATGACTGATATAACAGAAATGTCTATATTTTTCCACCAAGAATATCCTTCTCCGCTTCAATTTTCAATCTTTCTATATGCCAAGTCAAGCAACTCTAAACCACAGTTCCTATTTTTTCTGAACTAACGATGCAAAATCTTCAGAATTCAAGATCAGGCCATATCAATCTTGCTTTTAAACTACCCCAGATGTAAAACTTTCTCTAGTAATCTAATGTCACTCTGAATAATTCTCGAGCAGTTTAACCCAAAAAATTCATGAAGACTGAGCTTTGCTATTGAATTTCTGATGCTCAATTTGCATTTCCATCCAGTCAAAGGAGGATTCAAAATAATTGTATTAGTTGTGGTACACCCATTAGTAATTTTAGACAAGATTGCACCAGAATCAGTATGGTTCATATGATCAATCATAAATAAATTTCATTGTCACAGCACAAGGTCACAAAAACTTTCATAAGTGAAACTAGAAAAATTTTCACATTAAGTTTGAACAATAATTGATCAAGAATGGAATCAAAAAAATAAGAAAGATTTGGACCATCAACAACAAAAACAACTTCTAAAATGGAATTTTAAGACCTTAATATTTAGTTAAATCGACATATAACCTAAGTGGCCTTTTCTAAAAAACAACCTAAACGTTAAAGGAAAAAAAAGCCTGAAATTAAGTAAAATCATTAAAAAAAATGGTCAAGAACAAGCAAGCAAAACCCAATCTTCGTTGAAACCTAAATTACATCAAACACTTCCATCGAGCTGCAGTATGCCGTCAAGCAAGGCACCACACGTGAGGTCACATGTATGGTTGCAACTAAAACCATTCAAAGCAATTATAATCATCATAAAATAAAGCAATCAACGATTTCAGCTAAAAATGAAAGAAAATTAGAAGGGCACAACCTTGGACATGGTTCAAGACAGATTCAAGCATAATAGTCACACATACAACAGTGGAAACGGGAAAAAGGAAAGTACAGGTGAAAAACTAGATTGCTACGCCCTAAAGATAGCAATTTCCTCGAAAAATACAACCAGGGCAAGAACGCCAGAGACAACTGAAACGCAAGAAACAACCCTTAGAAGGAATAGCGCTAGGTACCTGCCGCCTGGTGATGGCGGAAGCCGGAGATCCCTCATCGCCGCCGCCGAAACCGAGGCCGGCCGGTGCATCCTCTTCCATGGTTGCCGGATTGCCGCTCCCGGTCACTCGGCAAGGCTACAAGAGTCCGTGAGCGAAGGGTCTCCCCGTTTGGGCGAACCCGAACCCGTATGCATCCCCGTTTATTAAGCGCTCATCTTTGGCACAAATCTCAAGGCATCCCTAACCGCTCAGATCGCCACGAGTTCCCGAAACTCTATTGCCGGGGCAAATCGGCTTAATTATATATTACACACTGTAGTTAGACGTCCAAAAAAATTATATTAAAATTATATAATTATGAAAGTAATTAATCTTATTTATCCTAACGTCATCGATTTTACCAACGGAAGATACAAACATGAATGACACGAAAGGTAAAATAGTAATTTTAATGATGGTGGTGGACAATTGTAATAACAGTTGACAAGAACGATATTATGTTTAATCTTGTCGATGTCAATTCAAACATCAATAATAAGATTAAAGAGGAGGTAGAGCGGTAAGACATCTGTGTTGGCATCGCGTCGCTCTACCACCTCTTTCTCCTTTAATGCTACTTTGTATCCGCGTCGACACTAAAAGAGACAAGTGAGGCATTTGCGTTGTCGATGACAAGGGAGGAGGAAGAGGGGGCAAGTGAGATAAAATAGTGCAACGTCGAAGGAGGAAGAGGAGGGAGGTGAGGCATCTTCATTGGTGCCGCACCACTCTACCTTATCCTCTTCCTTTGGCATCGTTCTACATTTACGTCGACGTTGGAGGAAAAAAAAGAAACATGTGAGACATCTATGTCAGAGGAGGAAGAGGAGGCAAAGCAGTGCGATGCAATGCAGTATTGACACAAATGCCTCATCTACCTCTCTTCCTCCTCTCTCCTCATCATCACTAACACAGATGCCTCACAATTTTACCTCATCTTTCTCCTCATTATCAATGTCTGGATCAACATCGATAAAATCGATCACTATATCGTTCTCACCAACCACCACTACAACAGTTACCAATGGTGTCATCATCTGCTACCATCATTGAAATTATTTTTTTATTTATCATTTTCGTGTCATTCGTGCACATAGTGTCATATACTGTATCTTCATCGATAAAATCGATAGTTTTAGGATAAACATGATTAAATGATTCACTTTCATCTCTATAAGAATTTTAATATAAATCTCTCAAATCTAAGAACCATAATTTTAAAGAAATCTAAATACGTGCCTATAACCTATAATTAGCCCTCCCTATTTAGCACATGCTTCAGCACAAATCTTAAGGCAGCGCCCGTGAGTGCGTGTGCGCGGGCTTGTGTGCGTGTGAAAAGTCTGGTGACTCGAACAAACGAATGTAAATAGATGTATAACATCACCACCAATACGTGCAGTCAAAGTTGAGAGACTCTTTGCTCTACTGCAGTCAACCATTGCATTGTGTTCAAGTGCAGCATGATCCGTAGATAGTCAACATAACATCTTATTATTTGGGGAGAATTCAGTGGCATCATATGAATTGCTTAACTCGTTTCCTTTTTGGAGCTGCAAATAGCTGTATTAACTAGCAAATGAGTTGTGTTTTGATCATCAAGAAGAAAAGTATAAAATGTGACATCGATCAAATGGAGTGGTGTCATTGAAATGGATGGATTGAAATATATCAGAATCATGGAATCATAAATCGAAAACTTTTACTATCTCAAATCAACTCTATTGGAAATGGATTAATACTTGGAGTAAGGTTGGTCATGCAGGCGGTGTGTTAAGCTTGTATATATTGTTATACAGTTCTGGAAATGAACAGATCACAACAGATCTCATGTGAATAAGCTTTCTCATGTGTTTGTCAAATTATGAAACTATTGTAAATTCTCATGTGAATAAGCTTTCTTGTCCCAACTCATTAAATTTCCAAATCCTATCAGATTTATACAACTGATATGCAACCTATACTGAATCTTTCTCCCTCCTCCCACTACAAAACTCGAAGCCTAACAAGCACTATCTGCACAACTAAAACATGGTCCGGCTACCTGGGTGTAAAGTCTCTCATGCTGGCTTGAGGTGAAGGGAGAGACGTAGCTGGTGGCTTGAAGCGAATCACCAAAGAGTAGCAGAGAAACCTAGTTGTCAGTTAGTTTCATTTCTTTCAAACTCCATGGGTGGCAGAAGGAGAAAGGCCAATCTTTGTTTGCAACGTTCAATCCTCCGAAGGCGTTCTTTTTGCAACCTACATCAGATAAGAAAGCAGGAGATTAGGTTTATCATTTATCATAGTCCTGAGAGAATAATTAGCTACAGCAAATGCTTTCCCTGAAAACTGTTGCATTCACAGAAAAGTAGTTTTTAGAACAAAGGGATCTTCCTTTTTATCAGTGGTCATCGAGCAAGGCATCTGATGTACCAGGTAAGGAGCAAAGCAAGAATGTACATGACTTGCTACGATAATTGCTTTGTGCAATGCACTAAGCAGTATCTCCATGGTAACTCATAAATTTGTGGATTTTATTTTATTTTATTTTTTATGTGCACTAATAGAAGCACATATGGCATGCTCTTGGGGAAAAGGCAGTATTATGTCTCTTTCTAGCAACTTGCTGCTGGAAACAAATGCCAAAGCATGCAGCTGATGCTAGAGTGTGCCTATGTGACACACTAACCTTCAGATATACTTGAACGTATAAATCACAAACAAGGAAAGGGCAAAAGATCTTAAGCAAACAAATGTCAGCGACAAGGCCTTAGAACTAATAACAGCTTACTCAGCACCATAATTTACAGCTTTCATTGTTTGCTAAGAAATATTTTAATGTACAAATTGAATAGACACAGAAGTTGGTTTAGACTATTATATAATCCTGCACTCTCCACATCATTATGTATAGACAACTGATATATCAAAATCAACATTATATATACTCGGGAAGGTCATGATGGAACACTGAAGTCCATGTAAAAGCAAATAACAAAATCTGTTAGATATATGGTCTTTCGTCTCGGACCAACTTCTTATTCCAGTAGTCTCTTTAAAAAGGACACATTATTATCGACTCGTAGTAAACTATCCCTGTATATGTTAGTCAAGCAGTTGCCATGATCGAAAAAGAAGTAAAAATTTCCAGTAACAGACTTATTAACCAAAGCCTCAACTTCAAATCGGTAGATATACAAAATGATGTAGAAGGTTATGACAAAATAAATAGATAGAACAACATATTAGGTAGGAAGTGTACCTTGCTCGAACTCTCTTAGCACGATTTATATGTATTTCTAACAAATCATGTGCAGATAACTCCTCAACACAACCTACAGGCTGCAAGTTAATCTCATATTTCAATACAAGTACATCTTTGATATTATGATTCCACAATTCTAGCAGCTAAGAAAAAAAGAGTTCCAAGCAAAGGAGGATACATAAAGAAAAAGGCTAAAACTCTGGACAATAAAAGGTTGCAAAATTTATTTTGTAAAACAATTGCCTGAGATAAAGTATCCAATTTCTGTTATCCTCATTTCTGGACAATCCTAATAAGTGGTTTACTAGCAATATGATCCAAGGAAAGAAGGTAAATAGATTGCACAAAAATAAAAGCTTAACCATGTAAGAATGCTTGTTGGTTGCTGCAAATAACTATTTGATATTTGGATAACAAAAATAGGCAGATAATTGTCCCCATCAGACTGCCAACACTTCATGCTACTCATAACAATGTTGGCTCATGGTTACAACTAAAAGGCACAAGACATGATGGCAATAATACTGAAACTCAAACAAATTTGCAGCATAATTGTCTGGAAGCTCAAAATTCTAGGCCTCTAAGACAAATGTTCATGTATATATGTACAATGACAGACCATTGTTACTAAATTTGAACAATGTGTCATAGAAAACCAAAGTGGCAAATTATACAGCAAGTTACAGTTATCTATGAAACTAGACAAGATTTACAAACAAGTGTAGCATATCAAATGCTTATGGATTATACTAATTTTGCAGATACCACGTCAACTCTCTTGATAATGGCGGTGTTATGTTGTTTTGGCTATCTTCGTATCTTAACTCTCATCTGAACCTTCTCTTCGTTGCATCCACACGAATGCCTTTGCATGTTGGCATTGTATTTCCTCATTAAGTTTAATCACAATTTTCAGTCTTAATCCAAAAGCAAAAGCTTAAGAAATATTGTGATGTTCTCCTTCAACTAAGCAATGCTAACCAAGCTTATATATACAATACAAAGTAGCTCTATTCCAATAGGCAAGGTTAAATGAATTAATGTTACACAACAGACCTCTTCATTGTTGGCATCTTCAGTTTCAGTAACATCTTCATGCTGCTTCATCACTTGAGTATCAAACATGGATAAAGGCAAAGGTATTGGAATGAGCTTCTCAGTGTTGGCGAAGTTTAACTGCAAGAAGTAATATGAAGAATTTAAAAAAAAAAGTAAAAGAAAAGAAAAGAAAAGAAAAAAATTGCTAATTGTTGACATAGTATCCAATCCTAACTGACGCCACACATCTTGAAATTTCCAACCACCAGACTACACACCCCTGGCCTGCTTGCACCCATACCACAAAAATAAAATTATTGATTTCTACTTATTGCCATGCAGAAATTTCTTTTATATATGTTCTATAAAACTTTTCTATACGACCTAAAGCATATAAGCAATTACATATGTGCCGAATGCTTAGAAACACTGAGCTGATTCAAATATGGAGGAGCAAATAATGAGCAACACATTATCATTCAAAAAAAAAAAAAAGTTAAGTACTAGACCAAGCATAGAAGCGCCATATGCATAGCCACAAAGAACATCAGATAAAAAATTTGATAGGCAAAGAACACTAGCATATTTGCTATAGCAGAAATCATAAAGCTTACTGGTAAAAAGAAGGATATATTGAAACCTGAATTTCATGAGGTTGGCCATTCCGCATCCAAGAACGACAAAGGGAATAAAGGGAGGGCGAGCAACCATCCAGGACTCTGACCTTCAATAGGCATAAAGATCACCATCAGTAATAACCATTACATATATTGTAGACTAAATCTGTTTAAATAATCATACCAAGGTTTATATATTTCTGCCAATTACTGCACACAACATATCTAGCTTATTTCAACAAACAGCAAAGTGCTAAAAAAAAAGAGATTTTCCTTGTGTTGTACAACAGCTTGAAATTTTAAGTGAGCACAATCAATGAAACTGCCCTCAGTCAACATAGCAATTTACACACAGCAAAATCTACTGTACTTGTATCCCTTTGTCCACTTACAAATTGTCACATCTTCACAAGCTCGAGTTTAAAACATTCACCAAAAGTAATTGATGTCATTTGGCAACTCTTAGGTAACTTAATTTTTTTTAAAGGATGCTCGATGAGAAAAGAATATGGTTGAAACTATATGCAAAATGGAAATGTGAAGAAAGCAAACTTCTTAGAAATAAGAAATGTGTCTGTGCATGATTAGATACCTGGAAAAAGTTCCAATAATTTCTATTAAAAGGTCTAAATGGTATGAAATAAAAAATGAAATACATTAAATAATTAAGCTCATCAGCCAGAAATAACCAAATAGCTAGCCCTGAAATATAACAATGTAAGCCTCAAAAGAAAGTTCTTAAACAATTGAACTTCTTGCCAAATTGAAATCTCAAGCATTACACATGATCAACATACTGGACAGGATCTAAAAAAATTCAACACCTAGCCCCAACAAATCATATTAGCACAATTTTGCAAAGTGACCATGTGTTTGGCTGGAAAACCGCTTAATATAGGCCTTAAGAATATTTTTTCTAGAAAATCAAGTAAACAGATATAGAAATTACACAATATATTATCCAATAGTAAGAAAGCATCCTATTTTCACCTAGACAAGCTTCAAGATCAGATAGCCTTCTAGCAGAAACAACTAAAATGAGAATAAATTGCACGATTTTTATCATGTATAATATAGAAGGAAAATTGCTGTTGTGACATACAAAGGCCTGAAATTAGCAATTAGCATGTCTTTTTCCATAAGACTCAACAAATATATTCCCCCAGCTATCTTTATTCATATGATCATAGTAATCCACCTAGAGTTGGTAGCAATCCAGCTTTCTTCCTGAATAGCACCATATTTTATAATTCCAAGTACAACAATAACTTATAAAAAGCAATCATACATAAAATAAATTTTGAATATATCACATACACAAATGAACCAAATTTGTTCATCTTCCTTATGAAGTCAATAGAGGTCATAAAAGAATGCCTAAGTTTTGCTTACTTTTCGATCGTGAACGACCACAACATCATCTTCCCTATTCTTCTCCCTGCATATAAATGAGCATCATCGGCGTTCGCAGGCAGAAAGCCATTAATGAATTTGAAAGAAATAATGTAAATTGCCACTTACCTCTCCTTGCAGTTATTGTGCTCTGGTGTTGAAGACACTGAAGAGAGTGTTGCAGCCTGAAAAGTTAACGTTAGATAGCAATGAGCGTGAATGTGTGATGCAAATTAGAGATCCACCCCCTTGTTTTGTAGCAAGTTGAGTATGACAAGAGCCCAACTATGAAGTATGAATTCTAATTTCTATAGATTACGAAGATATATGTGATTATCATGAAATATAGGAAAATACAGATATCGTAACATAATGCCCAGAGAAGAAAGGGATGTGGGGGGAATCTGTATAAGGGCATTGCAAACCTTTAGTTGCGTGGCTACTGGAGCGCTCCTAGGAGCACCTGCGGCAGTGACCACGGGCCTCGGGACCACGATCGGCGTCACGGGCTGTGAAGTCGAGGGTGGCAAACGCGGCCTCACGTTGCGGACCGGACGATCGACTGGGCCGCAAGCAAAGGGCCTGGACTGGGTAGCGGCGGAGAAGGTCATCACGGCTGCGGGGGTTGCGTTCCTGGTGTACACAGCAGGGTTGGCCACCGCGACGGACTGATCCGAGGCCGCCGGGGCCGGGCCGGCAGCAGGCGTCGTGGCGAAGCCCCGTTGATGGTAGAGGAATCCCTGAGGCGGCGATGGAGGCGGAGGGTGGCCAAGGGGTTTGCTCAGCGGCTGGGAGGAGAAGGGCGGAGAGGGAAGGAGAGGAGGGGATGCGAAGGGTCGGGAGAGGGGGTGCGTAGCGGACGAGGGATCCGAGGCGCCGGAGGTAGTCGCGGCAGCGGCAGCGGCAGCGGCAGAGACGGGCGGTGCTGGGGAGGGAGTCGCCATGGCGGGGGTGTGGTGATTTGGCGAGGTGGTTCAAACACCCCCAACAAATAGGGTACCTCGTCGCCCTCGTTGAGATGTTCCCCCTTTCAGAGTCGATTAATCACGTGCGCCTCACGTGTGCATCCGATTGAGTGTACCGTGTACTCGGATAAAAAGTCTCCCACAGGCCAACCTCATTGTCGAATGGATTTTACTCTCTGGCCGTCTACAGAATAAGATCAACCTGAACAGCACTTTCTTGAATCTTTGACGACATATATTGAAGAATTCAAGTCACAGCAGCAAGTAATCTGCCATCATCGGAAGTTACAAATTGACGTGGACATGAGCAAAGAAAGAACTGTACGTAGCAATTGAAATGTAGCGACTGCCCTATTCACAGCTTAGACTTGGAAAGGAAACATTAAGATCGGTGACCAATTAAACGTGACATGTACAAGTTGAAAGTTTCATGAATGACTGCGACCGGCGCTTCTTTTGGAGTTCAAGGTGAAACGATCCTCTTGCTCTTGTACCTCTTAGCACAGGCTGCGTAGATAAAAAGGTTCAAACAGCTCAGCCCCGCAAGAAGCCAGAAGTAGTAGTCGAGGTGCCCCTCGTTCAAGTTATCAGGAATCCATCCCGCGTTCCCTCCCCAAGTTGTCAGCGATGTCACTGCAGTCACGATCAAGGAACTCAAGTAGCTTCCCAGCCCAGTCGTAAGAAGTGATAATGCACTGCACAAACTTCTCATGGTATCAGGGGCCTGATCATAGAAAAATGCGAGCGAGCCGACGTATGTGAATACTTCTGCTGCTCCGATCAAAGAATATTGAGGTGTCTGCCACATAATGTTCAATGGTATGGCCACTTTCTCGTGCACTAAACCCTCAGCATGGGCTATGTCCAGTCGCTTGATCTCCACCAGCGCAGCCGCTGCCATTGCTAGTATAGATATGAACAGGCCGATGCCCATCCTTTGCAAGTCTGAAAATCCTCTCTCCTCGCCTGTGAACCTCCTTGCCACCGGAACAACAATATTATCATATAATAGCACCCATACAATGACATTGATGACATCAAAGGTTGACATAGATGCAGGTGGAATGACGAAGGAGCCGATGGACGTGTCCATAACCATCCCTTGTACAACGAACAGAGTAGACATCTGTGCAGCAACTGCAGAGAACACTATGGTGGTTGCCCAAACAGGGAACATCCTCGTAAGAATCTTCAATTCTTCCACCTGAGTGACTGTGCACAACCTCCATGGATTTATAGAGTTACCGTTCTCCCCATCAAGATCTGTCGTTGTAGCAGCCTTGTCGAGGAATCTGCAGTAGGTAACAGTTAATAATGCGTAGTCCAAATTCATGTAGACTATGAATTTCACAGATAAAGGGACACATAAATAGGTAGTAGCTCAAAATAATTAAGAAGCTATTTTCTAAAATTAGTTCCTTGTTACATTTAACGTTTGGTGCTGATACCACTATTATAAACAATAAATGAAATAAGCATACTGTTTACTAATGGTCTAATGCACAATAATGAATCTGAAATCCTAAAGCTTAGTCCATTTGTTTGAATACAATATCCTTATATGTCATTTGCGCAAACTAAACTGGAGTTGACAGATTATTAATGTCACCTAGAAATTCTAAACATCCTTCTAATGCTTCTGTCCTCTTAGACATGACATCAAACAACAAGGTACATGCACAGCGCAACGTCCAAGAGGTTTACCGAAATACCAGTCAGAGATGTTAGACCTTAAAAAGGCTTTTTAGAACATCCTACAAAGAAACATCATCACTTCCACCACACACACACGACAATTCAGTGATACAAGTGCTCGACTGTTTGAGCATTAAATTCCAACAAACACAGAGCACCAACTGCTTAGGTTTGTTGTAAAACATGCCGTTTGAAGCACGATCGTCAATGTTTTTTATAATATTAAAAAACATGATCTCGTGCATAAGTATCCAATCATAGGATATTATATACAGTGCATAAGTACAAGTTTAACTAGCTCTGATAACTGATATAATGATTCCTATCCAATAACTTTAAAAGTGCAGTTATACAATGATATCCCAATTGCAGTTACACAACTGGAAACATAAAATTCCAAGGATAACTAGAAAAGAAAGGCAAGAGAACCTCATTAAGCAAATTTGGAAGCCATATCTCTTTGATGGATTAAGTTCTTTAATTTCCTCATAATCAATAAAAAAATTGGATTAATTCAGTTCTATAATTAATCAAGATAAGCATTTAGCAAACAAAATCAAAGTTGTTATGGAAGTTGAGTTGTTTACTTAAGGTCATCTGTGTGCTCCAGCTTTCGACTTCCTTCAATTGCTGGGGCATCTCCGGGTACTTCATGGAGGAGAGAACTGTCATCAGGGACATCTACTTTCCGCTTGCGAAAAGAGGCAACAATCACCTGGCACATTCTTGAAAGAGGGTTTCCACCTGGTTTTTGGAATCTATAAAGTGAGGTGCCTAGGGAAAAACTACATATGGCTAATCCCAGGAACATTGTAGGAATTCCAAAGCCCCAGCCCCATCCACACGTGTCTTGCACCCAAACTAAAAAGCTGCTGGATATGAGAGCTCCAACGCTAATAGATAAGTAAAACCAGTCAAAGAAAGATTGCTTCTTTTTTCGCTCATCTTCATCAGTATCATCAAATTGATCAGCTCCAAATGAAGAAACACAAGGTTTAATTCCACCAGTTCCCAGTGCAATCAAGTAGAGTCCAATGAAGAGAATCGAATACTGAACCGCACTTGCTTTTGGGCAAACAGATCCTACACAGGGTGAAGGCTTAAAAGCAGGAACGGTTGCTGAAAGGGTCAACGTGGCCAATCCCTACGTTCAATAAAGCAGCATTTATCATATTATCATGACACGTTACTCTAAACAGCACATGGATGACCATCGCACAAGTAAGAGACAGCACCAACCATACTTACAACAAAATATATTGTTGAAAACACTGCTATTGTCCGGTATCTTCCCCAGTATGCATCAGCTAAAATTGCACCAATTAATGGGGTCATATAGCAGGTTCCTTGCCAAGTCGTAACCTTTCTTGCAGCAGAAACATTCGCCTCATGAAGCTTGTTCTTCAGGTAAGTGACAAGATTTGTCGATATTCCATAGTAGGCTAATCGTTCGCAGCACTCGTTCGCTAAAATTTGTGATTTGAAAATAAGCAGTCACTTTTATGCAGATTTAATAAAGAAAAGGACTCGACTGTGGCCAGTTAATGCACATACCTAGAATGAAAGGACAAGCTCTCCAGTTGCCTGTGCCATCCTTTAATATGGGGTTCCCTTGCATGTCCACAGATCCATCTCCTGTGTATGGTCCGTTATTTGCATTCTTCAATTACAAAGTCAAGAACAAACTGGTGGTGAGTTAAGATCACATGGAGGCCATGTTATCATGGGAAATATAATCAAGATATTTTGGCTGAAACTACCCAAGCCAGTGAAGAAAACGCTCATCAAACAAGTTATATGTTCATCAAACTAACTCGAAATTGCTGATTAATGAATATATGATACTCGAATTGTAGAGGAATTAAATATAAAGTAGTCAAATATTATTTGTAACAAATAGTTTGAAAACTGAAACCCTATTGGATTAACCTTTCAGTCGAGCTTTTTAATCCATCCTCCCTCCTCTCGTTTTCAAAAAGCTGAATTACATCTCATAACATTACTTTACGTTAGAGCTTCAGGATCAAGGGCTATCTATCGTATCGTACGAGCAACTTCATAAATCATTTTTAGAATAGCACAAAAAAACTTGTATGGATAAACAGAGATCTAGATTCCATTCATCAATTATTTTAATATTCAGCTTGATAAACAAATATTAGATGAAATATACAAAAATTGATGTTTTTATTCTTGAACATTACTAGTCAAATATCTATATTCTAGGCTACTAAAATTATTCATTGTTTCTTCAATTGATGCATATGTTAGAATATTTCAAAAAGATGCTAGTTGTATATTATGTTCAACATAGTTGATGTTCAATTTGGAGCCTCGATAATTCATGTTCTGCAGATAGAACTGAGACCACAATCCACCTTAAGGATTATAACTCGAACTCTCTCCACATATGTGTCTAATGCATGGGCAAAGATTAGCATATAAATTTTCACCTATTTTTCTTGAATTAGTTCCCAAAAATATATGTTGGTATGTTTGTGAATTCAATCTAAATTTAGAGCTAAAATAAAAAAAATAAAAAAAATGTTTTAAAAGAGCTAGTAAGCCATTAATTGTGTTGCTGTCCATTTTAAAATTTTTCTATAAGTAGGAAACGAAGAAGTCACACAAATCGAAACTAACAAAATAGAACAAGACCTGTTCTGATGCTTATTATATGAATAAGGCAACTATATTAACTATCCCGAACTATTTAAATTCGATGTCATATCAGAAAAATATGCTAACACTACGGTGAGGGGGTTTTAGTGAGCCCACCAAATTCTCCAATGGGCATGGCATCGACACTAACAAATTGCCATGACATCAACAGGCCGAAACTGCTTCATACACGTTATCATGCGACAGGTGGCCCAGAGTATACTCTCATCAACAACATCCCAACTGAAGTAATGGAGGATCAAATCTAACCCATATGGGGTAGCCTACCAGTGTAAGGTATAAGAAGGAACTTCTTCCCCAGGTAAAGGGGATTGATTCCTTGGTTCTTGTGCCCTTACAATTTCGAAAACTCTACCTCTACTTATTGATCATCTGAGACTAAGTTCCGACTTCAGTGACCACCAACTATATTCCCAGTGTCTCCTATGTTTTGGAAGATTAACTTTGAAGGTTAAATCCTCTGTAGAGCGAACCATGACTCAGCTCAATCCGATTCAAAACACGTCACTCACCGCCACACCTTGGTTCCAATAGCCACAGCTAGTCTTAACGCAGCTTGGTAGCTCAAGATCTGAACAACAATTGGTCTCCTTTTATCAAATTACACTGACACTCTCAGATGTGTCGTCTTACCTAAACTAAAAAAGGCCTAGGTCAAGCCTTGCGATCCTAGTCAGCAAGTGACCAAAATTGTCTTCATCACAATACAAAATATTTATTAATAAAAAATAATCATTTTATTTCTACTTCTCATTTAATACTCCTAACCATGGTCTAGACAAAGGTGAAGGGAAAGCCGGCCAAATGTTCAAGACCTAACCGTAGCTTCACTGGTATAAATTAGATGCAGAGTCCATTAGTAAGAGCCTTTACATCTAGCACACAGAAGGCCGTCAGCCCATCAGAGAAGCATTGTTCTCTCTTGTTAAGACATACTACTGAAGTCAGGTCCTAATAACAGCACACGACATATCTGATATGATCAATTACTGCATAAGAACGGTTCAAATGACCTAATATCTCATCCATCAAAAAGAAATGAGTAAAGCAATTTGGAAGGTACATTCTTGAATCCTTAGTTGGTTTGAGTTGACCGAGCATGACATTTACATAATCAGAGGTGCATGCAAAAGTTCATTATATCTCTTAATAAAATTTCAGACGTTGAAGAATGTAACAAACCATATCGATATGCACATGTTAGACAAACAGAGATATAGATCCTTTTTATCATACTTGTAACTTTGGTCCAACAGCATTTAGTGAAATAAACCAGTATTCCCCCATTGAATGACACTAAGAACAAAATTCAAGTGCATAGAATAGGAGGTCCTATCAAGTGACGAGATGCAAGATCCAAAATGTCGAAAAACATGCGAGCAATGATCCTACGTAAACTCCTTAAAATCAAGATCCCATTATCCGATACTAGAAGAAAATTCAAAGAAGCAAACTCTGATTACAAGATAAAGGTCCAATTGAGCACCACCTGAAACTAAAACCTCATGACAAATCTCGCTCGAAGATCTGAAGCCTGATCATAGTATCGACCTCGAAGCAATACTTGCGGTCATACACAACTAGCTCGCTCAAAGATCCACAGTCTAGTTAAAGAACCACGACACAACAATCAAACACCCTCGTCCACGGAGAACCATCAACAATCTTGACGAGTTCAAACATTGGGAAGCAAAGAAGGATCCAAGACCGATCAAGAGACAACAAGATTAAGGGATTCATATGGAGAGCAGAAAAGCGAACGAAATCTAAATGCCATGAGAAGAGGGATCGGACCTCGGGCAGGAGGAGGTCTTCTTCCAGCGACGACGTCTGCTCGCCTTCCGCCGGTTCCATCAACGATTCCTCACAGATTCCCGAGTCGAGAGTTCGCGGACTGGGGTTCCACCGAATTTATAAGGTGGGAAGAGCTAGACGAGGAAGACGAGGCCGTTCAGATTCCGTTACGTTCGGAGCAACAAACACCGAACCTCTTTAAACCCCGGAAAACACAGGCTCTATATAGTGAGAAAAGAATGATGCGCCCGAAGACGGAAACATGGGACAATTTTCTTAGCGCGAGGCATAACAGACAGCAGAAGTGGACTGCGTGTGCACGGCTGAGATCAGGATGGAGAGTTGTTCTAATCCAACGGCCGCGGTGGTTTCTGGCAGTAGAGAGAAACCGTCGGATGCGCATCACCACGTTCGCCGTCACTCGGACCGCGACTTGGGAACCGACTGGGTTGACAACACGAAACGAAGGTCGAAAATGCCACGTACGCAACGACTTACGTCACGACTTGAGCTCCTTGAATCACAAAGCTATATTTCTCTGCTGAGTAAGATGCAGGAAGAATCAACTTTGACGAAAATAATATATTTATATTCTTGCATTATTTTACTGAGTAATTCTCCATTTCCTCTTTTAAGAATTCTGGTATTTTCATATAAATGAATATATTGCCAGTGAGAATAAGGAAATAGATAGAATATATTGGGGTACTCTTCTTTCTATTAATTAATGGAATCAGGGAAATGATAGAATTATGGTCAAAATTGCATAAGCAGTTGACCAGTTTTGTTAGTTGGTTAATTTTCTTCTTAATATCATTTCATCTAAAACCTTAAGGCGTTAGATCATATATAATTTATGATGTTACATCCTTCACACACTCACACCCCAGTGATAGACTATGTCAAATTCAATATGTGGAATTTGAACTCATCGAAAATATATTATTATTTTATAAGTATAATCGGGGTAAGATTTGAATACATGATTTTTTGCTTTGGTGCCATATTAATTTTTTTTTATATCATTTTATCTATGAACTTAAGTCATAATCTTGTTTGGTCTCAAAATGAGCAATGATATGAATTAGTATAATAAATATATAAATATGTTACGACTAACTTAGGTTTGGATGAGTAATTCATACTCAACAAATTTAATTGATTAGTTAAACAATAATCGAATAAATAGATTATTACTATTAATTTAATCTCACATAAGAAATAGTGTCGATTTGAATAGAATTATAAGAACCCGATGAATCTATTTTTATTTATGTGTATTTAGATATAATAATATTAATAAGTTAATTATATCAGAGGATATTATTTGATCACTTTACATTTCTTACAATATTTCATCAAAATTTCTTTGTTAAATAATTTGAAAAACATATCATGAAGATTACGAGTAATACTGAAATTTAAAACAAGAAACATTCTCTAACACGCTTTCTCATAAAGTAATAATTATTGAAAGTTATTTTTCTAGAAATTTTACCTCAAATAAATCTTTACCAGTGGGTTTTTAATTAATGATGCTTGGCTTTTACCCAAGGAGCATCTTTTTTACGTCACTTCGTAAAATATTCTTTTTTACATCTTTTTAATTATAACGTCAGCATATAGTTGGTACTATCGTTATCTCAAAAATAACTTTTCACCCCCAATAACTTACAATATTATCATCATCACTGGTCACCTCCTTTATCTTTACACAAAGATGAGAATAATTTTGTATAGTATCATTTATCTTACCCCTTGTCTTTACTGGAAGGTCGATAATAAGCAAGAGAAAAGATAAACATACACGAATGAGGAAAGGAAGGCGACAAAGAAGGGTGGGTGGTCCTATGTTGCAATGGAACGGAGGTGACGACAGAAAAGGATGATGGTAGTGTACTAACGATTATGAGTAATTGGTAGAGAGTAATACATTGAGCAGTGGTGTCGACGACAATGTGGAATCAGGGAAATGATAGAATTATGGTCAAAATTGCATAAGCAGTTGACCAGTTTTGTTAGTTGGTTAATTTTCTTCTTAATATCATTTCATCTAAAACCTTAAGGCGTTAGATCATATATAATTTATGATGTTACATCCTTCACACACTCACACCCCAGTGATAGACTATGTCAAATTCAATATGTGGAATTTGAACTCATCGAAAATATATTATTATTTTATAAGTATAATCGGGGTAAGATTTGAATACATGATTTTTTGCTTTGGTGCCATATTAATTTTTTTTTATATCATTTTATCTATGAACTTAAGTCATAATCTTGTTTGGTCTCAAAATGAGCAATGATATGAATGATGATAATAAATATATAAATATGTTACGACTAACTTAGGTTTGGATGAGTAATTCATACTCAACAAATTTAATTGATTAGTTAAACAATAATCGAATAAATAGATTATTACTATTAATTTAATCTCACATAAGAAATAGTGTCGATTTGAATAGAATTATAAGAACCCGATGAATCTATTTTTATTTATGTGTATTTAGATATAATAATATTAATAAGTTAATTATATCAGAGGATATTATTTGATCACTTTACATTTCTTACAATATTTCATCAAAATTTCTTTGTTAAATAATTTGAAAAACATATTATGAAGATTAGGAGTAATACTGAAATTTAAAACAAGAAACATTCTCTAACACGCTTTCTCATAAAGTAATAATTATTGAAAGTTATTTTTCTAAAAATTTTACCTCAAATAAATCTTTACCCGTGGGTTTTTAATTAATGATGCTTGGCTTTTACCCAAGGAGCATCTTTTTTACGTCACTTCGTAAAATATTCTTTTTTACATCTTTTTAATTATAACGTCAGCATATAGTTGGTACTATCGTTATCTCAAAAATAACTTTTCACCCCTAATAACTTCCAATATTATCATCATCACTGGCCGTCTCCTCCATCTTTACACAAAGGTGAGAATAATTTTATATAGTGTCATTTATCTTACCTCTTGTCTTTACTGGAAGGTCGATAATAAGTAAGAGAAAAGATAAACATACACGAATGAGGAAAGGAAGGCGACAAAGAAGGATGGGTGATCCTATGTTGCAATGGAACGGAGGTGACGACAGAAAAGGGTAATGGTAGTATACTAACGGTTATGAGTAATTGGTAGAGAGCAATACATTGAGGATGATATCAGAAGCCATAAAAGAGTGAGAGATTGCAAAAGAGGAGTAGTGGTGTCGACGACAATATGCTAATAGTGGAGGGTTGAGATGATGCTGAAGAGGTTTTTTCATCAAAATGATAAAAAAAATTAGGTAAAAACTAATTATGTAACACCATGAACTAAAAGTTATTTGTTAAGATAAAATGTCCAAAATTTGTTGTGATAAATTATCCTACGTTATTTCATTAAATATTTGACAAGTTTTCGTCACTGAAAAAAAAAAAATCATTACCTAATAGTCGTTAAGGACAGAAGAAAGTCAACGTTTTCTTGGCTTCATTCAGATATTTTTTGCAATGGAGTTTGGGAATCCAACGCATGACAGCCAACGATGGCACAACTCCAACGCAGGTGAAGCGAAAGCTTCCTCTTAATATACCGAGCGAGTGCTCAAAAGTCAGAGAAAGTGCTTTGGGCTTTGAAATCTGTGCTGCAACATATCTGATCGATCATTTCCTTGGTCTCTCCAAGTACGATCGACCGAAGAAGATGCCACCGGTGGAGCGATGAGTTCTGCCAGCTCGCTCTTCGAGATTCTCTTGCCTATGCAAACATGCAAGTTTGCTACAGAGAGAGTGTGGCAAGAGCGGTAAAAGCGGATCAGAAGTGAATCAAATGATGGGAAAAATCATTTAGCCATATATATTACAGATAGGAAGATGAATTCAATTTATATTTAATATGGAGAGAGGACAAGGCCACTTATTTCGGATCACACTGAACCATCATCATTCAACCTCCCCTGTTTGATTCATAAGAATATAAAAGATTGTGTCAGAAACCATTACTTTTATCTCGAGGCCCGTTCATCCATCAGACAGACGAGACGGAGAAGCAGAACAGAGAGAGAAGAGACAGAGCAATGACCAACAGAGCATCTATGGCGGCGATGGGCATTACTGTCCTGTTCATGGTGGTCAGCTTCACCATCTCGGCCGGCGATTCCCCTCCTGCGCCGCCCTACACCAACCACACAGTCGGCGGCGCAGCTGGGTGGTTCTTCAACTCCACCTCCAACTCCTCCGTCACCAACTACTCCGACTGGGCCTCCACCCAGAACTTCTTCCTGGGCGACTACCTCAGTACGAAAGACCTCCTCCTCCTCCTCTCTCCTTTCTGGATCGAGGGGGAAACTCGAAATGCAACACAAAACATCCATTATCGGTCGATTAATTGGCTAAAGTTGCGATCTTGTCGCAGTTTTCAACACGGACTCGAGCAACACGGTGATCCAGACGCTGAACGCGACCACCTACGCCCTCTGCAACTTCACCGACGACAACGGCGACGACACGACCTTCTACTACGACGGCGGAGCGGACCCGAAGGCGGGCGTGACGGTGCCGGTGGCGCTGACGGAGGAAGGCGTAACCTACTTCTTCTCCGCCGCCGACGGGGGAGCGCAGTGCCTACAGGGCATGCGGTTCCGGATCACGGTGGCGCACGGCCGGGGACTTCCGCCGTCGCTCAACCAGCCGCCGCCGCCGCCGTTCGTCGAGGTCGCCCCTCCACCGCCGGAGATAATGGTGAGCCCCAGCATCAGCCAGGGGCACGCGTTCCACGCCCGGGCCCCACTTGTGCTGGGCATTTTTGTGGGCATTCTCTGTTTTCTTAGGAGCGCGTAAACCGCCCGGTCGTACGGATTCCGCGTGCAGACTTGTTAGCTGGCTTCTGCTCGTTAGCTGGATTCATGAAAGAGATCGATGACGTGGAACTTACAATTGTTGTGTTTGGGCTTTATGTTGTATGTGATGTCCTGATATCGGGAAACTTGAGAACACGAAGTAGTACGACATTTTTGGTTTCATTTGACTTCGGATACAAATTATAAATATTTAATGATTAATTAAATCGTTTAAAATAATATGAACATATCAATACAAATATTTGTATTTTTTAATTTTTAAGACAAGTCGATAAATTTATGTTAGAATTTATACCCAACAGATAGATACTGTTTATACGTAAATATCTTAATATGTTAGAATTTAGATAAGTTAAAAATGATATACTATACCTATTATAAAAATAATAAATATATTTTCTACTATTTATACTAAAATTTCACATTTTTATTCTATTTTAAGCATGCTCTATTCATAATAAAAAGAATAACTATCAATAAATAGTTCTGAATCCAATTATTTCAAAGTTGGAATCATTGTGATTCCTAAATGACAATATGCTGCTACTCGTTGAAAACATTGCGGAAACATGTTGGTCTTGCAGCTGTGTAGATCATTTATAAAGAAATCCTAGCAGTCATGTCATTCCTAATTAAATTTCTATATCGTTTGAACATCAAAGTTTTGGTAATAGAAGATCACTTTTACTCGTCACCAACCTATTTATCTCAAGATCATATTTTTTCTGGTGTCAACCACAATTTTCATGCCGAAAGGTTCAAGAGAGCTATATGTATTGCAGCAAAATGAGTCCACCATATAGAAGTTGCACTGGCGAAGCTTATTGTGTATCAAGCATACATGACTTCAACATCTTCTTTCCGTCACATTACAGACCTAAAAGTTGGAGTAGATTTGCATTTGATTCAGAATATCTTGGAAGTTGTCATGCGGTTTTTCCGTGGGATGAGTGTGCACTCCCTCGTAGGTTGTCACCACAATGCCGTCATCCCTTGACAGGCGTTGAACCTGCTTCTTCACGCTGCAACCTTGATGCGTGCATTTGTAGTAGCTTCTGCAACCAAACAAAGAAGACATTAAGGTTAAGTATAGGTGACTCCAGAATCAGTTCAGTTCTGTTCTTGTTGTATCAATCAATTTTGGATCCCTTGTGCATCAAACAGCTTTCTTGTGTCACTAAGTTCATCTCTTTTTGAGAGGAAAAACTAAGGACTCTATTTCCATGAAAGAAAAAGAAAGCTTGTAGTTCTTCCCTATGAGAAGTAACAGGAAAAAGCTCTCAACAATTGCAATATTGTGTTAGGATCTTTGAGAACATTTGCAGTATGATGTGTTTCTTCTTTCTGATGAAGTAGTTTAAGATGCTGATGACATCTATGGAGATGTTTTTAGTTCATAAACGCATCACATATACAACAACAACAACAATAATAAAAAAGTTTCAACTAAAATGCATCTAATATAGGGGAGTAAAGTATGAAATTAAAAGGCCACAATTGATCGATTTTTTCTATTCGTGATCTTTTCAGAGATAATTAACTGTCCATTTCTAATGCTTCATTCTTCTACGAAGATGAAAAAAATGTTTAGGTGGATTCATGAACAACACTAAGAGAAAACAGGATAAAGAATGCGAAAGTAATGCTTGCAAAGAAAATAATGAGCGTCAAGCCTCGAGGCAAAACGAAGAAGACAAATTTGAGAGGGACCTTAACATGACGTTTACAGGCGAAACAAAATCGTGTTCGTATACTATTCATAGTCAAATTATACCATCAAATTTCCTAAAACTGATGCAATATTGGTCCAAAATAACAAGAACAATCTCTAGATGAACGGAGAAAGAAGATTGTTCATCTGCATCATGAACCTTTTGATGAATGGAAGAGTGTTCATGGCGTGCGATGTTTGCTTCCTTCATGACAAGCTGAAGCTGTTTATGTTCCTTCTCAGACAACATTTGCATGCATCACGAGAGAGAGAGAGAGAGAGAGAGAGAGAGAGAGAGCTGACCTAGGGAACCTGTTATTCTTCACTGCCTTCTGCCCATACTTCCTCCAGCGATAGCCATCATCGAGTACATCAACATGGCTCCGAGTTTGGAAGGCGTATCGCGGCTTCCTTATCTTCTTCTCCTTCTTCTTGCTAGGCTTCTCCTCGTTCTCCCTCGATCCAGCGTAGGATTCCATCAACTGGTAAGCTCCGTAGCCTTGGGAGGTCGGGACCTCGACCTCATCCTTGGACCCCAAGAAACCAGCTGAGTTGCCACCTTGGAGAGTGTCAAAGACTCGGATGTCGCCGATCATGTCGGCCGGCAAGAGGGAGAGACATGGAGTAGAAAACGAAGCAGAAGGTTGCTGTGAGGGAAACCGGCGTGGGTAGTTCTCCATGGTCGCTCAAGAAGGAGAGAGAGAGAGAGAGAGACGGTGATGAGTTGAGGGAGGCACTCACAAGTTATAGTAGTCTTAGCCTCGACACGCCTAAATTGAAATAGTGAGGGATCGACTCTTAATTCAAAATCTCTGCTTCTGCTTAGGCCTTTTATGGTTTGGAACATATGGCAATCATTGAACTGGTGGAAAGCATCAGTGCAGAGAAGAGTCGTCCGAGAGACATGCATGCGTTTCCCGACAAGATAGCCATTGACTTTTCCTGTCACGTGAGATAGGTTAGAAGCATATATATATTTATAAACTATTTTCTTCACCATAAATTAGGATGAAAGGGTTACAAATTATTCAGTCATTAGATGATTAAAATCCGCAAACAACTTCATGAAACAATAAAATTAATCAATGATGAATAATGGGTTTAAGAGCGGAAGCATTCCATTTTTCTACGCATGGAATGTCGAATTCAATCACACTTCCTATTGAACACCGTATGGGGCACTTCGAGAGATTGGATTTCCCGCATGACATATACGAAGAGTCAGAAACACATGGTCAACGTCATGGAATATTGTTTGGTGTTTCTATGCGATGAGCTGTAGCCTTACGCCAACCCTCGAGTTGGGTCTCAGATTGATCACACCCCATCACGCCCACCGAGATCTTGATAGCTTCAGCATCTGATAAGGAGAGAGGTCGTGATCAGTCATGACAGTGCACCATGTGTTTGACTAGCTATCGATTTGGTTCTCCATCCTTGTGGCCACTGTTCTTCCAACGACATAAAGAGGAAGAATAACCTCCGATGGCTTGAATATTCTTGTAAGAGTGACCAAAGCTCTTACCACACAGTGACGCACGCGACAATGATCATTCTCATCGGTTCCTTTCGGTGGATCCGAAGAATTTTGGTGGTCATTCCATGAGAGAAGAAAATTCAAATCTCCATGACTGTCCTGGTCGCGTAGGAACCTGCAAGCAGGCTTCCTATAGCTAGCATTCATGGAACTTGGACACACTCGTGTGGCATCAAACGATTGCATCGAGAGGAAACATGCATGCCTTTGACTGGTTCTCATATCGGTTTCAATCACATGTTGTGATGGATGACAAGCAATCAGGGGACTCTAATGCGAAGAAACTGCGGGAAGACCGGAAGGAAAACAACCTCAAGCTGAATCAGATACTCGTATCGACAAAGGTTGGAATGTAGAAGAGCACCAACGTGAAACACTGGTGAGCAACAAAGTGTAGAAGATACACTTGTGAGCTTCCGGTAATGTGATTCAAGTTGGTCACTTCGAGAGTAGGAATAGATAGATACGTTGGAATCCAAAAGAAATTGACATGGGCCTATCACAAACTTGTGGAGAAGATGTGCGTCCAGAAATGGTGCATATGCATGAATGAAGTGGAACCACCGTCTAAAGGCTTCTGGTTTCCTGGATTAGGGTTTGTAGAGGCACAAAACCTCCCCTACGATGCATGCAATGCATGTTCCCTCCCTTGTCATTGCTTCGTCTGTTGACTTCATCAGCTGATGACGACGATCGACGTAGCAGCTTAGATATTTGAGCATACGCGCTTCAGATTTCTACGCCAAACAAGAACTTGATTCATTGAACATACCACCAGTCCTCAGAATTCTTAGATTGTGTGGATTCTGTCTAACACTTGATTCATCGTTGTTTTTTTCGAATCAAACGACGTCAGATAAAGATTTTCTGAGTCATAAGTAATCATAATATTTGATCTTAATTTTTAATATTAATTGTTAATAGTAATCCATTGGATTAATTCCGAGTCTTTCGACGAGTACTTATCCTCTCTCCCTAATTTGATTGCTAAGAACATGAAATTATAGATCACGCCTCATCTACGAGCTTAAGATGGAATTATATCGATAAAAAAACAATTTAAAAATATAAAATTAAGACTGAAGCCTTTAGATATAGTGTACACTTATTCTTCCTTAATCTACGTTATGTCTTCGGTGATGCAAATAAACTTTCTCGAGAACTGATGCAATAAATGTGATCGCAACAAATGCAATCACGAAGGGGCCTTTTTCAGAACCATTCATGCGATTGACGATGAGCCACTTGTCTGAGTCATAGCAAGATCAATCCAGTGGTGCTTCTTCGAAGACGTTCCTCCGTGTCTGCAACTCATGCAATCAATCAGCCTGGAATTTTTGGAGTTGATTCAGACTAATGCTACTTACATGGTCCGGATCTTAAATAAGAAAGAAAAGCTTGATGATTATTTTTATCACTCGGGCCCGAATCCAATCAATATTTATTGAGATCCCATATTCGATGGTTAAAAAAAGACACTATATAAAATAACATAAACATATTATTTTTATTCGAAACATAGCAAATGAACACTTATGGTTTTGGATTCGCATGTTAACTTCAAGAGATTTTGCGATACAAACTCGTGGTGTAATTTTTTATAGGAAGATAGATAGAGGATAAGCTAATAGATAAATTAATCAAAAATACTTAAATATTTTGTTCATTTTTAAATTTTCAATATGAGACTAATCAAGATGTTGCAACCTTCCCCACTTAAAGGATTGACGTGAATACGAGACATAACTTAGTGATAACTTCATAATGTAACGTGTTCTTGTCAAGGCTTAGCATAACCTAAATCAAATTCTAAAATGATGAATATGAGACATAGCCTTGACTCCATGTTGTGATTATTTTTTGACCTGAGTAGTAACATATCTTTTGATCGCATGGTAGTTATCTCGAGCCCCCTTATCATGCCTCGATCGAGTCTAATAATAATTGTAATGACATCTAATGTGAAAACTAATCTGTTAATTTTGTTGAGTCTAAATTAATAATCAAAATACTTAAGTTAAAATTGATAGTAGTACACACACTATAATCTTATAAGTTAATTTTAGTCTTTATCCACTTTCGATATGAGACTAATTAAAATACTACATAAATAGTTCGCGACTTCTCTCTTCCGAATGCGATGGTACTAAAAAAATGATCTATAAATAGTCCATCATTTAAGATCATCTAAGAGAAGTTGACAATCAAATTTGAACTTATTATTAATATAGTAGATCGCAATAAGCAAGGAGCATTCTCTTAATGACATTAAGTCACAATAACATTCAAACTCAAATAACGGGCTTTTGCCTTTCTCTCTATAAGAACATCCAAATCAATCTCGGATCAACATTATCAATAATGGGTCTTGAGTAATGATCCTCATTTTTAAATTAGGATTCAAACTCAACTGATCACTCATATTGAGATATTCTTTGACATCACCTAACAAGTCCAAATTTTGATTGACATAATCTAAAGTATTGTTCCTCTTCTTCTTCTATCATTGATGTTAACGGGTACCGATATATAATTTAGTTGTTTATTCTTCAATCTAGGTCAACTCTAACTATCATAAAGAACTCAAGGTTGATTATCCTACCATTTTATCCAATGCTATAAAGCCCCTCCTTAGGTACCATAATTACTTGCTCAAGAGTTTAATCTAATTTAATTTCAACTATCTCTACCTTAATCTAAGGCATATTGGCTAACCAAACAAGTTCTACCTTGCATGAATAGTTGTAAGAAATGAGCAAACTCCCTAATGATATAAAACACGAGATAAGAAAAAGAGCCAATCTAGAACTACATAAAAGGGTCTCTTTATAATAACCTAGAGCAAAAGTTCTCTTTCCTTTTTGCCTAAATCTATTTCCCATTGCACCGTGCCATACTGAGGTTTTTTTGTGCTTATAACTAATGCGACTAACATATTGCCATTATACAAGATGCATATGAAATATATTTTAAATATCTGATGTGACCAACATATCCTATATCCTTTTTATGTATGATGAATATGTCTAAGAAATAAAAAATCTAAAACACTCGACACTTCCTAAAACATCTCATCCACTTATCATGTATTTCTTTAGAGCCAAAATACATCTTAAGTGCCTAACTAATCCTAAAATATCTCATTTATATGAATCTCAAATTTAAAGCATCCGACATGACAATACATTTTTATTTATGCATGATGTATGTATCCACTTAGGACAAAAAAACATCTAAAGTATTTAACACAACTCTTTTATGGATAATATATTTATTTATGATATAAAAGTATTTAAAGCACTTGATACAATTTAAAGTATCTTGTTTACATGTAATATATTCATTGATGATATAGAAACATCCAAAGCACTTGACACATCAAAGGTATCTCCTTTGCATATGCCATGTTTGCCCAACGAAAAAGGCATCTAAAATGTATAGCATATCCTAAAACATCTCATTTATGTATAATACATATTTTTACAATAAAAAAATCAAATCATAAGTTAGTCACTTTTGAATATAAGTGATAAGATGGTTTTGAAAACATATCTTATGCTTCACGATGGGCAAATCCTACATGATTATACTATATATATATATATATATATATATATATATCAAATATAGTGATAGCATAAGGGACGATCCTCTTCCAAATCCTACTTATGTTGCAGAGTGCATAGATATACTATATATATCTATGCACTCTGCAAGTGAAGCTCACAAGATAATTTTATAAACACATATGCACACATAAACAATTTGGGGATAAATCCCAAATCAATCAGGCACCAGCGGGTTTAATCCCAAAATGATGCCCCAAAAAAAATTTTAGAAATTAATTCAACCATTTCATGTTCTAAACTTAATAATGAAAATTCCAACAAAGACCATTAACATCTAATTCACCACGTTACTACCAATATTAATATGAAAAAAATCGTATCATAATGGAGAAGCTCTAAAAGGATATCCAATCAATGAATTTTACCATATTTATCTCTACGTTTAATTCCCCCACCTCCTCTTATCTTCACTTTGAATACATTCCAATTGAATCGAAGTATTCCTTTAGTTAGATCTTGGAAGAGGATTTCACTCGAATCAAATCGGTCATACACCTTGACCGACCACCTCAATCTGTGCCTTTCCATGACCTTGGATATATCGATTCAAAGCTTCCTCACCGTTGACCTTCAAGGTTTCCCAAAGCGTTGACTTAATCCAAGTTGCATTTTATCATTTGCCCGATGTTGCTGTTTGCTACAACGAACCGAACACCTGATCCCACCTTGGCGTAACACCCTAATGAAGGCGGGTTGACTTGCGTACGTGGACAAATCTCGACCCTCAATTCTAAGAAACGAACGGCGGATCCGTAGCAGTGTGAAAGCATCACGGGGCGGCAGCGGAAGCCAATTAATATTTGACTCCGACAGCTTTGACGGAAAGAGAACGTCCTTTCCACGCTATTGAAACCGAATATAGAGCAATCATTATTGTACCGTGCACCGCCCGTGAACCCAGACTTGATATCTAAACCAATTATGGCAAATTCTAAGATGGATGTGGATCTTAAAGATCCGAATCCGACCCATTTTTAACATAACCGAAGGCTTTATTCTATTAATTAGATGCGGGTGGACTGTGCTTCACGGAGTTTAAACCCGCTGATTTGACTCCGCAGCGGTAAGCTGACCGTCGCCTCAAGTCCACGGGACGCGTAAAACAGCAAGAGCGATACGTGACCTCGCTTCGCGTCTCTTGTGTCGCCAGCCAACCCATCGGTAGGATCCCTCTCCCTTGGATCGGCCGCCCTTCGCGTCCCTCACCGTCCCTCGCCGGCTCAATGGAGGACCGCATGCTCCGCCTCCGTGCCGCCGCCAATGCCGCCCTCTCGCGGTACGAGCCTCTCGCCCTCGTCGTCGCGCCGCTTCTCACCCTCCTCCTCGCGCGCTCCCTCCACGCGCTCTTCCTCTCCGTCCGTGAGAAAGGGATCAAGGCCGCCGTCCTAGGGTTCCTTATCGCCTCCGTCAAGTGAGTTCTTTCTTGCTCATACGATTTCTTTTCGAGAATTCCTTGGCGATCGCTCTGTTCATGGTGTGAGATTCTTGGATTCGGTGCAGGTCGATTCCCGGCGTGAGCTGGTATATTGAATCCGAGAAGAAAAAGGTGGGTTCTTTGTGTAATTCATCTTCTAAGATTCTTTTTGATTTGTAATCCATGATTAATCCGTAGGGTAACAAAGGGTTCACCGTCTTAGAGAGCTGAGGATCGCATTTAGCTCAAAATTTTAGGATTTAGTTTGATGGGCTTTTCATGAATTTGGTGTCGGGATTTATTGTGACATCTATGGCATCATTTATTTCTGTGAGTTACGCATTGATAGGTTGCCGAACTGTATTGGAGTATATGAACATATTCATGCGCCTTTTTGAATTAAATTTTTATGGTTTAATGTATGACCATCTTCAAATTATTTTGGTTGTAAGAATATTTTAAAGACATCGATTTGGTGGTCTGTTTGCGATTATTTGTACTTTTAATTATAATGCTGTCGAGGTGCATTCTAAAGAATGCAGAAGGATTTTAGCATTATATTTACATCAGGAATCTCACGTTGGTGTAGATATAGTCTATAACAAATGACAGACCTGTCACAGTACTTTGATTTTGGTATACTCTTTTTGGTCGCCACCACCTACTAAAAATGGTAATATTAGATAGTTACCATACATCTGAATTTGGAAAAGCTCAATAATGATTCAGGATGTTAAATTCTTGTCCAGAATACCACTATTTGTTCAACAACAGCAGCATCAACTTTATTTACAGACTAAAACCTGAGAATTTTTGTTTGTTCATTTTATTTTCCAATACACACATCTAAGGGACTGAAACAAAGATACCCTCTTTTCTCCTCTTATTTCAGGTTGTGGAGAAATTACAATCTGGTAGTAAGTCTAAAAGGGATAGCTGGAGAACTGAGTTACCAAACATTGGACTTGGTAAAGCAACTATACAGGAACTAGAAGATGCAAGGAATAAAGATATAGCTTGGCAAGGCAAATGCTCTGGTACAGTGTATGTCTTCCACTAACAGTTGAAGATTTTGAATAGGAACTTGACAACCGCTGTTGTTTTATTTAATCAAATAGCCATTAGTGCTGTATACTTATCACGTTATCTATGGAATCATTGCAGATATATTGGTGGAAGTGACTCAGAGAACCATTTTGCTTTGATAAATGAGGCACATGCAATGTTAGTAAGATTTGATACTGCTTTACCTGCTAAATGTCTTGCAAGTACTATGTAATTTAGTTTTTTTTTCCTGTTATGGCCTTTCTGTTTAACACTTTCTCACCAGTCACCAATGTGAAGCTCTCTTGCACCTTTGGCTGGTGCTAACAGTATTTGCTTTTGTGGACATTTAATAGGTGATATGTCCTGGTGGTCATATAGCTGATGGTTTCTGTTAGTTCATTCATATAGCTATTATAATCTGTTGCTGCTGGAGGTACAATAGATATATGGAAATTTTAATTGGTCTTATATGTGATACATCTCTTTTGATAGCCCTCTAATCTCTATTAATGATTGTAAATATGAGACGTTTTTGCTAGACAAGATTTTGAATACTAGTCAAGTACCAATTTTGACAACTTATGAGACTGGTACTATACCATTATACTTGATGATGTGCTAACTTGTATCACATGATATGACTTACAAAAATGAAAAAAAGAATACAAAGTGGTGTTGAATTATATGTATCATTACAGTTCCTGTTATGGTCGCTAAATACCTGGTGGTTCAACATTTTGGACAATGACTTTTTGCTTTCACAAGTGTTTGCTCTGACAATGGTATTTGTGAGGTAATCAGTGTTAACTAGTCATAACTCACAACAAGATAAATGCAGTTTGTTGTCAAACATATTAGAGACATGGGCCTTATGCTTGCGTATAAAGATAATACACATGCATGAAAACGTGTTTAACATTGTACACCATGGAGCTATTAGCATAATTTTTAATGCTTATTTGCATTGACAGTAGGCAGAAAAGCATACTTAAGTCCAAGATGATGCTAGCTTAAGATGTTCTGCCAAAAAAAGGAAAAAGGTGATTTCTGGCCTAGATAGGATGAGTGACTAAGAGAACAAGGTTGCATATAACTGTCCTAAACACACATAAAAGATGCAGTTAGCTATGGCACACGTCTGAAAAACAAGACTAAGTGGAAGAATTGGAAGTACTTACATCAATTTGATGCTAACACTACAAGAGTCACAGTTGCATATATATATTGGAAAGTAGCTTTGGTCGAAAGAGGCTTTTTAATCATCATTGCTGGGAATTTTGCCCTTTTCCCTTGGGATTAGTTTGCCCCTCAATGTTGTTAGGTGTTATGGACAACATTGTTGAAGTTATCTGTTGTCTCATGTCAGGTTTTCACATACCAATCCATTGCATCAGGATGTGTTCCAAAGTGTGGCAAGATATGAGGCAGAAGTGGTTGCAATGACAGCTGCTCTCCTTGGCAGTAGAGAGCCGGCATCTGGAGGACAAATATGTGGCAACATGACATCAGGAGGAACAGAAAGTATATTATTAGCTGTTAAAACATCACGAGATTACATGAGAACCAGGAAGGGTATTACAAAGCCAGAAATGTGAGTCAAAGTTAGCTTAGTGTAGTGACATTTCAGGAAGTTACACTATCTCATAAATTTTTGTATATCTCTAATTGACTTTTCTTTTCCCTGTATTTACAGGATAATTCCAGGATCGGCACATTCTGCATATGATAAAGCTGCACAATACTTTAATATTAAGCTGTGGCGTGTTCCTGTAAATAAAGATTATGTTGCAGATGTTAAAAGAATTAGGCGCTGCATCAACGGAAACACCATATTGGTATTCATTGTTATACAGTGGTTGCTTTTGCCTCATTATATTTTATCATTCACAAGCTTCCATGATTATCCAGGAAGTTAATAAGAAAATTCTTCTGACTCTCCTATTCTCTTATAGTATCATGCTTGATTGAGTCCATCCCTAAAAAATCTTGGCATATTTTATAACATGCAGAACCCAGGAAACCCTAATTTTATGTTGCCTCATATCTGAGCTTCTTTGAGTCAATATGGTGACCTTCACTTGAGCAAGCACAACCTAGTTTGATTTATGCTTAATCAATTCAAGCTTGACTTGCTGATTCAAAAACCATGCTTATTTTTTGAAGCACACCTTTATGTTTTGAAGCCCTATTTAATTTTAGACACCTATGGTTGACCATGTACTTAGATTTGGCTCTCTATGATAATTGAGCATAGGATTCACAGTCAAACGTAGAGTGGTCACTTTCAAGTTGTTCTATATTGAACTCTAGCACTAAACCAACTAAAGGATGAGCTACTTGATTCAATTGCCTACTATCATGTGAAGGCATGTTATTGATTATCTTGGAAATTTAACCTTTTACTTCAAATAATATTAGTTTTATCTGGTAATTATGAAACAGCAGCTTAAATGTAATCAAGCAAACTTGAAAAATTAGTTGGGGCATGGTCACCAAACCATCGGTTATAAAATGCCAGTCCTGTTTGTTATGTTGTTTATAGTTGCCCAAATGCTTGCTCCAGTTGTTGTCAGATGTTTGTTTTCACCATAGAAAGGAATGCTAACTTACCAGGAACTATGTTATTTTATGCTAAATACGTCGCAAATTGAAGGTACGATGATTACAATTTGTATCATGTTCTTTAATATTATTTATGCTATCAGCTCTTAAACTGTCTGCATATGCACCCACCAACGCACATGGTTCCTGGACATTCTGCCACTTTGGAACATGTAGGATCTGACAAGTATGCTATATCTCTTTACTCTATATATATGCTTAGTGGAACTCCTTTGGAGTTTAAGTAGTGCATAAAGGTCTAGTATTTTAAGATAGAGAGTAAATGAATTCACTGCAGCTAATTTGCAATTACTAGTACTGTCAGACTACACATGAGCAAATTTGAATGTGAACTACGATATCTGCGCTCAATTTGTGGACCTGAATATAGCTGTCATTTAAAACGATATGTGCATGGCAATAAACAGAATATAACAAAGTTCTGCAGACTTTTATCGCCATTTCATTTTCGTTTTGGACAATATTACAGAACACATGCTTCATATTTTTTAAAATTCTTATTAGGCTGCATTCTGATAATTTGAATTAAATTGTTTCCATGTTCTTTCAGATTGTTGGATCTGCACCAGGGTTTCCACATGGCGTCATTGATCCTATTGAAGTATGAACTATGTATTAGTGTAATTGATTTTATCGTTCATGTTACAGCTTTTTATGACCATAAACAAAATGAAGTATGGCTTTTTGAACTTTACATGTGGTTCCTAATTTAATTTATTATTTTATATTTTGCTCCACAGGAGCTTGGGGATTTAGCATCAAGATATGGTGTTTGTTTGCATGTTGATCTCTGCCTCGGTGGCTTTGTTTTACCATTCGCTCATAAGCTGGGGTATTTTCTGCAGAATAATCCATCTCCTCTTACATATTCATCATTTTACTTTTTATTTTTTCTTCAGCTTTTCTATTGCCGTCATGTTTGTTACAACATAATGATTCTTACTAGAGTTGTCTGGATAAGCACCAGTTGGTAGGCATTGAACTGATTTTTGGCCTTTCAACTGCAGTCGATAGATCAATGCTACTTGGTCCAAGGATGTGATAATTAACTACTGAAGAAAATATATAGTATTTCACTGTGTTGAAGTGAACATTTGATATAGCTAGAACACCCAAATACATTAAGTCCATCGGTAAGAGGGGTAGATATTCTTGTATGGGTCTGAAGAACCTGAGATCATAGAAGCAATGTTATTCCATAAATGTACATGTACATTTACAATAAAGAATATTCAACATCATCAGCATCTTGACCTTGAAGTTTAAAGTGAACATAACGCACTCATTTGGTACCATAACATATTGGCAATCAGTTTGTGTTATACATTTTCATGAATCATCTAGTATCAATCAGTTTGTGTTATAAATCATTATGAATCATCAATCAAACATACATCTTCTTACCACTACTATCTGTATCTGAGATGTCTACCAGTTGATAATGGATAAGACATCTATTGCTAGCCTAACTTGATCTCATTTCACATTATTCATTGTTATGCAGGTATCCCATCCCACCTTTTGATTTTTCTGTTAAAGGGGTTACATCAATTTCAACCGATGTTCACAAGTATGGATTAGGTCCCAAGGGCACAAGTGTGGTTCTTTACAGAAATCGTGAGATAAGAAAGGTAACATGATCTATCTTCGAGATGTAGAAATTTTGCTATTTCCTACGTCCTGACTGTTCTTATGCTTGAAGAGATTTTGGAGGTTGTTCTTGTTGAATGACAAAATAAACTACAACAAGCATGGTAGTTCCCTCTACTTGTCAGTTGTCATGTGCCATTAAGTTTATCAATGAGTCCCTTGTCCAAACTTCTACAGCTAGAAATTATACATACTTATGATTTGATGATTGTAGAATTTGTCAAATCTTCCAATAAGTACAATTGACTCTGTTTATGTGATCCTACATTAATGAAAAAAAGGCTTGGATGATAATCAAAGATTTTGTTGTTCTAGTTCACTTTTATTTTCAGAGAATAAGTTTAAATTCTCATTTGAATTCTTATATACTAGTGATAATAGTTCTTCTCACTGATCTTAAGTCGGAAATTGAATGTTTGGCTTGTTATTGCCATCCCAGCAGGTCACTTACAATGACATGTCACTTTATGTTATTGACTTCGATTTGGTGCATGCATATCTGCTGTACTTCAGATTTAGTCTTTGCTACTGTGCTGGGAATGATTACACATTAAATCTAAACAGGTGATATGTGCTGTCAAAGACAATCAAGAATTTGAGGATGTTTTTAGGGGATTATCCTGTTTCAGATTTGATTTTGAATTGAAAATTTTACAGCATTCCATGGACAACCACAAATTTGTTATGGACATGTGTCCAAATGTCCAAGTGTCTGATTCAACAAGACAAATGGAGATATCGGGCAATTATAACAGTAATAATTCTTAAAAAAATATTATACTCATTAGTACTGGTTCTTAAAAAAAAAAAAGTTTATTATAGCATTGTGAATTTCTTTTGCTTTCTAAGTTCATAGCAAGTTTTTGTTCTGTAGCTATTGTTGTTTGATGTCAGAAGTAAGTGTGGATTTTGTGAACACACATCATACACAATTTTTGGTTTTGGATATGTGTGCATGTAACACAGAAAAACTATGATATACCTTGTTTTTTTTTTCATCTATAATGATTCTACTAATGCTTCTTTTATGTTTGTTGTGGCACATGGTTCCTGTTCCCTTGCTGTCCATTCATTTTCTGCAGCACCAATTTGTTGCTGGTAAGTACATTTAAATCTCTTATGTACTACTACTTTTAGATATCTGAAGATCATATAGGATTTGGTATTCATAGTATAAGCTCAGGAATGAACTTTCCTTGGTTACTTGACATACTAACTCATCTATCAACGTGCAAATATAACATATGTAACATATTCTCTTGGAATTATTATTGTTTGTACAATTCATGAAGTTAAATGTTGTAGTGTGATTATTCCTGGTTATGGGACATTTTTGTGCCTCTTAGCAGATGATTGTATTTATTAGATATTGTTGGAATTAAAGTTTGGTAGTGAGATTATTTAGCATTATGGATATATAAATACTTTTCAAATGTTTTTATTCTTCATTTACTGTTGTTTTCTAATGAAAGACTATGGCCATCTGCCTGACCAGAGGTGAAAGTCCTAGATACCTGGTACTTATGTCCTTAGATACCGGATGATACTTATGAGCTGTGAGAACATATAAAATGATGGCTGTATACTCAGCATGTAGCCACATTGATGTGGTTGTATAACTGATCATTCGGTCAAAATCTAAATCAAAATCGCCCAAGGGCCAGAAATTGAAGTCAAATCAAAGTAGCAAAATTGCCCCTTCATAATTCAACCTTTTTTCTTGGTGCAGTCACAGAGTGGTCAGGTGGGCTATATGTATCCCCTACTATGGCTGGAAGCAGACCTGGTGGGTTGATCGCCGGGGCATGGGCAGCAATGATGTCTCTGGGGCTGAATGGTAACAAAAAATGTTGCTCATTCATCTCTTCTTGAAGCTAAATTCATTATACTGACCCACATGGTAATCACATTTCAGGTTATTTGGAAAATACAAGACAGATGATGGAAGTCTCCAAGAAGATACAGAAAGGGTAAAGTGATGTTCTTGTTATCTGTTTCTATTCAAGATCTGCAATTTTTTCTGAAATTTGTATATGCTCACAGGATAGAGGAGATTCCGGGGCTGTTTATCATTGGACAGCCACACATGACTGTCGTGGCTTTTGGCTCCAATGATGTTGACATCTTTGAGGTCAACGATATGATGACCTCGAAAGGATGGCACTTAAATGCTTTACAGAAACCCAATAGGTAGATCTTTATCCAAACACATTTTCTACCACAAGATTGCAGTGTTTACATCGATCCGAAAAATCTATCATGTTTGTAACCATTTTGCTTCAAAATTTTGGGCAGTATTCATATCTGTGTCACCCTTCAGCATCTTCACGTGGTCGGAGACTTTCTGAGAGATCTTAGGGAGTCCGTGAAGATGGTATGTCCATTAAGAAATACCAAAATAATCTGATGTCAGTGTCCGAGTAATCTTGTCTTGCTCTTTCCTTTGCAGGTAAAAGAAAACCCAGGTCCGATCAGTGGAGGGTTTGCACCACTCTACGGTGCCGCGGGAAAGATGCCAGATAGGGGAATCGTGCAGGACCTGTTGGTTGAGTTCATGGACAGCTCTTGCTAGCTGCAGCATTTAGACATACCAATTCTTAAGCTCTTTGCCTCACCAGGTTGTTGCAGAAACGTAATTGGATGATATAAATATTTCAGCCATGTCAACATAATTTAGCCACTCAAGGAGATATTACTGTACAAGAATGTAGAACACTTGTTGTTTTACTTCAAAAACAATCAATCAGGCGTTATTTAGTTTATAAGTAATTGAGTTGTGAACTCCTTACTGGTTCTCTTTCTCAACTCTTTTATTGTCAATTGCACTGATTTAGGAATTATGTTTATAGGTTACAGACAGGGTATTTGATATAATGTTCATATATGTTTGTGTGTTTTTGTTTTATTCATGTTTTGTATGGCGTGTAAAAGGCTTGTAGTAGGTTTCACAATCTTATTTTGATTGGCTTTTGTGATCGTTTCAGACTTGTAAATATAAGTTTTGTATAGTCGTTGTGTAAAGGTAAAACTATCCAGAAATAAGTCATATATATAATCATTTTGGAGGTTTTTTAGCTACGTGGAGTGGTGCAGCGTATCAATTAGTATAATATTCAGGAGCTACCTAGGTAGCATATGACATATGGCTAGATGGACCTTTGGGGTAGTGTATAGAGTTGGTTTGTTGTCTTGTTCTATAATAGTGTCATGTGGGTACTTATCGAGACTTTTAATCACAGTAGATTATCTTGGATTCTTTGTCCATGCAATTATCCATGCGATTATCTTGGCACTTATCGATTATCTTCTCTTTTATAGGTCCTCAAGGGACCATAAGAGATTTCGGGAAGACTAATCCTTTACAGACGGATACGTAAGGGTGTCACGTGACTTGGGTAAAACCAGCTAAGTTCTTGACAGATGATATCAGAGTATGACAAGCATACTTAGAAACACTTAGCATGAAAACATGGAGGACCTAGTAGGGCTACGTTGAAGGCAACCAACACGTGTGATTGTTTGGGAGAAACGAGCATTGAGTTGTATGAAAAGCAATCGCTCAAATGAGCGAGAATTTAAGATTGATATTCAGAGGAATAGTCAAACATTCACGCGAGCGGCACTATGAGGACAAGTGAGTTTGGAAGAATGTGTAGTGCACAAAGGTTGGGATGGTCAAATTCGAGTTACGGCTTGACGTTGGCAACCAAACTTGTTGGTGCTCAAGGAAAGCAGGGCACTTGGAAAAGGATAATACTGTGCAAGGTGGGATGAGTTTCTTAGCGACCAAAAGAGTTGTGTAAAGCTCATAGAATTGAGGAGAATTGTTAACTTAAAGAATTCGTTACTCATGCAAGTACTTGTATGCAAACAATGAACCGTCCGTGGCCATCCCAAGGCGACCGAAACTTCGCGTTATGGAGCATTGAAACTCTCTTCAGCATGAGAATGATACATCTATAAAAGGTTAAAGTATGAAGCGAGCTTAGCATGTTGCTAGGCCTTGAGGGGTGCAATATGGGTTATATTGGTGAAGAGTCACAATCTAGCAATTACGTTTGTGGGAGCAAAATAATGCACAATTTGTTTAGCAAGGCAGAGTAGTCCAAGTGGACAATTGTCTCTGAAACTTCTTGACGAAAGGATGCAATAAAGGAAGTTGCTCCAATGAGACATATATCCAGGAGGGATAAGTCTCGATTCTCTACAGGGCGAATCATTTATAACAATCCATATATGTTAAGGAGGGATACCTCAAGACAATAATTCCACCAAGCTCAATGGACTGAGCGAGAGACAATAAGTCATTACGTGATCTCTCGTAAGGTAATGTGTTGGTGAACACTTTACGAGATCAAGTGAGAGAGCAACCCAAGGCAACACTAAACAAAGGCATAGTTAGAGTCGATATTAAGATCAGACTCAATAGAGGGTTGACCCATGGAATGGTAGGCATGAGAGCCACCATCAACTCAATGCAAATCAAGGAGTGGAGTAATTTGGGCGGAATATAGTGAAGTGCCTAAGCCGCATAAAGGAGTTGACATAAAAGATAAAACATAAAGTAGAGGTACAAAGATTTCATTAGATAGAGGTTAAGAACATAAAAGAAATGAACTCTTGCATAGGCAAGAGCGGGATTATATCATTCCATGGGTCCCTCATTTAATTGAATGGACTCAACCTATATAGTGCCAAAGTCGAAGAGAGTATGAGGCATATGCACCTTATCTCGGTGAAGCATTTGATTGAAGAACTAAGATAACTTAACTTACAAAAGTGAAGTTGGGGTCAGAAGACTTTCACATGGTGTAAGAGGAGAGGATAAGAGGTGAGTGCTCTTGAAGAATATGTCATAGTACTGCTATTCGAATTACTGTGAAGGAAGCAATACACAATGAATATTGTGTTGGGGAGCAAAGGTCTAAGATCCAAACAATGGGATACTAAGTTTATCGAAGTTGGTGGACTTTAAGAGTTGTTAGGTGATGGATTATCCTAGAGCTATACTTCGTCCGAGTGTAACCCAAGAGTTAGTGGCCAAAGGTCGATTGTCATAGGAGTGAACATAAACGGAGGTGGTGGAAGCTATGCGATGTGCTAGCAAAGACCACATATGGAGATATTATAGTCCGAGTTCATCCCATAAATATCAGAATATGATAAAGATATCATCAAGAGGCAACATAGTGCAACGAATCATGATGGAGCAGTTCAAGACAATGTGACATACATATGAGAGGTATTGCAAGAGACTTGATCATGGGAAGGTATGATCGAGAGTTACTAGGAGCTCTACTTCGATGAACAACATAACAACAATAAAGGTTATGAATTCAAAGAGTGAATATCATGGTACCAGAGAGGCGGGTCTTCCATGTATGCATCGAATTTTACATTGAATGAAAACTTTAGTTATCAACATATGGGGGCTATGTATCACCGAGAGAAAATTTTGAGTGTAAGTACCAATGAATCCCACGGGGAGGGCTTGTTCATACAAAGGTATGATTAAAGCGGTTGGAGAGTTGGATTGATCCAGAGATCATATTCACTTAAGGAAGCTCGACAAGTTAAAGGGTAAAACCGAGCAAGCGAATATTGCTACCAAAGAAGTAAAGGAGAATAGAATCAGAGTGAGCCCTATAAATTGATGGTAGAGGCCATGCATGAGAGTTACAATCTATCTTTCTATTGACTAAGGGGAATTGCTCAAAGAACATAAAGGTATTAAAGCAAGTGGTCGAAAGTGATGAGAAAAGCGACGACAAATCCAGAGGGACTCAACTATCTAAAATCAAGCATCGGTTAGAATAAAGGTAGACTCGGAGGAGTGTCATAGTACCATAGAAGTTGATATATCGATCGTGAAGAAAGGGACATAGTTGCAAGGCGATGGATAGTAGGACCATAGGTATGACAGTGCCATGGTACCACAGTAATGAGACTTCCATAGAGTCATCAATCCCTCGCTCTTATGAAGGAAGTACGCTTAGTCGTGAAAGAGACTAAGAAATTGGAGAATATAGATACAAACTCTAAGTACTGAGATAAGACTAAAGGGCAGAGGCCAAGAAACTTCGTAAAATCGATGATGGAGTGCTCGACTAAAGAATGAAATAAAGAGTACGTAATGTTATACCCTTTTTGTTTAGAAGAGTAGGCAACATAGATGACGGAGGAGACGGTACAATCCCAAAGATTACCAAAACTATTGAAGACTTGCTCTAAGTCGGGTAAAATTTTTATCTTTTTAGGTAAAACTTCTTGCATTTCAAAAGTTCAATGGTAATAAGAAGACAAATCACAATAGCTAACTTATCGTAAGGAGTGCAAACATTTTGAGTGCTTCGTAAGTATGAGCAAAGAGTAGACGAAGGCTAGTAACCAATTCGATACATGAAGTACAACCCTCGAGAAGGCAAGCAAAGTTGAGTAATCTTTGCTTTCTCAACTCTTAAGAGAATGGATGAAATCGAGTACCATAATTCTTTTATTTATTTAGTAGAAGAGCTTTGTATAGGTTCAAAGACCTTTTGTAGAAACTTAGTGAAAAGATAATAGTTGTCTAATCCTCACCAATGGTGATTGGTGCTATTGAGAGTAGACTGTCTATTTTATTTTTTAATAAAATATTAATCAAAAGCGAAATTAATGTGAACATACTTGAAGGTGACAACTAAGTAGAAGAGGAATTGATAAACAAATTTTATGAAGGAAAGATAAAAAAAACTTCAAAGTCTGCAAGGAATTGCTCATTAAAGCTCCAATAAGTATCTACCCAATTCAAGCGGTATAAGACATTTGAGAGACTAGCGCATAACAAAGAAAGTATTTTTTTTTATCTGAAGGATTCGTAGAAACCAACAAGGATCAATACGACTCTATCGACCCCACACCACAGTTAGAGTCATGACGAGTTAAAGTAACATGTCGGATCAAAGTTCGACTACTCAACAATAGTGATGGAGTACAGTAGTTGGAAGATAAGAGATACAATGCACCCAAAGCAAAAGATTAAAGATTCAACAAAGGCGAGGAGATACAACATCTATGTAAATTAGTGAGGGAGAATGTCGCAAATAAACCTGTAAATAGGGTATTTGATATGATGCTAATATATGTCCGTGTTTTTTGATTTTGATCATATTTTACATAGTATGTAGAAAGTTTATAGTAGGTTTGGCTATCCCATTTTGGTTATTTTTTATGGTCATTTCAGGCTTATAAAATAGGTTATTTATAATCATCATGTAGAGATAAAATTACCCAGAAATAGGCCATCTAGATATTCATTTTAGGAGTTTGCAACTCTATAGAGTGGTGCAAAATGTTAGTCAGCATAGCACTCGGGAGCTACCCAAGTGGCATATGGTTCGATGAGCCTTTGAGGTAACATTTAGGGTTGGTTCGCTATCTTGTTTCATAGTAGTGTCATATGAGAATTTATGGAGACTTTTGGTTATGTGGACAACCTTAAACCTTTTGTCGTATGACCGTTCATAAGTTTATATTTGTAATTTATATTGCCTATCAGGTATTTACTAAAATGATTGCTTGTGATTTCAAGTTAAACAGTTTTTCTAATCCGTCTTCTGTTTTATAGGTCCTTAAGTGACCATAAGAGGTTTTGGGATGGTTAGCTTTTTGCGATCGACACGTAAGGGTATTATTACATGACTTAGGCAAAATCAACTAAGTCTGTGACACCTTGATAAAGTTATTCAAATAAGTTTGAACTGAACTAATTTTTGGTTAAAATAAAGTAGGTGCAAACGAGATCGGTTTGGACCTATCGAATCATACTGGTTAATCCGGTGAGGTTAAATGATTTATAATTTTAAGTAGTTTAAAAAATATATATTTTAAATGAATCGATGAACTAATTGAAATCTTAGTCCAATTCGGCTGTGATAGATTTGTGAAATTCAACTCATATCATTTATGAAATTATGATATGATCAAATTAATCTTTTGATTAATTTAATTAACTAATTAAGAACTTAAGATAACAAACTCATGGTTGATATTTTTTAAAATCAATTTGATTCAGTTTGAATTGAAATCTTATATCATCTTCAAAATCGAACTATTGATGATGAATCGATTTATATAACATTCTCTTGCTTTTAGTAGAGACAGATCAAGGGATATTGCTTCAATACAATTCGTAACACTAAACATCACTATGCATGTCACGATCTCGACTTGATGAACTAACTGACTTATTAAGTTCATTTGACCCAAATCAATGATCAAAAGACTTAAGTTAATTTTAATTTTGCTCACTTGCACTGTGAGACTAATCAGGATGTTATAATTTTTTTCACCCTAGTATGGTGCATATAAGGTGTAGCCTAATGGTGACTCAATGGTGTACACTTTCAATATGAGACTAATCAGGATGTTATAATTTTTCTCGTGACATCCACGAGTAACCTTTTTCTTGCTCACGCCCCCTCACCAAGCCCAAATATTAAGTCGATTCTGATATCAACTATCACGACTCAGGTGTAATGGACTAATTGACCTATCAACTTCATTTGACCAAAATCACTAATCAAAATATTTAAATTTAAATTAATAATAATATAATCATCAATTTTTTATAAATCAATTTTAATTTTATTTACTTTATATTTAGAACTAATTAGAATGTTACAAACCAACTAGAGGAACCATTACACAGACAATAAAAAAAAAAATAAAAGAAAAATAAGTGTCCCATAATGTTGATCCATTTCTTTTAGACGCAATTCTTCAGGTCCCTATCAACACCTCACACAGCATCTGCCACATGCAGTGTCTCCCTATTCGCAAACACACTCGAAAAGCTACTCAAGAAACTGCTCCTCACATGACCCCATCCATTACAGACATGCATGCTTTAGTGCAGTTGCAGTTGGACGAGCATCCAAGATCCAAAAGTGGAAGCATTGCCTGTTGATATGCATGGCAGTAATAATTCTCATATGAAACTTAGCAGCAGTGGTAATAATAGTATATTTATTCCCACGTACATATGGTACAAAAGAAGAACAAATTATAATGTCCACCAGAAAGGCAGCAGCTTCCACACTGGTAACCGATTCAGAATATATTTATTTACCTCCACACTGTAAACTTATTCTTCGATTCGACTTCTCGTTGTAAAGGTTCAATTTACTTCCATGACTTGTGTGGATTCAGGAAGTTTGACCGACTCCTTCCCTTCTACAGCTCCAGCACCAAATCTGTCAGGTCCCAATACAGAAGAACACATGTTTCAGTAGTAGATTTTAAGATGGAAAAGGTCAAATACAGAAGTTTTTACTTGATGACTTTGCAGTTCACATAATATCTACTGATTCACAGGCATCGAACGGTGAGACAACTCATCTACACATGCAAATTTTCTGCAACAAGATGAGATTTTACTGATGTGCTTTGAATTAAAAAGACAAATTTAACCTTACGTGTATGTGTATCTCACCACTGGAATAACAGATTTTGGAGAAATGCTGGAGATAAGAGAAGTGCTATAAGTATTCAACATATGAACCTCTCTCTCTATATCTAAGAGCTATCTGTCATCCTTCAGTATCCTAAATCAGATACCATATCAACTGTGTTGGGACGTTTTTTTTTTCTTGGAATCCTTAACCAGAATAAAGAGAATGAATTTTAGTTGACAAACTTAACAACAAAAAAAAGATGCTAAGGCTCCCATGTTCAGCATAGAAAGTCTTGTTTTGATGGGCGTTGAATGTGTGCCTAAGCCTTACCTGTGAGTTATTTTCATTAGCTTATAGAAAGAATATGCTAAGAAGAAAATGAACAAACATTGATAGGCAGTTGTCAAATCATTTCCAAACATAATGAAACTGGTCATTTTTTTACTTCTACCTAAGATATAATGATTACAGTAGATTGCATCTGAATGTATTGTGAAGGGATACTTACAGTCTGCGTCAGTCTTAATCCAGTGTTCCCGATTGATATTTGAATCGCAGCCACTAAAAGCATTGGATGGAGGATCGGTGCAGAAACTGACGTTTAGAATGTCTTCTTTTCTGCATTCACCTTTCAAAGTGGCCAGTGTGCTACCTCCCGTACCACTGAGATCATTGCCTCCAACTAGAGCCATGTGATCTTTCTTCTCGATCTTGCCAGTCTTTGAAGCTTTCTTAGTCATGATACTGCTCTCAGGGTGAACTTTTCTGTGGAAAATTTGAAGGATCTGAAACATGAAAACAACTCTTTTAGAGGTTGGATGTTGTTGAGGATCGTTTTTCTAGAAACTAGTCAGACAAGAATTCTTGATGTGAATCACTACTGACATGTCTGATCAAAGAAACATACAGCTACTCCATATCATACATGTATACAGACTAATAAAATCACTATCACTGTAGCAAAGTTAGCAAGATTTCAGAAACATTTTTCCACATAGATGTAGAATGATTCAAGAAACCAAGGTGTCTTGCTGACAGATTCTTTATTGAAGAAACATCTGTTCTAGAACTACCACACTTGTTGCTTACTAGCAGCCTACAGATACGATGAAGAAGGTGCTTTTTGGATGGATTCAGATCTAATGAGGTGGTTGTCAAGTAACAGCCAAGTGTTCTTGTTATCCCAATAAACACTAAAACCTCTGAAGTAGCTACTACAGATATAGCAGACAAGAAGTAGCTTTAGATCGAATATCCTGGTTAGCATGCCCCATGTGATTGATTTATAACAGCTAGCAAGAAAGAAGCATCAATCCAATCAAAACTTTTATCTATGGGTTCACTTTTAGGCAAATCAATTTCCTTGTCAACCAACAGTGCCATCTTCACATAGTAAGGCAGGCATAAGAGGACAACCAGTTTTTGGCACTTGTTACTGTCCAGATTGGCTTGGCTGACATCAAAGTGTTGCCCAGTTAGCTCAATGTAGAGACACACTTATCACTGAACCAAAACCAAGATCAAAGTGTTGCCCAGTTAGCAAATGTTAAAAGGATTAATTCATGCATACATCACCCCTCATTATGGATTTCCCTGTTTCTCCCAATATGCAAGACATATGATTGACATACAGTACAGATCGATCTTAAAAACAAGTATATAACAATAAAAGCACCTTGAAATTGCATGTGATGAGTTGGAGACGGTCGTACATCGATACCATGTTTACTTGTGTTCAATGTCTCTGCTGGGATTCAATGTCTCGTTATGTTGTTTATGAATAATGACGACTCTGAAATCATAAATTGATGATTTTTTGGATGTATTGTGCAAAAATGAACGGTGATCTCGTGATCCGTACCTTTTGGATCTTCGTCTCCACCGTTGAAGCATTAGTTGAGCCACCACCACCGTCCGATCCTTTGCGGTGCTTTGCCATCGTGGTTCTCATCAAGCACATCTCAGCCGTCGGCTTCCTCTCCCCATCGCCCCCGCTGTATACCCCGGCGAACTCGGCTTCCTCCGCCTTTCCGCCGCCGCCCTCCGCGATCCGGCTCATCATGATCAGCTCCCCCAGCGAGGTCCGCCGCTCCTTCCGCCCACCTGCCACCACGGACGCTGTCTCGATCGGCGACCCGAACGGGAAACCCTGAAGCGGGCACGCCGCTGCCTCGGAATGGCTGGAGCGGGCAGAGGACATCCCGCCGCCGCCTCCGCCCTTCTCCGCCTCCGTTGCCAGCACCTTCTCCAGCTCCGCTCCCACCACCATCAGGTCCCTCTCCGTCGCCTCCGCCTCATTCTCCGCGATCGCTTCTAGCGCCGCCGGCGTGACCAGCTCCTCCACCGCCAACACCACGGGCTTCTTCTCGTCCACCTCCCCGTTCGACTTGGCGTCAGCCTCCTCTTCCTTCTCTTCGATTGGCCAGGACCCAGTCCCTAGGGTTCCGACGGTGAGGAGCCCCCCGAAGAGCACCTCCATCGCCGGATCTCGCCCGCCACCTCCACCATCGCCGTCAAAGAGCACCTCCGCATCGAGGCGGAGGCTTCTTACCTTAAAGGGTTCGTATCGGCGGCGGCTTCGGTGGGGGTCCTCGTCCAGCGACGGTTGCCCGGCGAGGTCGTTACAGGTGCCGCCTGCGACACATACAGACAAGCGTCCCAACTTAACCGCGGTACGGTGTACCCAGAGGAACACGTCAAGTCGCCAATCGAGCACTGAAACAGACAACGGTGAACGTACCGCCTCCCAAGTCCTTGAGCACATCGCCGCTGGTGGAGCGGAACCTGCGGTGCATCCAACCCAGAAGCTGCAGCGGGAAACGAAACCGTGTCGAGGAAACGGTGGAATACGGCAAATGCAGGAAGAGAAAGGCCTCCTACTCACCTTCATCTTTGCTGCTGGGTGTGCTGGAGGAAGGGCGGAGGGGGTGGAGCGGAGAGGATAAAAGGAGGGGAAGGGGGGCAATGGCTCAATGATGAAGAAGGCGGGAGCGTGTGGAGGAAGATGGTGCGTGAAGAGGAACACGGAGAAGGCAACAACAACAAAGCAATGCAACAGCATGTGAGTTCGGAGCTCTGATGCAGAAGAGCAAACGCGACAGGACAGGAAGAACAGAGAGGAGGGATCCATTTGGCACGATGTCGCAGTGGAGAGGGCCGACATGGAAGGGAAATCTTCGGAGAGAAGGTTTGGGACGCACATCGTTCGTTACCCCCCAAACAAGAGAAGACAAGGCTAGCTGAGCCAAGAACAGAGTATCCCATCTCCATAATGTTAGATATCATCGATGAAGATGTATTCTTTAATTTGATTTTGATTATTTATATCTATATTTCTATCTTGATTTCGTTCTTCTCTTCCTTCCCAACGCTTGCAGCTGCTTAAAGGATGTTCTGTGGATGACGCTCCGAATGAATGCATTGTACCCAATCCCAATAGACAAATGCCGTGTGATCCGAGTCAGATATGTGGCTCACCCAATCTCCCGTGACCTCCTTTGGGGCCACTCGAAATGGCTTCATGCAACGAAATCACACCGAGAAAGTACGAGAGGTGTCGAATAATGGAAGGACGTGCAATGGGCTTTATTGCTGTCCCAAAGCAATATGTACGCTTTTGGGCACCACCACGGAAGCGAGCAAGCAAAGACACTGTTTTCTAATACATGTCATCCCTTTTCTATTATTATCTAATTTATTTACATAATTAATCTAATAAATATATTAGATCGATGAATGACCCAACCATAGATAGGGTTAACCGGGATCATGATTCCAGAACAGATAATTCTGGTTTCCCGAAACTAAGAACCAAGATCAAACCTAACTCTGATTCGGATGGTTTTGGTTTGAATCATCATTTTTTTTAATTAAAAAAATAATATATAATTTTTTATAAATTTATAGATGAGTTTTTAAAAAAATCATAATTTTAAAATTTTCATATAGTATCATAACTTTAAAATATTTTCATAAAACATCATTTTTTTTTTCTTCTTACCTTGGTCGACCATCACCCTTCGCTCCATCCCCTCTCCTAATCATGTGCATCTCCGCAAGTGAGTTCACCACACTAATCGTCCTCCTCGCTTTGAACTTATGCTTTAGCGTATGAGTTAGCCCCGTTGACTATACTAGTATGAGTGCCCATACCCACGAGTGACGACCAAGTCAACACAAGAAAGAGATGATGATGAATAACAAGATGATAGACGACGATTGTGTTCAATGGAAGTAGGGATAAAATGATATTTTCGCGAGACTTAGACCGCTCTATAAGAAAGTATGAAACTTAACATTTTCATTTAAGAATTCACCCTAAATTAATTTAAAATAATTTAAAATCACAAAACCGATGATTCAAACTGAAATAATTTAATTCAGCTTTCACAAATATAAAAACCGAAACTCCTGTTCAGTTTGAAATCAGACAAATCATTGGACCAATTCGATTTTGGTTCCATTCCGGTTTGAGTGAGGCTAGATCCGGTTCTCATAATTATCCCAAGTGTTGTTACCTCACTAATAACCAGTTCAACACCATCTCTGTCATTAATAATAATAATCAAGAATCTAACATCACCTGCACCTAATCCAGGTCAAGTAGCACGTCACCCTTCCTTATCCTCTACAGCCAAACTACGTATATATCATGACTAATTAGCTTTTGTTGGTACTCTCCAAATATACATAATTAATTCCCCTGGTGCAAGTTCCAAAAACCCTTTTGACTCCCCGAACCAACACACCCTTCAGACCCCTTGTCCTCTCACCTCAGAAAGAGACCATCCCAAGGGCACTAATCCACTCTCAACAAGAAACATGCAAGTGGAAAAACCCCACCACTCTAATTAATATCCAGTCACTGTACCAACTCAATTCTCCTTAAAAATCAACTCAGAGTACATCCAAAAATTTAATGCAAACCACTAACAAAAAACCAAAAACTAAATAGCTTCCAACGATAGCAATTGTAGTTCGAGTGAAACTGGTTTATACAAACTAGCTATTGCAATATTACATGGGCCATATTAGACAAAGTAATGCTGTGATTGAGTAAAGCACAACATACCTAAATAATATCCACATATCTATATCCCGGCCAGAAAAAAACAGCAAAACTACCGGAAATAGGGAACATGAACAATTTACAGAACTCTCTAGACAGCATCTGCGGACTCAGAATTCCAAAACAGCACCACCCAATTAAGCTATATTTTCTCTTTTTTGATTTTTTTCATTTAAATTAAAAGAGAGAGAAAAGAAAATGACCTCAAATGCCCGGACACCAAAGGCTCCATAAACGAGGGTTGAAGAGCCCCATCAGGTCCGGCCATCCCCTCCGCCTCTCGCTGGCCACAGCCACAGCCACCGCTTCCTCTTCCACGCTCCTCTCCTCGCCCTTTACCTCCGTTGCGGGCTCTGCTGTCTCTGAGGCTTCCTTCACTTCGCCCGAAAAGCGGGCGGCTCCACTAACCACCGATGCTTCGAACAACTTCAGCTCGTGGACCACCGACGCTTCCACCTCCACCGACTTCCCCCGTTCCTTCTTCCGCTTCCCCTTCCCCTTCTCAGCTCTATCCCTCGCCTGCCGCTCCCTCCGCCGCCCCTTGCAGCCGTCACAACCGCCCTTGTTCTCCGAGCTCGCGAGGCGCTCCTCGAACGCCTCGATAGCCTGGTGGATGAGCTCGCGGTCGGGGGAGCAGTCCCACCGCGACCAGAAGCTGGCGTAGCAGTCGAAGCATCCGCAGTCGAAGAGCGGCCGATGAGCCGGCGGCATCACCTCCCGGCGCCGCCTCGGCTCCATTCGGGCGGCGGGACCATGGATCGACTGCGTGATCAGGTACGCCAGCACCTCCTTGTCCTCGCAAGTCAGCGCGGCCGTGAGGGCCAGGATCGCTGCCGGGAGGAGCTTGAGCACGGCGAGCGCGTCGTGGCGATGGACCGAGGGCCCCCCTTCGTCTCCACCGGCGGACGGTGGCGCCGCTGGCGACGGGTGGACCTTTCCCTTCCCCTTGGGGTACAGGTTCATTGCTTGTTGCGGATCCTCTTTTTTCTGCCTTCTCCTCACTATATATAGACACCCACATTTGTAGATATTTTTGGCCCAAATGATGAGAGAGAAAGACTAGGGTTTTACCGGCCTTTACTTACCACCCATGGAAGAGAGAGAGAGAGGCGTGTGATAGTGTGATGTGACCGACGTTGCCCCACATTCTAACTTGCCGTTGGATCCCAGATGGGCAACAAATAAGGAGAGGGTGTTGCTGCGAGATTCGTGTTCTCTCCGATAGGGCCGTACCTTGCTGTCGCTCGTCGCTCGGTTCGATCGCCTACACCGCCTTAGCCGGTCGGGTCGACTTTTGTTCTCGGGGAGGTTTAGGCGTAAATATACGCACGAGGTATCATGATCCATCGATCGAAAATCGACGGCAGACACTTTCTCGCATATTTTTTGTTGTGCGGACGCACGGATCGAGCCGCACCGATAAAGGTTCAACAATTTAAGTTGTTTAAGGCTCGGAGAGGCGGTGCGGCGTATTTAAATGTTTTCTGATATGTCGAAACTACCCTATATGGCGAGGGAAAATAGTGGATGTCGTGTTGAGGCATCTCGAGGATTTAGCGAAGAATGCGTGATGAATGATGAGAGCGGCGGATGACCAAGGGCGGGAAGTGGGCGCAAAGTACAAGAGGTAGACGAATCCGGGGACTCTGATGGCGCTTAGTTCCCATGACGCGACCCGCTGCAGATGGAAGCATAGAAGCCGTCGATTTGCTGATGCTCACGTACATACGGTGGCTGCATTCTGCACACAAACACACTCGAGCTTCAGAGGTGACATGCGATGAGTGGGACGTGACCAGAGGGACTGCTTCTGAAACCGGCATGGGAATCGAAGTCCTGTCGGGATTAAGGGGGTGGAAATGGAATGTGAATTGGGGAAGGAATGGGAGACTTCGAGCAGACATTGAATTTGGGCTACGTACATGAAACAGAGGGTGGTCTCTGATTGAGAAGCTTGGTAAGTTTCTTGCCACGTTCAGCTCAGTTGTTGACATTGAATTTGACGTGATTTTGGTGGATATACAAAAGAGCTTCTCGGAAGCATCCTTGATTGGAAGAGTCACGAGCCCTGGTTTTATTCCTGTCATGGCTAAGAGCAGACAAGTGCGGTAAAATTAGCCATTGTCATTTAAATTCCTGGTATAGAATGTAAAAGCATAACTACAACAAGCTATGTCATATGCTGATGCATCAAACGGGCACATCGTATAGACTGTTACTTCTGTGCATCAACAAATAGTTTTCTTCTTTTCTAAACAAATATCAACCCTATCGACCAGTGATCTGAACCATTGTAACACATTATTTTTGCAAACTTAGACAAGCAGAAGATCAAAGCATTTAATATAAAGCTTTTACCTTCAACCTGCCAGGAATCGAAACAAGCAAAAGAACTTGCAAGAAACTAGCTAAATTCAAAATATTGTGTACCTGAGAACTTCCTAATTGCCATGGATTATGTCGATTGAACTGGAACCATTATAACCACATTTAGAAACATGTTTATTATGATTTATAAGTACTTCATCCTGTCATATCTTCTCATGACATTATAGACAGCTTGGACCTGGAAAGGTCAATTGGAACACAGATCATATGCCACATGATAATTGTTGTCAACAAGCACTCTGATTTACTTGGTATATATATACCTCCAGTTCAGTCTTAGATAAATTAAGGCATATTCATCCAAGGCATGAAATTTCTCAAAGGTAGCAGCATGTGGGGGAAAAGAGAAAAAAATGAAGGGTACCTGCTCACTTGAGATAACACGAATAGGTCCAATATTTGCCGACACATACTTGTCCCTTGAAGATACTTTCTGACTCACCCTGCCCCTGTTCAAAAAAGAAACATATGATATAAAAAGATCATGTTCTAATGTAACCTGAAAAAAAATTGATCACTTGCCTCTGAAAAAGAAAGCTCAGCAATAGAAAAGATTTTAGTGAACAATGAAGAATAAAAAACTAGACAAAAATAATTAGCAATTGTAGTTGACTTACCATTACATATGCATCTGTACAAAAAACAAATTTAGGGACTACAAGTCCTCCACAAAAGAATTTCAAGCTCTTCATATGTCTCCCAAGTCCCAAAACATAGATATTATAATATGCATATCCAATTTCAAAGATTACATTTTCTTTCATGGAATTCTATTTTTTTTCACTTTTCTTTCATCGGTTTTTTTTTTTTCCCCATCAGCCTGATATTGCTATGCAAAGCAGTTTCAGAGTATTGACATGGCTTGAGTTACCAATAATCACTGTTCTAGCTGCCAGATGGCACCCACATACAGTTTAGAATCAAATCAATCGAGAAAACTCATTAGAGTAGATAAACTGCAAGGAACACTCACGAGACAAGTATGAGATCAACAGGTTGGAACTTCTACTACGAGGAGAAATGTAAGTAGGTAGTTTACATGCTCATTGTATCCTTCATCCCTTCAGAATCTTGAGTAATGCAACACTCCTATCTCATGTCCCAACATCATCAACAGTAGGATGGCTTCTTAAAATGTCATATTATATTTTTTTTATCTATCCAGAAGGTACTAACTATAATAACTTACTTGGATGATACATATGTAAAACTTTGCACGCATCCTAAGAACTATTTGACTAACATGATTGTTTTCACGGAACAGTAAACACAAACCTTTGGAATTGATTTTTGGATCACAGATTCAACAGCAACAACCATTGATTGGACAAATTCGTCATCTCCAGTTCCTATTGCAGTAAACCGCCTGACCATGGGATACAAATTAACCTGTAAAACAAATAAATTGATGAACATTAAAAATTCAACATAATAAAAAATGAATTAAGTGCCTTTTTAGTTTTTCTCATTGGCTCATTAAGTAGTAGAAAAGATGGAGAACCCATCAAGAAGGGGTAGATCAATATTCTGTTTTCAGTTTATTGTTGCTCTACATGTTCTAAGTTGTTCTTACTGATACATTCAACTGGTTCAACTTTATCAACATATGCATCTTGATATAACTAACAAGAGAGTTGCTTCAATTCAGCAACAAGCATCACCTTGTGTAGTTCAATATCAAATTTGAGGGAGAGAAAAAAATCACCCCAAGCATAAGATGAATGAGTTATCCTTTTAGACGTTCAGGATCAATATAGTAATATTTTGTATAAACAAATCATCAACTAGCCAATAAGATGAAAAGAAAGCATCTCAACCATTAATTTAAATAAGGTTCCATGGCTAATCAACTAGACCACTTAAACTAAATATTTGAGTACCTCACAGCAGGAACAAATGCAATGCTAATAAACTCAGGCCAGCTTTTGATCTGTATTTACAGCAAACAGGTTGGGTACAAGCCTGAGTAGACTCTGGAAGCATCCATGTAATATCAGAAGCTGTTAAGTCAAGATAATTCTGCACTATAACCATGTTCCTATCAGAAGAAAAGTATAAATATACATTTGCCCAAAGTAGATTTTGTATTTAGAAAGCACGAGAGTTAAGAGGACCAAAAGCAGATATAGCTTTTTTCTGATAAATGTTCTTTATCTAGATGGGATAACCAGCCATACGTCTAGCTCAAATGTAACTATGCTCTAGAATAACAAAGCAAAAAAACAAACTAAAGCCTAGCTGCTTATATGTTCCAGAATGAAAGGCAACATTGGAGCCAGGCATATGTCTTATCGTTGGTGTCATGAAGAAGCAACAAAGTGGATTCCAAGTAGCATAAATGTAAACAAAATAAATTTTGCAATATTGACTTTAAACTAAAGTGAACGGAAAAATGAGTAGCTTGGTGTAGTGTATCGACATTGTACCTTCTTATCTAGAACAAGCCATTCATTAGTAGAATCATCTATCACCGTACCACCAATAACAACATTTGTGGTTTGTGCAACCCTTCAGACTTTGATACTTCTGGATCCAATGCCAACAGATGTTAAAAAGGTGGAGGTTAAAAAAAAAACATCAGGATCCAATACTTTACTGACAAATAGCAGCAAATGAACTAGCCCATAAGATCCAATAGATGTTTTGCTTTTAGGTAACATGATGTCATGTCGTTGTATGCCACCTTGTTTATTAAGCTACCTGCCCCACTGACGAAACTCTAATAGTGAATGGATATGGATGCCCCTCGATGACAGAAGCCCAAAAATACTAGCCAGCAGTAAATGCAGGCAGCTAATTTCCATATACTTCTGGTTGTTATCCTCTGCAATAACCTCCACTATAAACCAGTTTCAAAAGGAGCTGTTTCAAAAGCCACATTTCAAAAATGGAGGATCAATACCATACACACTTAAGACACACAGGATTAACTGCTCTTTGGAAGTTGCTATCCTACTGATTGCTATGCTGATGAAACATATCTTCTTTAAAGATATATATGGACAAACATATATAGAATGGTTCTCTCTTGCTTGGTTATTAAGCATGATTAATTACAGAGCTTCAAGCCATATGACCATTGCTCCACTGTCCGTAGAAAGAAGAGGAATGAAAAAGAAGGAATGGAGAGACGAGAAAAGATATACCCAATCGAGAGAGATGCAGTCAGGAAAGCGGATGATGATGGTCTACATCAGAAATATTAAGGCAGAGCACAGATATCAGGCACGACTTGCTGGGGCAACTAATTAGGTTATGAGGGAGATCAAGCTCATACTTAGTTGGAATTGGGTCTGGGAGAGCAGGGGAGGAGGGAGAATGGGGAAATTAGGTTTCGATCTGCTATTGCTATCCACTGATTGAATTTTCCCAATATCTGATGCTCTTTCCTGTAACTATTCACCCTCCTATGTCCTGTAAGGCTAATTAGTATTAATAGATTCAATGGGTACATTCCGTTCCGATCTAATACATCCGAAATATGTTGAATACGCCTTCACGCCGGCAAAACGCTGTCAGAAAATTTGGCATCTTATAGGGATCCAATCGGAATAGAGTTAATAAACTGATCAGCCACAAAGTATCAAGTAACAGAAAACAGAATGGGGAGTTTCCGAGACTCACCGGAAATCGCCTTGAGGACGGCTTCCTGGGGCGGGCCTTGTTCATCCTGAAAGGAGGCCGCCGACGGGGCGTCGCCGCGAGAACACCGAAGTGGAACGGTACCCCACGTAGCCCTACCTCTAGGTTCGGGAAGAAGAGGAGGGACGATTGAATGGGAGGCAGCGAGGATCGGGCGGCGGAAGGGCCGCCATGGCTGCTCCGAGAGCAGCATCGAACGCATCGCGACGCTTCTGCGCGCCATCTCGCTGATATTTTTCTTCCCGTAACCGTTCGCTTCACAACAAATCTTGAAAACTCGTGCGAACGAGTGGTTCACGGTTGGAGATACTGGTGACCTTTGCATTCAACTACGTGCGAGCCGAACTTGATCAAACCCGATTCTCAGCGAGTCCGGACCGGAATTAATTAGAGCCCAAACTTAGGCCCGTTCAGACGACTCCGGTTTAATCTGTTCACCGGTTCAATCTCCGACCCGGAGAGTTCGAATTACCGCCTCGACTCGTGGCGGGCGGGAATCGCTTCAGGTACTACGAAGTCCGTGCCACCCAAATCCACGTTCACAGGCTCCTCAAAAACCCTAATCCTAATCCCCATTTCCTCTCTCCCGCTTTCTATTTCATCGTACGAAGAAGCTGGTCCTCAATCAGGCCGATCTGTTGGACGTCGTCGGCTTCCACGCCATTGTTGAATCCTTCGAACCCCGGAGAATATCTACAGATTCAATGTCCGGTGTTCGATTTTCCAGTCTTTCGCTGTAGAGATCGGCCAGGTACCTTCCTTGTTTTGCTTCGTTTACCCTTTTTGTGGCGGATGATAGAGAAGCAAGTTATTTAAAGAATGCTAAATGGGACACGAGAGATTTATACAGATGATTGACTGAAAGGGAATCTTGCAGAAATTGACAATTGAGAATTGGTTAAAAAGCGGTGAATATGCAGAGAAACAAAGAGGCTGAATTACGAGTTGAAATTAGAGGATGGTTCTGAGTTCTCATCTCATCGATGGCTGTGACTGTAGCAAGTTCACAGTAATGACAATTGTGTCTATGTTTTCACTTGGATTTGTTCTGGCTTTAGAGGATTTCTGTTTTGATGATCATCTCCTGAGCAATTTCCTAATTTGTTCATAATAATCTTGTGAATTAGCATTGTTAAATATCGTTGTCTTCTTTTCTTTTGTTGTTAATGGATAATTTCTGTTTTGTAAAAGAGTTAAATTTCTATAATGAGTTATCATAAGCATTAAATTGACTTTATAGAACGTAGAAGAATGAGTTTCATCAATCTACAATAATGGCTAAAACACAGGTCGCCAGCACATGATTTCACTTGCAGAGAATGCATGAGATGGAACTTATTTTGTTACTTGCAAAGCAATGAAAATTTCATAAATATTTATTGATATATCATGATCACACTTGGAATTTGGAAAATAGAAGCCAAGGTTGTTTTAAGAGATCAAGATATATAAGGACACTGATAACCCTTGAAACTTCGGAGTGAGTTGCAAGGCAAGTGCCGCAAGTCACACACTTTAGTGTAGTAAGACACACTTGGCTAAGCTGAATGAAAATTATAATAAAAAGGATAAAACATTTTTATTCTATTATAGATATTAACATTAAAAAATCTCAAAAATAATTTGAATAAAAAACACACAACTATAATAATCTAATATTTTATCCTTAAAACTATTGCCTTAAACTTGTGGATCTGTTTTTGTGAATTGTGTAACTGGCTAGATATAGTATCATATGCAAGTATGTGTCATCTGATATCTTGATTGTCCTGTATCTGTCATGTGATATATTGATTGTCCAGTGACAAGGCTGATTCAACCACATGATTAGTCAAGTCATACAAAAATTAAAATCATATAAGTATTACTGGTTTAAATAACTCGATTAATGATACTATTTCTGAACAACTTTATACGTAACACTATTAATCAATGATACTAGTGTTACTAGTATTTAGTTTCTCTGTCCTCAGGCTATACATCAATTATGAAGAAAGAAAGCCAATATAAACAAGCTTGTAATTCATGCAATACTTGTAATTGATTTGCTTGTAGAACATAGTAAAGGTTTTCTTGACATAGTAGTACCATATAATCTTTTAAAAGGCGTTTTAGGTGAGTTATCGGCTGCAGGGTTTCTGTTTTAGTTCTATTCCACCAATTTTAATCTTGATCTTCAGAATGATTAATGATGTTATATTGTAGTTCTTTCTTCACAATGTCCGTTTTCTTTTCTTTTCTGCAATATTTTCTCAACCTTCTTCGTTTTGTTGGTTTGAAGAAGAGGTTTAAGAATCACTTTCACCCAACAAACTGTGTGTGGGTAGGGTTGAAGTGGTGATACTCATCACTGGTTGTGTGTTCGGGTCTGAAGTGGTTGACACTTGGAAATAGTCCTACTGATAACATCGACATGAACAAACCCTTGGTTAGCCTACAGCTTGCATGAAGAGGTACACAGGGTTGCAACAAGAGATGGTAATATGATTCAAACTTCTTACGATCATACAAAATATCAATGAGTGAAAAGATTGATCTACTAATAGGTCTAATTGTATTATCTACCTTACCATTTAGCAACTGACATGACTAAACATTGCCAAATTTTGCTAGCAGGAGTGTAGGGAAACAGGTCTCAAATATTGGGTGAGGAGGGGTTTAGCATGTCCTAGTTGAACCTTTGATAATTTGTTCGTACCTAATTATACCAACCATTTTACCAGTTAGAATCGAGGCTTCTGTTAATTCAGGTTAGATTTATAAACAAGTTCTAAAGTGTGCTGAAGGTAACATGCTATTATGAACGATCTACTCTCTGACTTCTGAAGAATGAAGAGTTAATTTTACTATGACAACTATAAGTGTTCATATTTTGTTTTCTTTCTCAAGCTTTATGGTTAGATAGTTTCAAACTATTGACATTGTAGAGTGATAATTAACTCATAATGAAATTTACTGTGAAATGGTTACCTGAAAATTTCAGAACTGTTTTTGTTAATCTTAATTTTCCCCATACAGTGACTCTTAATAAGGGTATCGGAGTCTGTTTGAACCCCATTCCAATTTCTTTTTGGATCTTCACTGATGATGAGCATGCAGAGGTTTCTGTTCTCTAGTCATAATTTTCCTGTGAAGATGATTACTGTTTCATGGATTACATGAAAAATATTCAAGAAGAAAATATCAATATCAGACAGGTCAACTAGAAACGTCCACAATTTTGCAATTAGAACATCTTCCTTTCTATGATCATAGTGATGTTCCTATTTCACATTTAGCCCAAGTGGCTTTGTGTGTTACCGATATGGTCAAAGATAGTTTGCTAGGATAAATGATACAACAAAGGCATGGATGCTTGATTTTTGGATTGAATCTCAACATGGAAGCATTAAATTGTGAAAAAAATCACTTAATGATGATGACCCACATACGCGTAAAGAGCCTGGACCTGATATGGTAACTGAGTTCTGCTATGGTCGGAACCGTTGATGACAACTGTGGCAGGTGAACTCCAAGCAGGAAGGGTTCATATTTCTGGTGGCTATCTCCTTCATCCTCTCCACTTTGTCCACCTCCTCTCTGGCTTGCTCCCAGACCAGCCTAGCTTGTGCAAACTCTTTCTTTGCTGAGTCTATCTCCTTCCTTGTCAGCTCCCTTATTCTCTCAGCGTAAGCCTTCTCTACAGAAGTAAGTTGGATCTGCTCTGCGGTTTGTTGCTTCAGTAGTTGCAGATTTTTTGCATAGCTGTTGGACTCCTCGAAATATGACCGCTGTGTTCCAACACTCATCGACAGATTAAGGTCGAGCAAAGGATGATCAGATGGATCATTTCCCACCAAGGACATGGGTGCTTCAGAAAGAATATGGGTCGAGGGGTGGTGTAGCAGCTGCAATTCTCTAGGGTCATCCTCTTCCATAGAACCAAAGACATACAATCCAGCGATGATGTGATGGTTTAGCGACTAGTCTGAGTCTTTATATACAAACTTCCTACCAGCCAACTTTACCAGCATGCCCATGCTGGTAGGGTTGGTCTTTGCACCTTAAAAATTTTGGTAAGTCTTCATCGGTTTAACTTTTGTGTGCATTGCTTATTACATCATCCAACCTGGTGGCGTGATGTTTGTGAAATGGTAGATTCCTTAATCTGAGTTAATATGTTACTTAACCCGTTTTTTCTGGAAGGTAGCAAGCATTGCTCATTGTAAAATGTTCCATCATTATTGATTAGACCACAATGGTGCACCCTTGTGTTTTTGACTTGATTTATATCACATGATAAATCTAAATTCTCATTGTTTCTTCTGATTATAAACATAAAATGTGCAAAGTTACAGTTTAGCCAGTAACTACAGTCTTGGGGTCATTATGGCGTGCCTAAGAATAAAACTTTTTGGGGACAATTTTTATTGTCTTATTTGTTTGATATCCAAGTTGAATGTTTGAATGGTATGCATGTCTTTTAAGAGAAAAGATAAATGAAGCAGAAACAGCTCTCTATATCATTTTCCTTTGGCCGACTTGTCTTCATTATAGTTTGATCTTAAGCTTCTTTTGGATCTTTATCTTGTATCTGATTTTTTGTCACTTGGTATGTATGTCCCTTGGCAGTGGGAGAGGGTGCAATAATTGATGGCAAGCTTGAGTTGGGAGCAAAGCCTTGTGGGAAGATGGACCTCAATGACAGGTAAGTCATTGTTGTCAAAAGAAACTTCTCATTATGATCTCATTTCTCTTGTCACGTATCAATCTATTTGGTTATGAGACTGACGTGTCCATTCCTTTCGAGTGACTTCAATCATTTACATGCTGAAGCCAGCTCTAGAAATTTAGCATAGCCTCAAGTTAATCATAGATTTCAGGCCTTCAACTCCACTTCTGACTGTTGAAATCCTTCAAAAACACTAGAAGAAAAAACAATAATAATGATAATCCTACTTCTAGGAAGCCACTTTTGTGCAACCAAACATGTCCTAAAATTAACAACATAGATAAAATTGTTTAGGTGTGCAACCAACCAAACATGCTGTACCTATACAACAACTGATTATTTATATATATATATATATATATATATATATCCAATGGATTTAGATCAAATAGGAGCCCTTAGAATAGTGTATTAATCTTTAGCATTGGTTCTAGAATGAAAAGGTCCTTGTATGTTTTTCCTCTTAAATTGATCTAATACAATAACCAACATTACTTACCTCTACATTTAAATAGTTGAAGCATGATTTTTAAAAGAAGAGGGCTTTTCCTTATTAGATTGTGTGGCCAAACATCAATATTTAGATCCTTATAATATTTTAGTTTCAATCCATTATTGTTGAAAATATTTGTGTGAAACAAAGAAGGATGAATTGTAAAGATAACCTTACATATATTATGTTTGACTCATAACCTTAAAAGCATAATATTTTGATTGTGTTGGTATGTGATATATGTTAATCTTTTTTAAATTGATTTATCATTATTATATTTGGTTGAATTGACTCAGATTTATCATTGTTAGATTTCTGACAGTTATGATAGCATGCTGGCTCTGATTTTTAATCTAATATTTATATAAATAAATTTTTTAATATAAACGGTAAGTAACGATGATGAAATTTAATTTTAAGATTTTTTTATCGATTGAGTTGGATGACACATTAAAAAAATAACGTGGATAAGGGTTAGTAAGTTTTGATCAAGGTGGAATTCAATTCAAAAGATTTTTATTTGATAAACTAAGATAAATTAAAGGATGGAAAAGGAAGAGGAGGAGATGATGAGGTGGCATCAACAGCATCTAACATTACCCAAAACGTTCGAGCCCATCACATCAGCCATAGGCAGGCAGCAACTACATCCCATGTCTCATGGGTTGGTGGCCAGTTGCTCTTGGAGGGAAAAAGCTGTGCGATGGCAAAGCTTGTGCTGTGAGAGGCAGCCCACCCATCAACCTATGTCAGCTGTTTTTGGGCTGATGCTTTTCAGCCACACCCCCACAACAGCCCGAGAGTAATGTGGGTGGGGAAGATGCCTCTTCTCCTTTGGGGGACAGCGGCCTCCCACCACCATCAGGGATCGCCACCCACGCCCCTCTCACCCTTCGCTGTAAAAGCGACGGGTTGGCGTTGACGCGGTGTTGTACGTACGAGAGGGACGTCAGTGGGTTCATCCCATCACTGCTGGGGGGTCAATGCGGCTGCATCACCCATCCACATCCATCTGCTACTGCGGATCCCACCCTCCCAATTCTGTATCGACATCAGTTGACTGATTGATAACACTAGGTTTCTTATAAATAGCCATTCGTGTTGATTCGAATCGAAATTGAATTGGATCAACAGGTTGACAATTCTATGATGTAGTGATTAGTAATTTAAATTTAAAATTTATTAATTTTGATTTAAATTTTGATATAATAATTAATTTTTTTTAATCAATTGAAACCGATGATTTAAACAGTCATTTAATGACTTGGGGTTCGCCTAAAACCGATCCGATTCTGATAAAATCGAAACAGGCGATTCTATGTCGAAACCGCTATCGTGATGTCGAAGTTGGCCTTATCCGACTGTTCATGCAGCTGAAAGGAAACAGATGGGATAGTAGAAACCAATAATCAAATGGAGCAAAAAGCTGGGTGGCAGCACGATTATGTGTGTGCGATCTGCCTGTTACAGGTTGGTGCGAAGTTGACATGCTTAATTGGATCAAGCAAGTACCGCAGGCAGGCAACATCGATGGCCCAACTGCCCTCCACAAGAATATGATTGCGGCCAATGGCATCAAAGACTACCAACATCTAACTACTCCACACTCTTCACAGAGGCACACAGACAGAGACGTGCATAGAGAGAGAATGTGTGTATGTGTGCGGATAACACAACAGCCATCTGGAATTCCTCCAAGCTCACTCTGCTCCCCAGACTACTGTGTGACTCTTTCCTCACAACTTAATTTTTTAGATCATCTAATAAATCATTATCATATTATCTAAGACTGAATAGCATTAGTTTGTTATCATATTCCTAAATCTTATATTTTCTTTCTCACCTATTAAATCATATTCAGATTGCCCGACACATCACACAAAATTTTAGGATTTGATTGACCATCTTGTAAGACTATGTTGGGAGTATTTTCGATCAAGACCTCTTAGATGTTAGTAATATAGTGTATTCAAATATGTAGTGAGATGACAGAAGAGTTCTTCCTTTTAAGGATGCACACACTTGAGAGGTTTTATAGTGTGTCAGGTGATTGTTGAGCTTGGGTTGTAGTTAATAATGGTAATGGGTATATGGATTATTTGTCTATTATCAAGTCATAGAATCATACATCAAATTGTAAGACTATGATTATAGGGTAACGACTCGCCTTGATGTTAGGATTGCCAACAGTATCCCTATCGACCTTATGCCATTGGCCTTGTAGGTCAAGGATTCACTTGTGTGTCAACTAAGTGGCCATAAACGTTGGCTCTTACATTGCAACATCGGTGTCCTCCATCTCATCTTCAGCTTGTCATAGGATTATTGTGTCTTTGATCTCATTGTATTCCTCACATTATTGATTAGATGTTTGGTTTTTATATATCACCAAATTTCTTAGCTTACATGGCTTGTATTTTAGTTCTCATGGTACCAGAGCAAGTTACGGATTCAAATCTTATATTTGTCCCTCTCCATGTTGCTTGCTGTTTAATTAATGCTTGTGCAATGTTATTCTCTCTATTTTGCTTACACCAAGGGCTTGATATTTGCTGTAACGTCCCGTCTAATTGACTTGCACCGTAAACTTGGTGTCAAGTCTAGTTTAACTTGCACATAATATAAATCGAATCGATTCCTACAAGTTTAACCCTTTGGGATTAATGTTATCCAATCAAATTAGTTGTATCATAATCAACATGTAATGCAGAGTAACAATGGACTGAGGCTTCGATGCAGTCCATATTGCATGCTTCCCTGACAATGTTGTGGGTCGGGTCGGGCTTGGCACGACCCACACAGTTTTACATCGGACTTTGTTCATGAGCTATTGCACTTGGACGTTGGACTTCGGCCTGCGTAAGAGAACAGTGATGACTTAAGAGAAAAGAACGAATCAAGTCACAATCTATATAAACATTAGACAATCCACAAGAATCATTTGATGTTCCTCTGCGAGAGATGCTCTTATGGTCACCTACGTAGACTGCAATCCGGGGGGCCCACCCACTGCCTCCAATCACAGGGCAGGTGAACCGCGTTCGGAAGTGCGCATGCGTGTCTGCGTGCCTATCAGTAGGATAGGATTCGTTGTCCTTTGGGCTCGTCAGATATTTTGCGCCCCGGCACCTCGCTTTCCAATAGCCAACGAGATCCGAACCATCTTGTCGTCACGCGCGCCACACGAGTGTGCCTCCGTCATCTCGCGACGTGGCCGCCCGTGGAACAAGTCCCCTCTCATCCAAAACGCTCATCCCAGTAACGCCGTCAAGATTGCAGTACAGTTTCCCGCCCGACTTCAGAACCATCCAAAAGTACTCTCGCTCGGCATCGATCTGCTTCTTTGTGGGCCCAACGACATTATCCAATCACATAAAAGGTGGCTGAAGGGGTAATTTCCGCCTGCCGACGGTCGCCCTAGCCTCCCTTTGTCTTCCCTCGCAAGAATGACGCGGTAACTTCACACACGGTTCCCCCATTCACCGCTTCCTCCTTCCACCGCAAGCCGAAGCCCACCAAATTCAAATCCCCCGCCGGCTCTCTCACACGATATATATATGTACGCCCAATCCTCTTCCTCCTCGTCCGATACATAAATCCCCTTCTTCCTCCACTGCTAATTTCCGTTCACTCCGGCTTGCTCGACCAGCCATGCCCGCGATTGTGCCACCTGCTTCCCAAGGAGAAGGAAGACGAGGACTGGAGGAGTCGGAGCCGCTGCTGGCGGAGAACCCAGACCGCTTCTGCATGTTTCCTATCACCTACCCCTCCATCTGGGAGTTCTACAAGAAGGCGGTGGCCTCATTCTGGACGGCGGAGGAGGTGGACCTGTCGCCGGACCTCTCCCAGTGGCAGCACCGCCTCTCCGACGACGAGCGCCACTTCGTCTCCCACGTCCTCGCCTTTTTTGCCGCCTCCGACGGCATCGTCCTCGAGAACCTCGCCGCCCGCTTCATGCGCGACGTCCAACTCCCCGAGGCCCGCGCCTTCTACGGTTTCCAGATTGCAATCGAGAACATCCACTCCGAGATGTACTCCCTTCTACTCGATACGTACATCAAGGACCCCGACCAGAAGTTTCGCCTCTTCCACGCCATCGACAACGTCCCCGCGGTCGCCCGGAAGGCCGACTGGGCCCTCCAATGGATTGAGTCTTCTGGCTCCTTCGCCGAGCGACTCGTCGCCTTCGCCTGCGTCGAGGGCATCTTTTTCTCCGGCTCCTTCTGCGCCATCTTCTGGCTCAAGAAGCGCGGCCTCATGCCCGGTCTCACCTTCTCCAACGAGCTCATCTCCCGTGACGAGGGCCTTCACTGCGACTTTGCTTGCCTCCTTTACGGCCTCCTCCGCAACAAGCTCTCCGAGGACAAGGTCCGGGCTATCGTTGCCGACGCCGTTGACATCGAGCGGGAGTTCGTCTGCGACGCCCTGCCCGTCGCGCTCGTCGGGATGAATGGTGTCCTGATGAGCCAGTACATCGAGTTTATCGCCGACCGCCTGCTCGGGGCGCTGGGCTACGGCAAGATGTACGGGGTCTCCAACCCTTTCGACTGGATGGAACTCATCTCGCTGCAGGGGAAGACCAACTTCTTCGAGAAAAGGGTCGGTGAGTACCAGAAGGCCTCCGTGATGTCGAGCTTGAATGGGAATGGAGGCATCCACGTGTTCAAGCTGGATGAGGATTTCTAATTGTGGCCGTGGAGTTCCTTCGCTTTGTGATTTGTTAGTTAATTTTCTTTTGGCTTTCAGCTATTTATTTCGATCTTAGTGTCTGCGATTGTTCACATCATCCGTATAAAGAATGATTCGTGGGGAATGGCTCGTTCCATGGATAGATAGTGTAATTTCAATGTTCTCTCTCGAGCGCGATATGCTTGAGGAAATGCCTAGTAGGACGCTTTGATGGTTATGACCATTTATTACATGTTTGAAGAAATGCCTAACAGGGTGTCTGCTAATGGTCGTCGATGATCGATCAACGTTTGAAGAAATGCTCAAGAGACCGAAAGGTTCGTGACCTGAGAACTGAATGTTATTATTTCGTAGGTCTTGTAGCAGTGCTGTCTAATGAGATTGTTTTCCAACTTCTTTGACAACATATTATTTGTTAGCAACACTCTCTGAACGTATTTACGCCGCACAATGCCGATGTTTGTTGGTGTTTGCTTTCCCTTCATTTGTCATGCAGAGAAGAGACACCATTAGATGAATGGATTCTGGCTTCTGGATGCAGTAATTGGGTACGTTCTCTAGCCTATTTTAATTGTATGCACTGAGTTATCAAATTATTTAGCGACTATTTTTCATGTCTTTTTTGTTGATCATAACTTGATGTAGTCATTTAGGATGATCGTGTTTTCGCAGCATTGTGTGATTTAAACAAACAACTGGTTTCATCCAAGTAGACCCAAGCATATTTCAATTATGTCATTGGATAGGAATAAAATATGCCCAGTAAATGGTGAATTTTGCTTAGTATATTCCTAAGTGTTTGATTGGATCGGGTACTTATCTTACAATTAGCACAGCATAGAATTGCGAAGAATGGCTTCAGTATGGCAATCCAGAACTTGGAGATGACACTAACATGTAATATTGGTCCATGGTGCAAATGATATCCATTTGAGAACATGTATTTGTCTTCGAAGTGTCGGTTCTCATAAATTTGCTAGCGCATGTGAATTCACAACTAATGCTTGCTTTACGGCTGAGAGAAAGATAGCAATCTACATTGTACATACTTCTTTTTAGTGTTCCTGGGGAATGTGTTCATCCCGATTGGAACAGAGAATACAAGATGATAGAAATGTCTCTCAGTTTCTATACTTTTCTTCTGTGCTAACTGTATGGGTTGCTTACATTTCTGGTAATACTTCTTTGTAGAATATCTGTTCAACTGCATATAGTGATTAATTTTCAATCGAACTTGTGATGAGGCTCAATTCAATCAAACTCATAGGCCACTTGAAGGCAATAAGGCATAATTTTGCTTGTGATGAGACCCATTGGTCGGGCTAAGTCGGGCATTGCCTGTGGCAGGCCCTAATAGGATCATGTGATGGGCTAAACATAGAGACCCAGAAATGACAAATGATTGGCCATTGTTGATCCATCAAGTACTCTTACCAAACTACCTCCTCTAGATGAAACATAGAGTGCATCCTACATTTGTATGATATCATGCAAAATTAGGTGGGATTCATGTCTTAATTAGTAGTTACAGGATGTATCCACTTATCAATCTTGCCAGCTGATGCTCACCTGAAGCAGTGGTGCCAATGACCATTCTGTGTGTTGGTGTAGGATTCCATTTAAATGGATTCATCTGGGCAATCATTTATTGAGGAAATTATGGTGGCATTAGATGTATGTTACATCTTTAAGATTATGAAGAAGGTTATGTTATGGATATTGAACAATTACATCCAGGAATGGAACCAACATCTTTTCTCTTAATTTGATTATTTTATTTATTATTATTTTAGAATGAAAAGTGTTACTGATTGTATGGTCTTTTGTTGTTGACCAAATAATTTTTTGAAGGAATAGTGTTACTGATTGATTGTATGGATCTTGCAAGCCATCCTGGAGAAGAAACATTTATGAAACTTATCTCGAGTCAATTGTTAGAGATGACAATTCATATGGTTCTTCCCTTTAGGATGGCCTTGCAATGAAACACTACAATGATGAGAAAAACAAAGTTTTCATTCATCATGTGTTCACTGTACTTTGTGATTATGATGCTTATAACATCTTCAACTTCAATCCATAGATTCCACATGACCTAAACAATGGGCTTACAGATGGTACTCATCATTTGCCACTCATATTTTTGATCCATGTCAATATAGTCACCCAGTGGGTGAGATGACATGAGGCATCCAAATTAACCTGGTTTCCTTGCATGGGGTCAAGTATCTTTGTATGTGATTTATCCATCTCATCCCTCCCAGATCCTGAAGACCATGATTATGTTAAATACTATGACCATGATTGATTGATTGATTGTCTGATTGATAGCTTGTTGTACCTTCACTTTCATCCAGCAGCTCTTTTTCCTTGATGCAATAAAGCATGAGGCCAATGATTTCCACCTCCTTGTTCTTATCCCCTTCGACCCAATCTTTTTCTGTCATCAAATGAAGGGAAAGAAAGAAGCACAAGCAAAAAGAAGAAAAGATGTGGGACTTGTCTCACAACAAGTGGTGCTCATCCTTGACTTGGATTCTCATACCATTGCTCCCAAAACTGGAACTTGCCTCCTCTTTCCACAAGCAATAGCCAAGACACTACCATGAACAAAATATCCATCTACTTGACCTTCTGATATCAGCCAACCCCAATCATTGTCTCCAACCATCAACCACATTCATTGAGGGTATTGAGGTCCAATTCTCATTATGATTGAGATATTGCTATATCAAAGATAATACATGTTCTATATTGGTAAGGTTGTTTATTTTGTATGTCTTGTGATGCATATGTTAGAATGTTAAACATTGTTAATCATCAATTTGAATGTTTATCAACTTGGAGCCTTGCTATTAATCAATTTTCTCTTGTTCCTTCCCTCTTATATAGCCTGCTATTTTTTATTATTATTATAGATTATGGTAATTACTAGTAGCTTTATCCTCTTGTTTTTCTTTCTTTTATTTCAATAAATTAATAGATTTTATATATTTGTGGGCTACCATGATGTAACGGTGTCATATCCATTTAATGCTGATGGAGACACCTACATTTTCCATGGACACCACAAGAGAAATCTAGGTTAATTCACAAGATAAGGGTTGACCAAAGGATTAATTCTCCACCATACAAAGTGGATTTGTTGGTTTCTCTTTCGATTCAAGATAGTGGGGCTTATATGATGCATCTTGATTGATTTAGCAGTGTAGACTTAGCGAATCTAAGAATCCATTTACTTGGTAGCCTTTAGGAAGCAAATACCTTGACAAATATTAATTTAGCCAAAAGGAGTAAGAAATATTTTACCTGACTCAAGATATTCTTAGGAAGAAAAGTGTTAATTTCTCTTTTTTTTCATAAGTTGCATTCCTCGCTAAGTTTTTCTTGATTTGATTACATTTTATTATTTATTCAAAATTTTAAAATTCGTAATCTAATCGTGTGTGAGACGAGGGATGTTTTATAATCAAAGTTAGTTACATCAATCGAAGTATTGATCTACGTATGTGATCTATATCATTATCATTTCAATCACCAATATTAATAATCATTTTTGGTGTGATTCGATTATGGTGCTCGATTTAATAATTTGATTCTTAATAAATTGAGATTGGTTGATTTTTTTCTCGACCAACCAATTATCCATCTGTCGTGGCTAATCAAAGTTGAGTACCTGATTCCTTAATCGAACCATCGGGTAAATGAAGGGTTTAATGACCAAGTCTAAAGGTCACTCGGCCTATAAATAAAAAAAAGCTCTTTAGAGTCTTCGTTTGCAGCCCTTATAATTGCATAAATGTTGAAAGAGAGAGAGAGATAGAGAGCACGGGATCACGAACACTGCACTGAGCTCCACGCAGGGAACAGGAGGAGTCCGTGAAGCAACGTCCCTCCTCTGTCTTCAACCCAACCCCAAACCATCCATTTGCATTGCTGCGCTGGTGTTCTCGGAGACGGTAAACTGCGCAGCCTTGTTCAGTAGAACATGGGAGCAGAAGGAAGGAATGAAGCACCGAGGGATACCCATTCCTGCTGTGGAATCCCGAGGCCGGCAGCCTCCTCCATTCCTTAACTCACTCTCGTGTGGTAAGCTTCGATTAAAGCAGCCGTGAAATATTCCATGGTTGCCCGGTCCACGTTCAGGGAATAGGGGGAACGGCGTCACCGTGCTGTCAAGGTTGTTGACCACGTCCGCCATCTTCGCTAGAGATGAGCCCGTGGAAGGGCGGCACCTGTGCGGTGGGGTAAGACGGAGGCGTGCCACGACCGCCGCCAACGACGACCGGCGTTGCGGCTGTCGGTGACGTACCGACACCTCATTTCGGACGATGCCTGAAAAAGAGACGTGTGTTTGTTTATGATAATACTATTCATGCCTTTGTCCATTTTCTTGATATTTTATGTATTAATTTATATGATTTGAGTAAACTAAATTCTTTATACTAAGAAAAAAGATTTTGAATATGTCTTGTTAATTAATTTCAGTTCCGTCATTATTATTTTTTATATTTAAAAAAAATGATTTATCAATCTTATCCTCTAATCCAAAATTTTCATATGAATCCAATAATAATAAATAAAATAACCAAGAGAGAGAGAGAGAGAGGAGATGTTTGTAAAATATTTTTACAAACCTTAATTGAATGGATTATATGACACATGGATAGTCCATATCCATAAGTTATCTCTATCAGAAAGAAAAATACTTAGTTGACATGATATTTTCACGATCACAAACAAATATAACATAGTATTAATGAAAGTTTGAGTCAATATACCATTATTTCATGCCTCTAGGTTCCACGTACAATTTCTTGATCCTATTTATGACCTGATGGTATGCACAATCATTCCAAACATTGATCTCAACCCAACGATTACATATCACATTACAAAATATCTCCAAGTATATTCTCCAATTATATTTTTCATATTTAACATTTGGTCGAATCCTTCAACCATATGCCAACTTAATTATGAGAAATATTTTTATTAAAAAATCACTGACACAAAATTTTATAGGATCCTTTTTCGAACCCATTCATCTCTCGATGTCAAATTTGTTACTAGCTCGAACTCATTTATTAAAAAATCACTGACACAAAATTTTATCGGATCCTTTTTCGAACCCACTCACTCATCTCTCGATTTCAAATTTGTTACTAGCTCGAACTCGAGTCGAGATAGTAATAACTATTTGATGATCACGATGAGAGTATAATCAACTTGTATTTAATGTTTTCATTAATGGCAAACTATTTGTTGTCGATGATGATTGGCTGTGCTATTAATGATGCATCGACATCTCAAGTCGTTGGCACCGGCTAATCTTGAGGAGGTCAAACATTGGCTCGTGTCGGTCAAACATTGGCTCGGGTCAGTGTTTTAAAATAATTGATTACTTATCCCATAAGTTTACACTTAGGAAATTGATTTGATATTATTTATGAAATTAAACCCTAATGTATTCTGTAAATTAAATTCAAAATTCAAATGTATGATGCAAGTTCAAATAAAAAAACTAATGTTACATAAATAATTATAAGATTCAAACCCGTACCATAATAAATAATGGATTACTATTTATTATTTTAAAAAAAATTAATATCACTAGACTATCGTAAACACACTCTCTTATTCATTATTCTCTTCATCTCCTTTTTCCTCCTTATTATTTTTTTTTCTTCTTATTTTTCTTATCGAAGATTGACATAGAGAGAGAGGTGAGCAAGGTCGAACGACGATGAACAACATCAAAGGCAACGATGAACATCGTTGGTTGCGACAACAATGGCAACTAATAAAAGGTTGTAAGAACGGAAAAAAATAAAATCGATAATATTGAGATTATAAATAATAATAATAATTTTGAGTAATTATCAATAGTAAAAAAAGACTTTGAATGGTAAGCTTCTAATAATAAATAGAGGATCTAATTTATATTAAACTCCAACAAGTCCTCCATATAAAAACGAAAGCTAGTCACCAATGTATATATTAAACTCTAAGGTTTAGAAAATTATCAACGAACAAATCAACTAACTTGGGTCGACCAATTCCCCACTTATCATCTTCTTGAATTCTAGAAGGATGTGATCGATCTTATTCTTGACATTTCACTCCAACCGCTGACATTGCACACCCATTGATCGAAAAGACCCAAATATGGATTACCATAAGAAAATAATCAAATCGAATTCAATATTATTTCTATAGTATTTTAGATTACACTTTACCTCACAATCATTTCTTCTTTCTTTTACATTACAAACGATTTCTACTTATCCTATACTTTTTCTTACCTTGTATTTTAGATGGATTTTTAACAAGTGGATTTCAGAAAATAATTATATCGTGATCAAACATGATTTTTTTTCCCTAATTGTTTGCTAAAATACTATTTGCAATTTTCAAGACGAATCATTGCTACATACTTAACTCTTACAATAGTTTTATATTTGATTTACCTAAAAGGTTATGGGTCGAATTTATAATAATGCAAAGACGATTAATACATTATTACATAAGTGATAGACGTAAAAGATGATATTTTCCTCGTACCTTCTCTAATAATTGAAGAATATGACTACTTATCTACCTTAATTAATAAACGATTAGTGTATTATTAATACCATTTATCTACGATTAGTGTATTGTTAATACCATTTATCCTATACTTTTTCTTACCTTGTATTTTAGATGGATTTTTGACAAGTGGATTTTAGAAAATAATTATATCATGATCAAACATGATTTTTTTTTCCCTAATTGTTTGCTAGAATACTACTTGCAATTTTCAAGACAAATCATTGCTACATACTTAGCTCTTATCATAGTTTTATATTTAATTTACCTAAAAGATTATGGGTCGAATTTACATTAATACATAGACGATTAATGCATTATTACATAAGTGATAGACGTAAAAGATGATATTTTCCTCGTACCTTCTCTAATAATTGAAGAATATGACTACTTATCTACCTTAATTAATAAACGATTAGTGTATTGTTACACAAGTGATATATTTTAAAAATGATAATGATAGAATATGACTACTTATCTACCATAATTAATACCATTTATTGTCTTCAAAGTTAGCGGTTCCTAAGCCACATGTGGCCACATATACACATATATATGTATGTTATTATGTGTTTGGCATGCACATTTATCCTTGAATTAAGAATTCTCTTTCTCTCTCTTGTTTGGACACAAACAATCACTTGGCAAGAATCCATATAGCGTACGCAACGCATTCAAATTATATGTATGCATCTCCAAAGACACATGGAATGGGAATAAGTGGATAGCGTAAGGGATTAGGAGACTTAGCAATCATGGCAGTGTTAGCCACAGTGATGGCATTCGGAACTCAATAATCTCGGGGCCAAATGGAGAATAATAAAACATTGGGAATTGATACATGTGTTTGATTCAACCAAGCAAAAACAATAGATGATGATGACCACCTTCTTCTTCTTCTTCTTCTTCTTCTTCTTCTTCTTCTTCTTCTTCTTCTTCTTCTTCTTCTTCTTCAAAGAAGAAGAAATTAGGCCACAAAGCTGCTCTCCCTTCTTCCAAGTAAAGGAACCAACCACCATAGGTGCTTCGACTAGTGAGAAATGGCCACCTCGCTCAACCTTAACTCGATGCATGTGGTGGGAATTAGGGTTTGACAAGAATTTGGTGGATGTGGTCAAATGACTTGTAGCATTCAAAGTTGACCAGATTATAGCCAGCATTAGCTTAATCCACATGCCACCAATTCTTGTATTTGACTCAAGTGTCTATTTCTATTTGTATAACTCTCGAATTTAATTTATACCACTTTCAATTTTTTAATCAATATTATTTATCTAAAAGCTTAAAACATCTCGATATATTTTTGTCTCTACTTTAGAAAAATTAAACTATATACCTAGCAACTAAGATTTATTTTACGATATGTATTGAGGTGTATCAATGTACCGTATGTCATTATAACTAAGCATATCGATAGTACGATAAAATTATCAAAAATAGCTTTATAAATTTCTAAAAAATATAAATAATTACATTAGAACTTTTAGTAAAAATAAATATATTTAATATAATTTTAGTAAAAATAATCTAAATTAGAAAAAAAAAATAGTGATATATCTTTTTCGAGCTTTGCGAAGTAATTTTGTGGTACATTGGGATCTTTCTTTCATTAATATTGAATTATCAATAAAAAATAAATTAAATTATTAGATTATTTTTAAATAATTTAAACTTTAAGATTCAAATGAATCAAGTAATTAATCGATGGATATACTTGATTTTATCACAAAAAAATGATGAGACTCAACGACCGACAATTCGAGGTCATCGATCCTATGTATCTATATATCAATTTAATAATTTATCCGTCTTAATCTTGAAAATGATCCCACGACATAGTATACTGATACATCGTATTCATTGGTGCATTGATGTAGTGATGGTCGTTGTCTGATCATTGTGAACTATATATGTCCGAGACGACTCTTGAGACAAGGATAATTGTGACATGTATTAATGTGGAGCATGAAGAATGTTAGAATTCTATCTTCGCCATTGATTTACTATCAATAACTATACTACTACTCGGAGAAGTATGACCAACTATCATTATATTATTGTTGGTCGTAAGATTCTCCATAATATAATGGATGTGAATACGATGAGCTCTGTGTCTACATCGTATAAGCTCTATCGCATCTGCTGAAAATCATCCACTATGTTCCTCTTTCCCTTTTGTGTATAAATTTGACTAGTACCTTGATGAGTTCTATGATCTTAATCTTGGGTAGTATGCGTAAAATATTACTTCTTGATTTATGTACTATCTTGAATTGTGTACATGAGACCATCGACTCCCCGGTGTCATTGTTATCATCGGTCACGACATTACTGTCCATGTCATTGCCGTCTCTCTGGACTGAGCGAGTTGTTGAATGTAATTGAGAAGGTGTCCACCCGACTCAATTCTTTCCTATGGTGCAGATGATCCTACTACATTCCCCATTACATTTTTGCCTTTGCATGTTGGGTGGAAGATTGTAGCGAATGAGAGGGTTTAAAAACTATTTCCTATGGTTCAAATGGTCAAATCGGCTATTTAAAATAGGGCAATCTGAGCCCTTGATCGATAATGATCGAAATTCATCATTACCGACTAGTATAAATCCTGTCTCAATCGATACGATGTCATGAAACAAATATAACTCAGTGGTTCACATATTGAACATCTATCAGACTAGTACGAATCACTCATACTAAGCGACATAACTTTGTACGATGAAAAAGATTTGAACATCATATGATTGTCAATTTGTTACCAAGTTGGGTAACTTATATGTCAACACCCCGTGGGACATCCGATTAACACATAACATCAACAATAATCTTTTTTTTAATAATTCATACAATTCTCTATATTCAAAATAATGCTCGACAATTCGATAAAACTAACTAGCCATTGGATATAAGTAATTATACATTAAAACAATCTCAAATACATAGATCGAAGTTATTTAACACAAACTTAAGCTTTGAACATAAACTTTTTGTTATCCAAGCTTGAGGAATTCTACTTTAAGTTTGGAGGTGTTGAGGGATGTAATATCGATACTTGAGTCAACCTGGTTTGGTCAAGACCCGAAGGCATGGAGACATCCGAGGTCTTTTTCTTAGTTGCATCGAGGCATTCGAGGTAGCTTCGATGTAATCTTAAGGTGGTTCCGAGGTGGGGGTCTGACCTCTCGGGGGGTTCTTATATGAAAATCAATATCGGAAGGAGCTTTTCGATCCAGTCCCTCTGACGCTCAAAGTTAGTCCCGAGAGATATGTGGGGTGCAAAATGTTCTTTGAAAAAGATCCGACCCTAGGATCGACATTAGGGGTTGACTTTTATACCTGATTGACTAAGGAGATATTTTGTAACGATCTCAACATCCACCCTTGATGTTTTGTTAAAATAAACGATCAAAGGGGATAAGCTCAAACGACCTCCCATGGACTATTAGTCCACGGAGGCTAATAGGTTATAACCACCCTCACGTCGACGATAGGCGAAGGATGATTAAGCTCCTTTCTTTCATGTCGGCACCTTTAGCGATTGATTAAAGAGTATTGATTAACTATTAAAATATTTTCTATTAGAAAGATCTTGCCCCATCAAATATATCCCTTAAAGTTAACTATCTGGCATACATCTGATAAGCTCCCGACCTAACTCTTACATATCATATAATCAACTCTAACTTTGTTACGGTAGTCTCAAACTTGATTATCTTTTATCTTGAATCATATATACCACTCCCATGTCTAAAGTGTGGATATACGATTTCCACATGCATCATTCAATCATGTGAGATTTCATGTACAAGCACCATATTAGTCTCTCAACATTTCATGCTTTGATAAGAGTATGCGACATCCATTATTGGTGACAAAGACCTGTCGCATTGTCCTAGAGATGGAGGTGACCCCATGCGATACATATGCTGTTGTTTTATGTCTGTCGTGATAGAACATAAGATTAGGTATTGAATGCACACGAGATGTAACATCAAAGCTATCTCCTTCCGGTCGATCAACATTCTTATCTTATCGGATTGCATTGCGATTGAGATCTCCAACCTTCTCAAATCAATCTCTTTTCAAGGGAACAAACCTTTAAGTTATAGTTATATATATCATTAATTAATTTTTTTCTTCAAATCCATTCATAACGCATAATATATTTCCAAATCTCCTATTAATGGAAGCCTCATTGATTTCAAATAAATTTATTTGAAATTAGTATCACCCCTTTATCGAGAAATAAATTTTAGTTTTTACGGATTATATATTTCAATTCTTATGGAGTAGGAGAACTCGATTATCTATACATGATACATAATATATTTTCAAATCTCATATTAATGGAAGGAGCAGGAGAAGTCGATAATCTATACATAATACATAATATATTTTCGAATCTCGTATTAATGGAATGAAGCCTCACTGATTTCAAATAAATTTATTTAAAATCAATATCATCCCTCTCTATCGAGAAATAAATTTCAGTTTTATCATATATTTTAAATATTTTTTTAATCATATATTTCAATTATTGTAGAGTTGGAGAAGTCGATAATCTATACATAATACATAATTTATTTTCAAATTACGTATCGACGAAAGCCTCATTGATTACACAAAGTACATCAAATTCAAACTTAATTAACGTTGTTATTTTGTTTCCAACCGTTCTTTGTCTTTGTTCATCCATCATTTCTCCTTCTTCCCCTCTCTCTCTCTCTCTCTCTCTCTCCGAGTTATTGTAGTGCCCGCCGGGTTTGGAAGTTTGACCGTCGACCACCTGACTCAGTCTTCCGTTACGTTGTTTCTCCGACTCACTTTACTTCATAGCCGTATTTACTTTGCCAACTTCTCAATGCCTCTCTCTCTCTCTCTCTCTCTCTCTCTCTACATCAAAGGATCAGGGATTACACACCATAGCGGTCTCGAAACCTTGACGCTATGCCCCGAACCCTCTCCAAAAAATAAAGTGAGAGAAATCTAAAAATAATTTAATTTGTTTGTGTGAAAAGAGTGAGCCGTATCAACGAAGAATTTAGTTTGTTTGTGTGTAAAGAGCGAGTCGTATGAACGAAGAATTTAGTTTGTTTGTGTGAAAAGAGTGATCCATATCAACTAAAAATTTAGTTTGTTTGTGTGAAAAGAGCGAGAGAAATCTAAAAAATAAAAAGTGATAACAAAAAGTAAGAGAAATCCGAAAAACAAAAAGTTTGTTTGTATGATAAATCCAAAAAAACATAAAGTGATAACAAAAAGTAAGAGAAATAAAAAAAAAACAAAAAATAAGAGATATCCAAAAAAAAAAAGTGATAAAAAAGAGGAAGAGAAATCCAAAAAACAAAAAGTAAGAGAAATCTAAAAAAATAAAAAGTGAGAGAAATCTAAAAAGAGTGAGCCATATCAACGAAGAATTTAGTTTATTTGTGTGAAAATCTCTTTTAAAATTAATTTTTATATTTTTTTATTCATACCTTTTTGTATGTGATAACATATGTTATTTTTTTCGTCGATAAAATTAATGATCGAGAAAAATTAAGATTAAATATTTTTTATAATTATAGGGATCATAATATTATTTTTTAAAATACAAGAATCGTGATGTTAATTATAATTAATTAAATGGGATAATATGTAATTATCTCTACTTTTAGTTGAATTTTTGTTTGTTTTCAACCGCGAGTGTTAGAAAGAGGAGAGAGAAGCATGCGTGAGGTGGAAGTGACGGGTCAACGCACTTTTGACCGTGAGCTTGCAGCTGATTCCCACCGTCTACCGATGGCGATACGGTCATTTCGTTCGGCTAAGACACTCCTGCTCTGTGTATGCCTCTGTATATACTACGGTGGTCTTGTCGCTCTCCTCCTCCTGAGGCGTGCTCCGCCCATCCGCGCAGCCAACGAGAGCGCCATGCGGACGAGGAGAGGCGTCTGCTACCCCAGGCCGCAGTGGAGAGCCGAGGAACCGGAGGAGGAGGAGGAGGTGGAGGAGGGTAGGAGAAGGAAGAGGCCGCGGCGGGTCCCTGCCGGAGGAGCAGCGGCGGACGAACCCGCGAGGATGATGGCCGCTGAGGGCGTCGCTGGGGAGATGCCAGACTTCTTCGACTCCCTCCCTGACGATCTCGTCGTCTCCATCCTCTGCAAGCTGAGCGCCTCTGCCGCTCGCCCCGCTGACCTCGTTGGCGTCCGGATAACGTACTATTCCTTCTGAGCTTCCTGCATTTCGCTCGAATACTCGTCTCATTTGTTCCATCTCTGTGCTAAAAATCGCTTTTTTTTCTTCTTCCGTCGTAGATGCAAGAGGCTGAACGAATTGGGATCCGATCCCCTGGCTCTTGCCATGGTGTCCGTGAAATCGCTCGCGGTTAGAGCCAAGAACTGGTCGGAGTCGGCACACGAGTTCTTGAAGCAGTGCGCCGACGCCGGAAATCTGGAGGCCTGTTACATCCTCGGCATGGTAGGTGGCGTCTCCCCTGTTTCGTTCTTGGTCGAAAGCAAGGATTTTGGGGATTCCTATTCTGTGATTTGTTGCCGCAGATCCGTTTCTACTGCCTGCAGAACCGGGGGAGCGGTGCGTCGCTGATGGCGCGGGCGGCGATGGGCTCCCACGCCGCGGCGCTGTACTCGCTGGCGGTCATCCAGTTCAATGGCAGTGGAGGCTCCAAGGACGACAAGGACCTCCGCGCCGGGGTCGCCCTGTGCGCCCGCGCGGCCGTCCTCGGCCACGTCGACGCGCTCCGGGAGCTCGGCCACTGTCTACAGGACGGCTACGGCGTCCGCCGGAATGTCGCCGAGGGCCGGCGCTTCCTCATCCAGGCCAACGCCCGGGAGCTCGCCGCCGTCCTCAACTCCTCCCCTGCCTGGAAACGCCACGGCGACGCGCTGGCCTCCGGCTGCTCCCTCCTGAGCGACTTCGGCTGCAACGTGCCGGCGCCCGAGGCCCACCCGGCCAACCGGTTCATGGCGGAGTGGTTCGCGGAAAGGGGCGCCAGCGGGTGGCCGGGGGAGGATGGCCTCCGCCTCTGCTCACACAGCGGCTGCGGCCGGCGGGAGATGAGGCGGCACGAGTTCCGGCGCTGCTCTGTCTGCGGCGTCGTCAACTACTGCTCGCGGGCGTGCCAGGCGCTCCACTGGAAGCTGGCGCACAAGGCCGAGTGCGCTCCCATGGATCGATGGCTCGATGCCGCCGCCGCGGTCGGAGCCCCACCGGAGGTTGGTGGCGGTGAGATGATGATGATGATGTTGAATTGAGAGGTACTTCTTTTTTTTCTCCTTTTCTTTTCTGTTTTTTTTTTCTTCTATTTTTGTACAGCAGGCAAAAATGATGCCCTTTTTTTTTCCTTCTTCTCAATCTCCATAGAGAGAGAGAGAGAAAAAAAAAAGCAAAAATATTGCTTCATCTTTTTCTCATGTTTTTATTTCTCCCATAATATATATATATATATATATATTAAAATATTTTTTAGCATGAAATTTTTTTTTCCTTGTCAAAAATTTTTATATATTTTATAAAAAAAAGATAAAAACGAGATTCAAATATAAAGAGATATATAATCATGGAAATTCTTGACAAAGAAAAATATGTAATGTGGCGTTCCTGTGGCCAATATATAATAGAAACTTAATTGTGGGATTAGACCACAGTTAATTCTAATTAACTGTAGTTAGCTCAATCGAGCCATTGCAATCCTCCTCTCAAAGTGGACTTGAGGGAGATGAAAAAGTAGAGATTACATCTAAAAGATTGACATTACAGTTGGATAAGGAATATTTCGAATACATGTCAATAAACCCTAATTTTGTAGAGATGAGAGAGAAACGGCTTGAATTGATGGTGTTGTGGAAAGTAAAAACGCGCAACGTCTCAATACGAGTGAAAGCAAGAGAGAGAGAGAGAGAGAGAAGGTGGCGTGCGTGACTTGTGAGCAGCCTTTTTGTTGTATATTTATATGCTTACATATATATATATATATATATATATATATATCATTTGACTAAAAGTTTTCGAGTGGCACATTTGATCTAAATAATTTTCAAGCTAATTTAGATTTATCTTTTGACTTAGTATTTTAAGAGCTAAATATATTGATTAATATTATTTTTAATCAAATTTGAGGACTAAATTTCTATTAATTTGATGTTGATGATACTTTGTGTGTGTTGTTTAGCTTTTTCCGGTCACACGCGGTGGACCAGCTTAAATCGCCTTTGCGTTGGGGTTAAGCTTATTCCTGTGGCCGGAATAAAGTGCTTCTGCTCTCTGTCTCTCTCTCTCTCTCTCTCTCTGTGTATGTGCGTAACGCTCTTTGCGTTTGACTGTGATTGAATCAAGTGAAAAGTGTGAAGTCACAGAAAACAGTGGGGGGGGACGTACAAAGGAATCCAAGGATAAGACATGAAAATGACTTTTTCTTTGAGCCAATCACTGATTGTTTATTGTCGAACAAGGAAAAAAAATCAATAAGATTTGTTTTTTTTACTTTTTTATCCTATAATATAATAGTTAAAAGATCAAATGGAGAGTTGATAATTAATATAAAATATTAAATGAGCATACTATAAAAAATTTCAACTTCTGCATCTTGAAATCTACTACCAAAAAAACTTGAGCTGGATGATCTTATGATAATTTGAAATTTTACACTAATATTTGCAAGGCATTGAAAAGATTTAGTCTACATATTATCTAATGGTTAAGGTGATGTTTGATTCTGGATATACCTGCAAGTCATTGATTTTTATGTTGAGAAACCCTTCCATTTGCTGTGTGATCGATTGACTTGATCTGGTCATACAAAAAAGTTCACATCATGCAGATTCTTGGAAATCAAATCAAGAGGACAAGTTATATAATAACCAGATTTTGTTCATAATTTCTACATGCAGGTTAGGCAAATCTTGCCATCTTTCTTCATGTCAAATCATCACTTGCAAGAGGGTTAATTGTCATGTTAAAACAAAGACTACTGATGCCTCCCACTCACATCACAAGAGCTGACTTGGTCATTCACAACCACAACCATGTATGTGTTCTATGGATTACATCGAAGGGGTTACTGGAGTCATCTCATGAACCCACAAGGAAGGAAGAAATCTAATAGATTATGGGATTATATTGTTGGGGTGAGGGTCCCTATCCTTTTCAATTGGATTCATATCGATAGAAATTGATTGAAATAGAAAGATCAAATGCAAAGAGATTATTACTGTTGTTGTCTAGTGAGGTGAACAAACAGGCACTGGTCACTTTCAGAGGCTTAGCTTCTTTCGACTCTCTAAATTTCTTCCCCTGGTTTTGTCTGTTATCCTTATCATCTTGAGTAAGGCTTTGCTAGCTTCTGCCTTCCAATCAATTCCTGCAAGAAAAAATATATATCAGCCTTGTCAAATGTGACTTTAATATATAATTTTTCTAAAGCATGAATCAAAGAAGATTAAGACTTGTGAATACTTCCTAAACAAATCCAAAGTACCTTCATTGAGACATATGAGATATCTGCCTCCAGATTCTCCTGAGGAATCCCGGTGTGCAATATCTGCCACAATCCCTTCACGTACAGTCCTTGCCCATTTTGATAGGTCTATCCTGTAGTCATGAAGACAAACATTCACCGAGAGAAGTATGGTTCGATGGACAGAAACAACGATCTAATCCTGCAAAATTAACAAACAGCAATACGAAGAATGTATTAAAATATGTTCAGGAATACAGTAGTAATAAATCTTAGTAGGCCCAGCTAACTATAGGAAGTATACAACATTTCAAATCATTCATCCAACTTTCCTTGTGTTTCGGTGTTTTAACAAAACAGATTACATGCACAGATATCAAAGATCCGTATTCTCGTGTATATCTACAATACTGTATATGTTGTGTACAATGCTAATATTCACTAAATTTCTTCCTATCTTCATGACGCTCTAGTATCAACATCCCCCCTCCTTAGCGCTTCCAGCATCCTATTTCCAACCATGCACTACAGAATCCAGACATGACGAATTAGATGTGCATGATTAAGCGGCATCGATGACATTTAGAACAGACAATTGCAAAACATTTCTAGTTACCTTCCGGTTTAATTTCAACATTAAGCATTTAAAACATCATCACAATCTTCACCGCACAGAGGTATTTCTAGGCATTTAGAGAATCTTCCAGTTGGATAGCATGCTTCAGTAGATATTTGTATTCCTGACCCCTTGACCACTCGTCAATTTCACGGGCACGTAGAACAGGCAAGGGGTGGGATAACTGCCTCGTTTGAGCATTCCTAGGACCACACAAATGAACTTTGAAGTTAAATTTCAACAAGAAACCTCATAAAATGATTTGCATGGCAAGAGAAGCCGTAAAATCCCAATTATTTGGGGCTGACTTCATGAATCCTTTTCCTCCTTTGAGAAAAGTTGGTGTAATATCTAAATACTACAAATTAATTAATGTCACATTAAAGCACATGACACAAACCTGATGTACCAACCCATGGGGTTGGAAGAAGCCTTGTCATATGAGCGAGCTTGCTCCAAGAATGCATCTACATTTAGCTGGTCAGAAAGAGATGGACACCCTCCAGCCAGTTTCATCAAAACAGAGATGACCACCTCTTGATAGGACACAAGAAAAAAGTAATTAGAGATTGATAAATGTACTGCAAGAAGAAATAACTAAAAGAACATTGTCATTGACTAGAAGTTGGAATGTGATCCTGCATATGCATCTAGCAGTTGCATTTTCCGCCTCCTTCCAGAGATAAAACAGAAGAAGGTGCATAGAGGCTCTTCAGCTCACTTGTATATTTTACAATAAATCCTCATAAAGTCGCAGGTATCACAGAAAATATATTATAGATATCCTTATAAATTTGTCAAAATTTATAAGTATCTTTTTAAAATTTCAAACGGCATGGGCATTTATGAAATCATAGCTCCAGAGAAAAAGAACAATGTGCATATATAAAAATCTGCATGTGGAATATAGTTTGCCTGGTCGGGAACCCTAAACTCTTAAATGAGGTCAGCTCTAGTATTCCTAATGGGATTCCAGTGGATGAGTATAGATTAGGAGAAATTTGATTCCTACCACTAACCATGATGTCTAGGTATACTTTTTCAACAGATATGAAGCTCTATACAGAGACAAGGTGAAGATATAGAAACAATACCACACCTTTAAATAACCAATCAACATTGTCCACAATGTTTGTGTTTTGGGATATTAATGTTTGGTCAGACAATAATAGTTTATATTAATATCATAAACTGAAAGGACCATGGTCATCCTCAAATACATTGATATGCAGTTAAAAGTACCTTGGGATCTTGTGCAACAAGGAGAGCCGCCCTATCGCAAGTTAGCTCAGCAGCTCGAAGCCACCTAAAAAGCTGTTCTTCCAAACTCTGGGCAATCAACCCACCAAGGCCTGCAGACAATAGATCCATCTCAGTGTGGATGTTCATAAATCCATGAAGAGCACCACAAGATGTAACACATCATACCAGGTACAGAGTAAGCTCCAAGTGTAATTATGTTTGCAAATGTAAGCCACACCCCATGGTCACATTTTAAGTGGCCCAACTCATGAGCCAAAACGGCCTAATTAAAGGAAAACCTTGGCATACGTAAGTAAATTATTGGATCCAAGTCAAATAAAATTTTCTTCTGGAAATTGAAATGCAATATTAAGACTACGCTACAGGAGTTTACTGTCACCAACATTAAAATAATGACATAAGATACATGTTATTGATAACTTCAGAACTTCCAAAAAGCAACAGGCAAGAGAGCGAGAATTTAAATGGAGCAACAATGATCCAAGAAATCAGTAAATAATAAAGGCAACACATTCTCCAGTATTTAACTATTAAAAAAATGCATATCTCATCAAGGAATGGATTCACAAATATAAGATATTTTTATTATTTTCTATCCATTGGGCACTTTTGGAACCATCATCAGCAATATAACTTTTATACGAGGGAACCCCTTTTTTTATTTCAGAGCACATAGGCATGCAGATCTCTTATGAACAATCACAAATTTCATTCGCTTGCTGCTTGTTTATCTAAAGAAAGAATTAAATGTACTCTAATGTTTCTACACCACAGAATAAAGATGATGATACCTGCAGTTCTCTTCTAGTAAGAAGCTCCACAAGGCTAGTGTGAACAACTATAAATGGTTTCCTACCACTAATTGCCAAGGTGTATGCATTTGGAACAGGATTCTGGCGGACATAAAGATCAGGAGCTTCCGTGTCTAGAACTTTTGCTGCCTCAATCATCAATTTATGAAGAACGGGGAGCTGTAAAAAGAGGGAGGAGAATATAGTTATAGATAATGATAAATAATCACAAATAATTGACAATTGTAGTTAATATATTCACCAAGAATGAATTATTTCACGACATGATGCTCCAAAACGTAGAGAAGAGATATGGAACAACAAATCTGCATCGACCTTGTTGCTTGTGCACAATCTGTCACAATATAAACCACTTGTGTGACTTACACATCAGTCATGTCCGCTACATCCGATCTGTGATACATACAATTGTGCATCCTCAGCCCCAGGCGGCCCAGTCTAATACACTGTTTCTATGGACATTTTCCTTGTGTGTGTTGAGCAAAAAAGCTTGTCCTGGGTAAAGTCCATCATGGATCTATCCTTCTTGCTCAGTATTGTGACTTCTATGAACAGAGGCCAGTCGAGCAAACTGAGAATCAAAGTTTGAGTAGGAATATTTATTAGGACACAGATGTCCATGCTACTCTGATCACAATTATCCATCTTATTACATGGAAATGGGATGTTAAGATGCCTCAAAATCATTGGATTACTATCCCTTTTATGTGAGGGAAGCCTATGTAACCTTATTTGGAAATTGGTCTCAGCAAAAGCCGTCTAAGATGTTACAACATGCTTACCAAAAACCATTTGTGTTTTCCCCAAAAAGCTTTCTGACAAGCTTTCCATTTTTTGCTTCAACAATAGTTGAACAAAATTTGGAGGGAAAATTGCTAAAAGATAATATCAAGCAGATAAATCTGAAACAATTAAGCTGGCGTTAGAGGCTCATGAAAATTACAATATTTGACAAATATTGTGTTATAATCTCTACTTGCACATCATTCAATAACAAATCCCACTGTAGGGCATTTGTTCTTTCTCTTTCTCCTTTGTATACTTTTTACAAAAGTCACAACTATGAATACTAAAAATTCTTATTAAACACAATAAGGCATTTGTACTTTTGTCTTATGTCTTCCAAGATCTTTAGTAGGATTGTCTTCCAATAACAAGTTTTTTACAAACAGGAATATTCAAAGTATATTGAAGTGACTGACCCGACAAACTGATATCACAATTTTCACATACGGGACTATTTCAATTATATCAAAGTTGTAGAAGTGGAAATTAGAGGGAAAAGCTCCAAAAGAATAAAGATCTATATGCAGAGTAAAGTTGTATTAAGCTAAAAATCAGAAGGTAGCAGCAGGTATAAAAGTTTTTTTTTTTTGCCTAAGAACAGTAACAATTTAAAAGAATTTTTTTTTCCAAAATCCTCTGCAATCATGAAGTTGAAATGCAGAAACAAAGTGATTGATCCATCATCATTTTCACGATGACGAGTTCGTAGTATTATAATGCATCAAAGAAAGCACCATGCAGGAATACACAGATGAACTCAACTACATAGCAAACAAAGCTAAATTACTTCATGTAGTTAATAGTTCAATATGATAGATATCTGCATGTTGAATCAGATATTTAATTCTTGCAAGCGTCCAACCTGGTTTTCAGAAACAAGTACTGATGTTCCTATGTTCTCAAGAAGCATTACTTGCTCTGTCATTGGTCCTGCAACGGCAAAATATAAACTGCCAACTTAGACACTATAAAAGTAAAAAATACAAAGGTAAAATCATCAAGGATATCACCTTTCAAAAATAAAAGAAAAAAATCAGTTAAAACCTATCAACTTTGAAGTCCCTACTCGATATGAAAAGAAGTGTAAATTATCCCGTCACTAAGATAAGCGATGATTAAACCATTAAACAAAGAATATTAATTGCTGAACATTTCCAGAGTCAAGTGAAATATAGTTGCAAAAGCTTTCATGAGCTAAAAGGAGTAGATTCCATGTGATGTTACCTAACAACGCCTTGCCAAGTTCATTCAGCCCAGGAATTGTCCTCAGCAGCAGAGTATTCTGGACACACACAAAGAAACAAGATTATCCATCAAACCAAAATGATGAGATGCCGAAAACACAGAACCGTGGAAGAGGAGAAAAAAAGAAAGAACTAAAACCCCATTAAATACCTGAAAAAACAATCATTTTGCACATGACATGATTGTTTCAGGCGAAAACGAAATACCGCGTACTATCATAAAAATCCAAAATTTGCGAGGTTCGAGGTACCCAACCGAAGGGAATCAGCATAAAATCCCGATTACAAGGATAGAAGATCGATAGCCTTTATCCTATGGTACGATCAGAGGTCAAACCTGCTTATCGAGGGGGTGCCTGAAATCATCGGCGTCGAGGTCACGGAAGACGACCCGGGAAGCCCGGGAAACCAGAGCGACAACTCTCGATCTCCGCGTCTCAGGCTGCAACACAACTCTCGAAGCAACAGACTCCCACCGCCATCGGCCGTTCGAGCTCCGAATGGGGACCGGAAGCGAGGGTTTGGGGGAGACGACGCAGGTCAGGGAGAGGAGAGCAGCCATTCGGTAATCCCCCGCACACCCAAATGCTTCGTTTCACCAAAATAGACATGTTGTACTTTGTCAGATACACCATCATATAAATTATTCTCTCAAATACACCCCTACAGTACACCATATGCTATCATCATTCACAATTTATAAAACTTTGAGTGATGTATATGAAAAATGTTCGTTCTAGATCCAACGGCGGGTATTGGCGCATCAACTGTGAAGCGTCGTGAGGTCCACAAACGGAGTTAATGGCGAAGATTTGCCACCGTTTCCTTCTCGTTGACCGCACATAATAGCAGACGAAGCAAAATTAAAGGAGGCTTCAATTTTATGTAGCTGAAAGAAACCGTAACGTAACGTCAAAAAGAAAACGGCGTATTCCGGGAGAGAATACGTACACGGACTGTATTCGTTCAGTGGCCACTTAGTATCCACCATTATCCTTTGCCGATGAGAATGCTACGTAATTGCCTGACCGTACGTATTATGCCACGTATGTACCCAACGTTGCGTCCAATTTAGACCACTGCAGATTTTTGGAGCAATTCCAATGATGTATTCATGTATATTAAAAGGTAAACTTATGTAGATGCTGTTATCTAAATATTAATTCTTTTATTTTATTATCCTCTACGCCAGTTCTGACATATTTATAATTATACGATGATTTTTTTTATAAAAGTTCGAATTTTAAGTTTATTCTCGGATAGTATCTCTCTTTTTTTTAAATATTAAAAAATATAATAATATTCTTATTAAATGTGACAGCTTTAATTTGAAGTTTTTCATCAAAACTCAGTAACTGTACTCAAATTGATTATTAATCTTAAAAACTGAGTAAGTTTTTGAATTTTTGAATAAGATTGCTGAAGTAAAAACACTATAATATTATTGTTAAACTCAATCTTAATTAGTTTAAATTTTTATAAATAATAAATAATAATCTTATTATATTAATCATAATTTTTTTTGAGTTTTAAATGATTTTGAATGAGAATTAAAAATATTTTGATATATTTTAAAACAATTTTTTTTTATGTAACCTTAAATTTAGGTAATATTTAGTTTAACCATGATAAAAGATCTATTTGTTTCCACTTTGTCTAAATGTTTTACAAATATCTTATAATAATTTATTATGAAAGAATTATAATAAAAAATAATGAGATATTATCCCTTTATAATGTTTCTTAACGGAGTTATAACATATTTGGTTTGATAATAAAAAATACTACAACTCTATTGAAAATTATTTTAAGCCAAAAATATTTCTTTTCAAAAATACTATAAGCCAAAAATACTAACTCTATTCAAAGCTCTACAACTCTATACAAAAAGCACTATAATACTAAACTAGTTCAACAATAATTGGATTTCAACGAAAAACATTTTTTAAGAAATATTTTAATATTTTTACAAAACAAGGAGCCCTGTTTAAAATATCAGCGGAGGAGCACGAAGAAGAAGTTATTTATCTCAATTTATAAATAGATAATTTTAAAATACTATTTTTTAAAAAATAGAATTATAAGTAATAAATAGTAATCTACAAACCCAAAACATCATTATATATATATATATAAACGCATAAAAACATATCATGATCGGACGAACAACTCTCTCAACCGCTGCAGAATGGACGGTCGAGACGTGAGATCGATCAAAATGAACGGTCCGATGGAGAATTACAATTGTCCCTCATTGGCTCAATAAGAATCCTACTCTCTTTGATTAAGGCCGTTGGATTTGAGAACAGTTCAGCGATCCACCGTCCGAAGTGTCTCGTTTGGGACGGTGTCCTGCGAACTCCGTCATCACACGCGCGTGCCAATTCCTATAACAGCAGCATTCTCGAAACCCTAGTCTCTCTTTCGCTCTCTCTCGCCCTCTCTCGCCGACGTCGTAGCATACCCTCAGAGGAGGTTTCTCGTTCATGGCGTCGAGCGAAGCGGCCGCTTCGGCCATGGAGATCGAGAAGGCCGCCGCTCCCGCTCCGGCTCCCGCGGCCGTGCTCCGGCCCCAGTTCGGGGCTCTGAAGCCGCACGACATGTCCGACGGGAAGGTCCAGTTCCGGAAGGTAGGGGTCCCGCCCCACCGCTACGCGCCGCTCAAGCGCCGCTGGATGGAGATCTACACCCCTATCTATGAGCAGATGAAGATCGACATCAGGATGAACCTTAAGGTTTGATCACCGTCTTCTCCCCTCCCCCAGTAGATTAGGCATCTATTAATCGAATCGGATATCTAATTTGAGGTTCTGCAATTGTCAGAAAAGTGGATACCTTCTAGTTTTAGGCATTAATTGGTATGCTGGCTTTGTTGCGGAAACGATTAGCCTGAAAATTATTGCTTATCTGCAATCTGAAGCACGTGTTGAATACGAATATGAATGATTATCTTTATCTTATGTTATGTTACAAGTGAACTTAATGATCATCGAGTCTTCTTTGTTTTCTTTAGCGGCCAAGTAAAATTTCTGAGAACGGTGTTGTGATCCCATTTCGGTATCTTTTACTTCTTGCGGTTAAGATTTTTATGTTGTTCTTCTCGTTGCATTAGTTGAATAGTAGCACTGTATTCATATCGAGGCATATAAATCTAATTAAATGAATTTGTAATTAAGTGATAGCAGGAAGAAACAGACTTGGAGCTTCCAAGTTTGTGCCTTTGTCAATTTCTATGTAATTATGTATAGGTTCATGATGATGTTTCTGGTTCAACATCTGACTAGCTCATGTGCTACAATACTTAAACAAACAATTTAAACAACCCAGACAATTTAAACAAACAAGAGTTAATGCAGTCCTTCAGCTTACCATTTGGCTGCCTCAGAATTTGATTGCATCTTACTAGATATGATTATTTGGCTTTTATGGTATTCCTGCTTTCAGGTTTGGGTGAGATCAGCTGAGTTTATTTAGAAGACCCTGAAACCTTTTCTTTACTTTGAGGTTTATTTTGGCCAACTTTGCCAATCTTGGTTGGTTGATCATAGTACTCCAGCTATTAATTAGTTAGTCAAGCTTATTTCACTTAGGTATGTTCAATTCATATTATTATAAGAGAATCTGATCTTCCTATGTTACTCGTGCTGTTTAGACATTTTCGTCTGGGATCCATCTCAAATTTATATACAAAGAACAGTCATATACAGCATCAAGTAAGCAACCAAATTCACCAATCTCTATTTTGGAGGTGTCTTATGTTAAACATCTTGTATCTTCTTGTAAATTGATAGTTGTTGCTGTAAATTCTTGAGAAGAAGCTAATCCCACTGAAAATTGATATAATCTCTTTTTTTTGTCTGCCAAACAGGCTTTGGAAGTGTCTAATTCTCATTTGACATTTTTTTCTGTTACTTTCACTATATTGACAATTTCCTATAATTTCTTTCTCAAAATTATATTAAAAAGAAACTGTTGTGAACAGCATCAACTAAGCTACCAAAATTTGTTGGTCTCCATCTAGATGTTTGTTATGTTGAACTGGTTACTGTAATGTGAAGTTTTGTGACGCTAATTTCAGTGAAAATAGATGCACTTTCGTATTCTTTGTGTGCAAATATCTATATATGCTATTTTTATGAAATCTAAGTGGCATTCTTTACGATCTACTGCATCGATATTCGCATGTTCAGAGCATCGTGGGTCTTGTATTCATAAATGTGATAGATCTTGCTTAAAATAGTGTAAGCAAACGTAATATTTATTTAGTATGTGACTTTCTTAATAGAAATTGTGCCCCATAAATCTGCTCTGCTGAAGCCAAATGATGACTCAGTATTTACTATTTTGTACTGAAAAAGGTCCCTAGGAGGATTTCTTGAGCTACAGTTTGATGAATATCTAAATATCTTGGGGGCATAGTTTCCTTTGAAAGATCTGGATTACAGAATTTGGTTTTATAAAAACCTCTTTGAACTTCATATGCATGTTTGTGCTGATCAACACTTTTTTTTTTCTTTTTCAGAAAGAATGCTTCTAGAAAAAAATTGGTTGAGATATTGGATTTCAAAATAAATTGTCTAATTTCCTTTTTAATGATCTGGATTACAGAACTTGGTTTAGTGAAAACCTCTATGAACTTCATATGCATGTTTGTGCTGATCAATGCTTTGTTTTTTCTTTTGATAAAAAATGATCTGTGAAGTCATTTGGTTGAGATATTGGATTTGAAATATGTTATTGTTAACTACAAATAAAACATCCATATGCGGTTTTTGTTGAATTGATTGCATTAAAGTAAGTAAATTTATTTATTTTGTTCCATGTAATCTTGTTTGATGACAAAAGACACTCTTCCTTGATAGTGCTTGGTGTTTTGCGGAGGCTGAAATATATGTTTCCTTTGTTGATTAACTTTGTTCCCGACAATTAATCTTTCTTGGACCATGCATATGCGAGTTTCTACTTTGAAAATATTGTTCACGTTAGGTTTTTTTCTTCTTGTGAATCCTATAGGCAAGGAAGGTGGAACTTAAAACAAGAGCAGATACTCCAGATGTCAGTAACCTGCAAAAATGTGCCGACTTTGTTCATGCTTTCATGCTTGGATTTGATGTTGCCGATGCCCTTGCTCTGCTACGCCTGGACGATCTTTACGTGGACTCTTTCGAGATCAAGGATGTGAAGACGCTACGGGGAGAACACCTTTCTCGTGCTATCGGCAGGCTGTCCGGGAAGGGAGGCAAGACCAAGTTTGCTATTGAAAATTCTACAAGGACCCGTATCGTGATTGCGGATTCCAAGATCCACATCCTGGGGTCTTTCTTGAACATAAAGGTCGCTAGAGATTCTCTATGTAGCCTTATACTGGGATCACCAGCCGGCAAGGTCTACTCCAAACTTAGAGCAGTCACTGCTAGACTGGCAGAAAAGTAAAGAGTACTTGGTTTTGACATGGTTTAAGATAGCGGAATCCGAGTAACTCCTTGAGCGGTTTTGTATTCTGTTAAATCTTATTGGTTTTGATTGTTATGATTGATAATGTGTTAGAGATTAATCTAAAGTGGAACAGAGGTTTCCAAAATGTGTTTTACTTAATCTAAAACATGTTTAGAGATTCAACATGTTTTACTTTATCTACACTGGAATTGAGGTTTCCATTGTTGTGTTTCTTTGTTTGCATAAGCTTTGCAATCTTGTGAATATAAAGAACATGGAAAAAAGTGTTCCCATAGCCCGCATTGTCTTTTTGCCATAAAATACTTGTTAAAGTCTTGAATTGCTTGAGTTCTTTAGAATGAGAGGCTACAAGTGAGATAAACACTAGTTTAAGCTCAAATACATCAACTTAGAGCTAATGAATAGCGTCATAAGAAGTTTTTTTAAAAGAAAAAAAATTAAGTTTTTTTATTCACATGTGGATACTTTTAGATATTCACATGGACTCGAAGCTAAAGCACGCATACTAACCACCATACATTTGAACAGTAACTTAATAACAAAACTTTTTATAAAGAATAATAGGATTAATTACATATTACTCCTCGTAATTAGCTATAGCATCTGGATCCCTACACTTTAATATCGTCGGTTTTATTAACAAAAATATGAAAATAAAAAAAAAATTAATATTTCAATTTGTGATGGTAGACAGTGACACCGTTGAAGGCTACGGATTGTTATTGTGGATGAGGAAAGCGATATAAGATGTGAGAGTCGTTTTGCATCTGTGTTAATGCCAACGCAGTTATCGAGCAACAAAGGGCCGCCAATGTAGATGTCGAGCAACGCCACTTAGCAACTACATCGACGCCGACGTAAATGCAAAACGACATCGCTCGACATCTGATCAATGACCCTTTCATCGCTCAATAATTACGTTGATGCTGATGCAAATGCATAGCAGTGTCACTTAATTGGTCACTCTACATCTGCATCGATGTCGACATAATTTCGAGCGGCATCGCTCTATATCTGCTTCAGCATTAACGTAGTTGTTGAGCGATGAAAGGACCACAGATGTAGATGTTGAGCGACATTGTTTTGCATCTGCGTTGATGTTAATACAGTTACCGAGCAACGCCGATCGACATTTGCATTGGCAACCCTTTCATTGTTTGATAATTACGTCGACAATAACGTAGATACAGAGTAGCCCTCACTTTTTGTCGTCGCTCTCCTTACCTATAACAATCACTCGCGGCCTCCAACAACATCATCGTCTATGACCATTAATTGGAATGTTAAAATTATTCATTTACATTTTGTTTTCGTGTTTCCATTGATAAAACTGATACCGTTATAATAAATGAATCTAGATTTTTTATTTTTATAAATATAGAGACGTTAATGTAACTTTTTAAAATGTAAAGAACATGATGCCGAAGATAACTAAATATGAGATAATTCTAATTAGCCAAGAATAATACTAATTTTATATTAAGATACCAAGTGCACGTTTACTAAAGATTGATATACACGAGAAATGAGACGATAATATATCAATTAACTCGCCTAAAACTATAAATATTTTATTGATATTTTTAAATATAATTAAAAATATTTATAATATTGAATATATTTTTATAATTTATGCATATCGAGTTGGATTAGAGAAAAAATACTATATTTATTCTTTGTGATACGATGAAGGTGATTCCAAATATAAGTATCGTCTCGATCGAATCAAAGACTCGAATTAATGGATCATTAAATCAATTAATTATAAATATAATAAATATACTTTTGATTTTTATCATTTCATCCTTTTTCTTTTCATCCCATGCTTTGCCAACTTTCTTTCTTAAAAGCAAAATATCCACCTCATCATCCCTTTTACTTCTCGTATATCCTTCCTTGTCAGTGGCCCTGAAAAATGATGACCAATAATACAAAGTTCTTGTCGTTTACGTTAGTGAACGCACTTAAATGCATCTCAAGAGAGAGAGATGGATGAATATAACATATCATGAGAGAGAGAGAGAGAGAGAGAGATGAATGAATATAACAAAACATATCCACTCTCAGGTTGGGGGATTCGCTTAACACAAATGTTCAAAATGATCACTATGTTCCATTTTTCCTAAGAGATTTGGTGTGTGCACACCAAAACAAATGAAAACTATAATATTCGTTCTTGGCTTATTTAATTTCTTTCTAGAGATGATGCCCAATAGATAATGTTTGCTTCTCATTTCTCGATCATATCATTAAAATAAACTATTTATTCTCGTAGAAATATCTACACATACGGAAACAAATCAACTCTTAAATGCTTATGCCACCGCCAAAAATGCCTCCGAGGTGTAGGAAAATTCAGAAAAGGAAGTTTTCACTATGGCAATCACTTCATCACTGAAATATCTCATGAATCATTTGCGTCCCTCGAAAAATATATCATGCAATCAATGTGTGTTCTTCGTTATTTGGCAGGTTTGGATACTCGTAGCCAGCAAAATCTCTCCTCCAACTACAGCCCCGGAATGCTATAAATTCTCCCCGACTCGGTTCGACTCAGCTATCCACAAGACGACGATCTGTGAGAAGAGTGAGTGATTCGAGGTTGGTGTTCGAGAGTCCACAAAGATGGCAGCACGCAGGCTTCCCTTGTCCCTGTTGGTCTTGGCCATGGTTGCATCGTTCCTCCTGATTTCTCCTGCACAAGCACAGATCTGCGGAGCAGACCTTTCGAAGCTAGTGAAGGAGTGTCGTAAGTATGTGCAGATCAAAGGGCCACAAATCAATCCCTCCAAGACTTGTTGCGCTGAGATCAAGAAGGTGGATGTGCCATGTCTCTGCAAAAACATCCCGCCAGGGATCGAGAAGACGATTAGCTTGAAGAAGGCTGTCTATGTCGCCAAACGCTGTGGCAAACCAGTCCCTAAGGGGAAATGTGGAAGTAAGAACACATCTTTTCTATGCATCCACCATCCTACTATTATTATTTTTGCCTCTTGCCTGTGACTGGTTGTTTACTGTTTTCCATTGGGTTTGCAGAAGTTGCAGGGCTTTGAATTGAAAGGAGGCTAAGCTTTCCATCTTTGCTCAATAACATGTAGTTGATCAGAGGAGAGAATAAAGAAGATGGCTTTGGATGTTCACTTAATAAGACTTCTGTTTGCTCAATCACCATTTCTCATGTCTTTTTTTATGTGAATATCCATTGGCAATGAACTATATATATAAAAAAATCTTATGTTGCTTCTTTCTTCCTAATTGTGTTAAATATCTCAGTCTCTATTTCTATTTTTTTTTTTTTTTTGGATGTGTTTGTGAGCAGCTCAGCAAACACATCAAACCAGACATGGGTGCACCTAAAACATAAGCACACAAAACATAGTTAATTAACCCCATAGTTAATGAACAAGAGAACAATCATGCACACTGTATCAAAGTTTCAGATGACAAACAAAGTGTGGTCTCAGAATGCAGGTGTAACAAGAACATTCATAATCCAGTGCTACAAAGTCATAAAAAAGGGGAAACATCTGCAAGGCTGAACCATAAGACTCTCCCAGACTGCCAAAGGTTGAACCCCAAGTATCAGAACTTCACATCAGATAAGCACAGCAATGTACATGAATTTCTTCATATACCACCTGCAGCATAACTGGAGCATAAACTCTGATAAACTGCAAAAAACAAACTAGAAATGAAATCACTGTTTAAGACATACTGTGAGTTGCGGGAAAAATTTTTTCATGTGCAATATTATTTTGTAAGCAGAATAGGTGTCCTACAGTCGGTAGTTGCTAATCGCCACAAGGCTACAACAGAAGATATACAAAAGGCATTGTCCTAGTCCCACTATTTAGTATTTACACAAAATGGACTTGCGGCAATGGCCTTCCTGGACTTTCAGTTAGATCTATCTGAATCCAGCCTCATCTAGCACTTCCCTCAGTGTCTGACCAGTAGTCCTCGAGTTCATCAAGATCACTGAGATCATCTAGTATAGACTGGTTGAGACGCTTCCTCGATATCCTCCTGTGCCTTTTAAGCTCAAGTCGTGGTTCTGCTTGTTTGACACCCATCTCACGCACCTTGTACCTGCAAAAGTTCAGCTTACTTCATCTTGTTTCGCAAGTATTAATATCACAATATGTACATTGACATTGACCTTCAATATATCCACCCAATCACTCGTGAATAATGAATCATATATTCTCTCACTAAATGTGGTGGTGCAGATTTCAATACCATTATACGAACAATCATATTTGACACCTCAAAATGAGTGGTCATAGTTCTAAGTGTTGGTCACAGTAATTTCCCATCAATCAACCAATATAAATCAATTGAGACTCTGTCTAGATCACTGAGATGAACGTGCAACTCATAACGGATGAATGTTAAACTTGTATACATTCATAAACAAATTGACCTCTTTTATCTTAATCTTACCTCACATCACTTTCTCTCTTTGTTCCTATTGTCCGTAACTGGAATTCCTCTCTGATTCTGATCTCGTCAAGCAACTGCACATAGTATGGATATCTTTCCCAGTCTGCCTTGACAATGCATCCAGGTTCGCCAAGGTGTAAGCAGTCATTAAATGCACATTTCAGGGGTTCACTAGCACTAAGCACCTGTCTGATCTGAAGACATCAAAAAAATGATAGCGCATCGAGCCTTATGATTACGAAGAAACAATTGAGAGAATGACAGTATGCAAATTAGACAAAACCTCTGGAAATGTTTCTGCAAGAGATTTCTTTGTAACTTTCAACAAACTCGGCTGGTTAAAGCCAGGAGTATCAGCAAGGTAGCCTCCACCAGATTGTGGAAGTAAAGAAACATGTCGTGTTGTCTGCTTTCCTCTGCCGCTTTTAGACACATTGCCAACACGCTGTTCTCCTAGCCACTTACTTCTTTCATACTGACCAATTTATGCAAACAAATAAGTTTTCAATATAGTGATTATGTAAACTGTAATATAAATGAAGGGCTGTCCTCTAATGATAACACTATAAATTAATTAATCATATACATGGATAGATTGAAAAGTAAAGTTCTAGATAAAACAGTCAAATGAGAAGCCTAATCACTGTCATGTATGTTATACATGCTTAAAATCAGCTAATCAAAATTCATTCCTGCACCTCATGAAATTTACAAGGTATGTGTAACAGACAAGAATCCCCATTTAATACAAACAGAAAGTTGGATCGACAACAAATATGTAATGCATAAAAAATATTTAAAAGTAGTCTTTTAAATATACGTACATGCTCAAGAAACTTATTTATTTTCTCTTCATCAGAAATGTTCAGGGTGAGCCTCAAGGAATTGATAAGGCTGGACTTCCCAACACCACTTGGACCAACAACTACAGTCGTTTGCCTTTTCAGTCTGTCTTCAAGAGCAGCTAATCCAGATTTCTGATCAACACTGCAGAATAGTGGCTTATAGCCCCATCCATGTAGCCTTTCTTTCCAGGCAGATAAAGTCTGCATCCAAGAAACATGATATACTACACATTCATGCAATAATCGATTTCTAAAATAATATATGAAAAACCTATGTTGAATTCATATTACAGCCCTTATAATTATGAATCATAATAATCAACATAAAAATGTAAAACCGAAGTCAATTTACATTCAAGGGTACTCAATGTGATACTTTATAGGTTTAATCACAAATGAACGAAAGACGTACTTTGTTATAAGTCATAACAATTAACAACATGTCTTTTCATCGGAAGACTGCCGCTAGAATCAATCCTTTCTAACGAGTTCACAAACAATAGCACGAGAGCAAATCGATCCCAACTTCATAACAAAAATTTCATTTTAATGTGTCATAAGTCAATTACCTTTCAAACTAAAAGAATAGCAGTATGACATCGAGAGGCAATTCCCACTTAGCGTCCATCATGAGACAAAAAGTTGCACTTGTTGAGTAATGCAATGCCATGAAAGGACAGAATGGACAACTAGTCACTAGAAAAAACACCAAATTACTATTCCAAGACATTATATACAGGCAGACCTCTGGGTTACATTACTTTAAGTACCATTGTACCTGTGTTTTATTTGCAACATATGTTGCAACAAAAGCAACCAGCCTGAACTAACATATGTCCGGCATATGTCCAATTAGCCTAGTGTCTAGGCATTTAATAGAAGGTAGGAAGCAAAGTTTGACAGACAGATGTCACAGATATTCGCAACAAACATACAAGAAGAAGATAATCCTACATGAGATTGAAAATTACATGTTAAAATGGTAACAGAACACCTTGGTTACTACTAAATGCTCAATGGTTGTTAAGTCACTGTTACATCCGAATCATGTTCACCGGCATTAAATAATCTTTAAAAATAGTTTGTAATTTTAGTTGTCAGAATACCTAGGTCAAACAAGAAAAAGTCTGTTGTCTTTATGATTAATTCCTATAACTAATTTCAAGTTCTTTTTCGTTCAAACTTTGACATACCACCAAAGCATCCACCTCCACTCATAATCCTGTGAGATAGACTTAGACCTGGTATGCCTGAGATCTTCATACAACATTTCCCCCTTTCTTCCAAATCAAATCATCGATTATGAATCATGAATATATTTCTTTCTTAAAATCTCAATAACAATTTCACTGTAAAATATAATCTTTACATGAACTACATATGTAAGCATGCCAAAAAATTTCAGTATCTCAATTTTCAAAAAAATATAATAGAAAAATTAAAATATGAAGAAAATAAATTTAATTGTGCTTCTAACACTAACAGTATTCGTAGCAAATATAGCCAATTCCAGATTCTCATTAAAGAAGATTAAAATGAGGATATTTTACCAATGAAAGATTAAAATTCATGCTCTAAGACCTGTAGTGAATGAATTTCTCTCTTTACCCTTTTTATGTTAATTTTTTACGGACTTACTTAATTTTTATATTTTTAATATGGTAGAAATTAAAAAAAGGCCAAGTCCAACCAAAGCTACCTGCACCAAACAAGAATGGCAGTTTTCGTATGTGGTTTCAACTTATCCATTGGCCAAGGCCAAAATCGGAAAGAAAAGTTCAATACACAATCTAACTCACCCAAATATAGGCAAATTAAACAATTCTAACCCAAAACAAATGCATGAGTAGATATTGCTCGAAAAAAATCAACTCTCCAAACAGATGAACCAAACTACAGTAAACTAGCAAATGTTTTTTAGACCACAAATATGACTACAAAACATAACATTTTCTGGAAAGCACACCCTTTACGAAAAATACAACAAGCCTATATGTCTAATTCAAATGATCCAAAAAACTAGATAGTTCAAGAAAACAAGGTGATCGCTATCCTGACTAGTTGAACTATACCAAATGATGAAGCTTTTTGTTAAGGACTTTTACCTAGAACAAGTTAGGGTTGTACATGAAAATGTTAAATCTGGAAAGAAAAAGAATAGAGGCTTGTATTTGGATTAGTTACAAATAGTTATATAATAAACTACATGAAAGGACCTTTCCAGAACCCTTCTATCTTACATTAAAGATATATAGAAGGTGTCAAGCATGTTTTAACAAATTGTATCAGCTATAGTTGGCTTCATAATAGGCCGTCTTCCCACAGTCTGCAATAGAAGCATATTTCACACCTGTGCTGTTTCTACAGGGTGATTATGTAATATAGCGATAAAGAAACGGCAAGACCCAACCTAGTTCCCCGCTATGTAAATGGAAACTCTTTTTCGTTCATTTATCTCCCGTCGTCTTGGCGAAGCTCTAATCAGCAGTATCTAATGAAAAAGAGGGCCACAGTCTGCAATAGAAGCATATTTCACACCTGTGCTGTTTCTACAGGGTGATTATGTAATATAGCGATAAAGAAAAGGCAAGACCCAACCTAGTTCCCCACTATGTAAATGGAAACTCTTTTTCATTCATTTATCTCCCGTCATCTTGGCGAAGCTCTAATCAGCAGTATCTAATGGAAAAGAGGGCACCCATCCTCCCATCTATCTCAAGCATAGTCACCTTATAAGTTCTCCATCCAATTCTCCATAGCATCTTTATCTCTCTCCCATTTTTATATCAGTTTAGGCAGTATTTTACCCTTTGAAGTCCTTACCAACACACTCCTCCTATTCATCAACTCTAACACAATTCAAAATCTCCAGTGGAGATCCATGTCCATTTTCCTGTTGTTATTGCTCTTTTCCCACACAGATTGCCCAAATGTTAGATCAGTATATAAGTCATCCTGCCATTTGTATGTCATTTTAGTCTAAACTATCAAATTTATTCTTGTGGTTTATGGTTAGTTCAATTTTAAATACTGTGACATCTAAAGATCATGCAATTCGATAGATTAATTCCAATTTACTTGTTCTCTGTAGCTGTAATCTTTTATTAGTAGTCCCATTTTACTTGAGGCATTTTTTAGCTTTGGAACCAATATACTGAGATTGATTTTACCTTAGGTTTCATTAACTAATTGATTCACATTGAACTAAAATAGTTCTGTTGTTAAGCACCAAGCTCAATTCAGCTTTATACACTACCATACCACATAAACCCCAATCACCAAAATAAAAAACCAAACAGACTGACATGCTACTGACGAATCAACCAAAGAATGGCATCCGAAGCCACACAAGAACAAGTTCACCTTCAAAATCAATGATCGGGCCAAGAAAACGATCGAGAATGCAAGCCGGCGACCAAAGAAATCGAATAAGAAAGCAAGCTGGTGACCAAACCTCATCGCCAACAAGCTCCGATTTGTTCATCGCCAACGTGAGCGGCAACCCGGTGGACTCCGCCTCAACCAAGAACCGGGTTAGCGTGAACGGTTCCGGCTTTGGCTGATCCATCGAGAAGAGGACCAGTAGGTGATTCACATTGGCGACCGGCGGGTCCAAGATCACAGAGCTCCTCTTAAATACGTCCTCGATCATCCCCCTCCGGTCGGCCCAGTCAACGGAACCGACGAGAACCCTGTCACCGACAAGGACCCTCCTCTTGATCTTCTTGAGCAGAGCCCTGACGACGCAGAGCAGCTCCCGCCCCACCCGGGGGTCGCCCCCGAGGAATCCACGGCTCTCGGGCTCCCCGCCGGCAGACACGACGATGACGCGCATGAAATTAGCCTGGGCGGCAGCGACGAGGCCGACGGCCTGGGAGGGGAGGAGGTGGCGGCGGCGGTCGTCGTCGGAGTCGAGGGGGGAGGTGGCGGAGGGGAGGTCCTTGACGACGTCCCTGGCCTTGAGGACGTTCTTATCGGGGGCGGGCCTACGGGGTTTCTCACGGGAGGAGAGCGCGGCAAAGGAGGCGGCGTGAAAGGGGGCGCGGGCGCGGCGTAGGACGGCGGAAACCGGCGGGAGGGGGCGAAGGCGAAGGGCGGCAAGGGAGAAGAAGGGCGGCATCGGAGAGACGGAAGAGAGCGACGGAGAAGGTGGTTAGGGTCAGAGTGTGTTCGTGCGCGGAAATGGAAGGCTGAGGAGTCGGGAGAGGCAGACGGGCCGAGGACCGGGAGAAAGAACAACGGTGGGACCCACGCGGATGGGAGTTCGAGAGTGCGCGCGGTATCGAGGCGGGTGAGTGTTCTGGTAAGTGCTTCACATTTTTCGATGGGGTAATGCTTCTCATTCGGCGCATCAGTATAATGCAATTACTTCATGGACAGCCAACACACGTGTTCGGCCCATCCGACCCAATTCTACCCGGTCCGACACCCACTGAGATTGAGCCGACGATAGTGTGTTAACGGATGTTATCCACATTTGATGCGGAAAAAATAAGTTAACCTCTGACCATTTTGCATTGACTTTTTGTCTGAACCATCTTTCTATTGGGTTGACTTCAGTGGATGGTTCTATTGATGCCTCTGAAATAAGCTTTATATGCCACTTCAGCTGAAAATCCTGGAAAAGAGTTACCATATTTCTTCATTCTAGCATCAAAGTCAACGCCAGAAAATGTTCAACAAGCTTGTAAAGCAGCAGCCATGATACAAGAAAAAGAAAAAGAAAATGCAAACTTGCATACAAATATGCAATTACATTATGATAAGATGCTAAACAGAAACATATTGAGAACACATCCATCTCCATTGGACATTCCTTATCTGGAGAATTCTGCATGCGCCTCCAAAAATGCTCACCAGGGTAGGAAGTCTTCAGCTCAAAAGATCCAGCTTAGGCACCCACAGCCCTGAAAAAGCAAGAATATAATCTTACATTAAACTAATGTATTAAGCAGCACAGAAGATCTTCAATTTCTTGTGCAGTTGATACAAGTATATGAACATGATGAGATGTGACCATGAAGCAACATGCCAAGTTTTTCCATCAAGATGAGTAGTCGTCTGACAAGAAAATGTGATTAAAGAGCAATTTAAATAGGATATTTTTGGTATAAAATCATGGCTGGAACCAACAATTAGAGATCCTGACCTTAGGTTCAGTGCTTTTCTGCTTCAGAGAACTCGATTGCGATGGCTTAAATGGAGTTCCAGGAGTTCTTTGATCAGCTACTTTGCTGAAGACTTCAGTATACTTCTGGCCTGGTGCCGGATCATTCTCATCCCATCCCGCGAAAGGTGGCACAAATACATAATGGTCAGGCTGCCAGCCAAAGAAACAGCATTAGCTTCCTGCTCATCTCTGCAACAACTCATCTCAGCATATGCTTCTCAGACTTCTTCATCAGTAAAGACAAAACTTACTGTTGCATTTGCTCGATCGCAGAGGTTTCTTCTGATTCTTCCTGGAGTAACTTCTGATGCTATTCTACCCTGAAACCTCTTCTGGTTGTCACCAAAAATTGCTCGATTTGCAGGGGATTTGCGCACAGGGGGTGTTGCGGTTCGACGAAAATTACCACCATTAGTCGTCAAAGAATTTGCATCCTTGGGTTTTGCGGTATCAGCGATGGACTCAGTTGTAGATGGAGCTGTACGGTCCGGTGATGATACAGCTTTAGCATGAGCTTCTGAACTTTCATTAGGATCAATCGGATTGGTGGCATTTCTTCCACTCTTTCTCCTCCGGGCATGATTGAAGCATTGTGTGTGAGGGACATCTTGAGCAGTTTCCCTGTTGCCGAACTGGAGCACTTGAGCTTCTTGCTGCATCCAAATAAAGCCAGAAGCTGGTCATTTTCTATCCAGAAAAAAAATGAAGTTGGCACATCGATCGTGAAAAGAATTCTCAAGGATTATGCACTAAATATCTTTGTCATTGTGACAGAGAAAAAAAAAAATAGATGAAGTGGCTACTGATTTATGCCTTGGTCTACCGAAACCTTCTCCGATCAAAGGCCAAGTTTGATAGAGAAACACAGAATTTTTTTGAGACATATCCCTTTGGTGTCCCAAATGCACAATCACATCTAATGTAGCAAAGTGATAGCAAGATTTTATTGGATCCAAATGTCAAACTGAGATAAATAATCTTATCTGAAATCATGGAAAGCAAAACATTTGTCATGATTCACAAGTATGTCAAGTTGGTGTTCTTAATCAGAATGTTCTTATTACCACCAATTCCTTCTCAACTTGAAATTGTGGTGCATGAATCAGTCCAAATCAATCCAAGAAGAATGCTTCATCTTTTATCAGAAAGCATTGTGAATATAACAGCAGGGTAAAATCATATTTGATTCTATAACACTCAAACATCAAAATCCATAAAAGCACATCTCTGTGCACACCTGTTGCTTACACCAATCAAGGCAACACAAATAGTACAAGCAGAAGATGGTCCATATGCCTCCAAAGATGGGAAGAAGACAGAAAAAGTTCTTATGCATCTACCAAAGAGAGCAGAAACCTCAATTAGTTTTACCACTAAAAGAAACATTAGAACAAGCAGATAGAGAGCCACAAAGAACCCACCAAACCTTTGATTCCTAAGAAAAGACCACCAGCAAAACCCACATCAAAGCCAAAAAGAAACCAATTCCAGATTTCTCGAGAATGCCAAACATGATGATCGAAAACATCCCAAAGGGACAAAAACGCACCGCCATTCTCTGATTTCAGTCCTCGAATGATGAAAAGGTGCTGTCTTTTTTACTCCCGCCAAGATTCCGCGATGCCCAAGTCCTCGAATGATGAAAAGGTGCTGTCTTTTCTCCTCCCGAGGGGACAGAAGCTTCGGCAATCTCCCCCTTTGGATTGGAGAACGCGAAAGAGACGAGATGGTGGAAGGGAAGAGGACGGGGTATAGTTAATGACGCAGGAAGGAGAGTGGAGAGGAAATAACAGTACCGTTGACGAGCGGCAATTTGGCCGTGCTTTCCGAGTCGTCTTCCTCGTGTTGGAACGTGTGACATGAAAGCTCTGCATTTGAGGAGAAAGAGTAGTACTTGAAACTACAAAGATGAAATATTATAAAAGCATATGAAAAGCTTCATCTCAAGGCATTACGCCACTTGTTAAGACAATTTAGAATCGATGCTATCAATCATCAAGAACAAGCTTCGGTTCATCTTCCGGTAGGAAAGATCAACGTGTTTGCAAGCTACAACAATTGTTTATGTTCTTTGTTCTTCCACTGTCAGACTTCTGCTTTATTCTATTTAGTCAACCCTCATATCAAAATATTTAGGAAGATGATCTGTGAGTTGTACACACAAGAAAGCTGTGGGTTTCAAATCTTGATCACGGAGACAGACAACCCATTCTAGACCATATTTATTGAAGACATAATTCAGAGATCTAAGAACTTCTCTTATGGGACTCATTCAAAACCAATTTAAGCTAATAAAATAACCATGAAGAAGAATCATCCATCATTGTGGTAAGAAAACACTAAATCTCTGGCCAGGGAGAGAGATGCTCTATCCAGGTTCGAAGATAAATGTGTTTTCAGCTCATAAACATCTAATTGCTGCCCAAATCACATCTTAATTTCACGATTCTTAAATGGTTCTCAGATGATGCTGCCATATGTTAATATATAATTGAGAAGAATGTAAAGAATCCTTGAATACATATAAATATCATGTATTATTTTTCGATCATATAAAGCTATATTCTCTTAGTAAATTGAAGGTATAAAAATGACGTTATATAAATAATATTTTTAAGTTTGTGATTATTCAAAACAAATGAAATAAACACTTATGAGATTTAGATGCTTATGGGCATATATTAATTTGATTGTTAGATGAGTTTTATATCGGGGTAAAATGTAGAGTATTCGAATTTCAATTCATAAATTAATAAAACATTAGAATAAAAAAAATAAAGTTTAAAAAGGTAAAATATTATCCTTGCATGAGGAATTGATCGATATTTTTTATCTTAGGATTAAATTGGTATTATCTCTGAGTACAATCGTGAAATAACTTGACTAGTCTTTTTCACTAATAAAAATATTAAAATAAAAAAAATATGTTGGACTTTGAACTGAATTAATTAAAGATTTAAAATTTTATTTATAGAGTCTAAAAATATCTCGATATTATCACGAAAGAATATTTGTCCAACCGACACATTCTTTCATATACGATCATCAAAAAATAATTAAAAAAAAATAATATTTTTTTAATAAATCCTCGATGTGGGATATAGGATAGTAACATCTTATTCCCTCGAACTAAAGCAAGATAAGAGACACATGATATATATATATTTTACTAAAGCAAGATAAGAGACACATGATCCCTCTATTAAATATGACAATACTCGAAACACAATATATATAGAGTCAAATTTACTAGGTTAAATTTATGATGAAATTTGATCACATTGAATTCTAAACAATATCAATTAAAAAAAATTCTCATATAAATCATGAATAGTTAGTGACTCCTCTATTTCAAATACGATAATACTCCAAATGCAAGTCGAGTGGACGATTAATCAAAGTATAGATTTACATCAATTTATTTCAATCAAACCAACAAATCATTTGTAAATTGTTTCTATCATCATTCTACAACTCATGCGTAGCATAAAGGACAATGGTGCATCATTACAAAAAGGAAATGGAATAAGACTAGATATCTACTTTGAACTGGGGTCCTAATGATGCTGATGGAGAAGGGAACACCAAACCACCAGTTGATGCTCATACACTATTATGAGATGCTCATATCGCCTTCATGTTCGCCATAAACTGAAGAAGTCGTCGACACGGACAGTCTAACCACTAATTATGACTATAAATTAAATAATGTCATAATATTCTTGCAAGCAATAATTACAAGAGAAATGTTTTCCACATCCAAAGTGATTATAAGAAGTGGATTACTTCTCGCTAACATACGGTGAAGTGCGATGGATCTGGTGTTCTAGCCGAGCCAACAAACACGGGAGACGACGAGACGAGACGTGGGCCACGGCGCCCGCCTGCTCTCGTCGCTGATGCGCCGACGCGTGACGCGACGCCTTCCGCGTCCCATGTCTCGTGGATGATTGGAGATGTGTCCAAAACATTTGGAGAAGCGCGACATGCAGCCAGCGGCTCTTGTGTCCTGGCCGAGCCACCAAACACGTGAGGCACGTCCCTGCTTCCTGCCCGGACGTGGGCCCCAACGCTCGCTTCCTCTCGAGGCTGATGCGCCGAGAGACAACGCGACGCCTTCCGTGTCCCGTCGCTCGTGGATTGTATTCTTCTCTTCCAAGAGTACTTGGAGAATCGCGACAATGGGCCGAGCCATCAAACACGAGGCGCGTCCCTGCTCCGTCCCCGGACGTGGGTGTGACTCGACGCTTTTCGTGTCCCGTCGCTCGTGGATTATTCCCTTCTCTTCCCAGGGATTGAGGCGTCCAAAATATTTGGAATCGCGATACGGGGCCAACGGCTCTCGTGTCTCGGCCAAGCCACCGAACACGTGAGGTGCGTCCCTCCCTCGCCACGTCACCGCCCTCTCGCGGCTGATGCGCCGAGGCGTGACGCGACGCCGCCCGTGTCCCGTCTCGCTCGGCCAAGACATGAAGTCGCGCGTTAGTTATCGGTGTGCCATCGGCGTCGACGTCCGTAACGCAACTCATGCACGCATGACCACACGTACACCATCCGCAGTTCTTCCCCTATAAAAAGGACACAGCAGGCAGTATCAAAGCTGTGGACATGCGATCAAGTCACTGTAACAGAGCTTGGACAAGGAATCTTTCTGGAGGGAGACGGTACACACATGTTGGATCCATGACCGCTTTTCCCCAGCACAGAATCTGCTGTGCAAATCACCTGTGCCCAAAAGTGTACAAATCACCCGTCACAAAGCATGCAAGCTTATCTTCTTTGAATAATATAGACATTCTAATAGATTCTTTGTTCCAATAGTGTTAGGACACTGTCTTTGTCTTGGTGCACTCGAGACTTGGTGTAGTGGTTCAAACATCAAGGGATGAGAGTCCTCTACAGCACAGCCAATCACTCCGCCAATAGGGTGCAGATACGCAAAAGCAAGGGTGTGCATATCGATCACAGGGATAAGGCCTGATGATTTCCGACACCGCTGCAGAGGACAACGTCGCGTCCGTCGCCGTGGTGGCACTCTCGTAATTACAGACAATGACCGGGGATGGTTCCGTACCTCCGGCGCGACACGTTTCGACCGCTCACTCGTCCCGACACGGTCCGCCGTCCTAACCGTGCCGGACACCACATCACCACCCCGAGTTTTCACCTCAAACCGAGTCAGCCCCGCCGCAATCACCCACTGTCGTATCCTTTCCTATTCATGGGCCCCACCGAGGTGGACAGGTCGCAGGACGATGACGAAATTTTACCCGCCAGTTAATTTTTGGTCCATCGGAATTAATGATATTTTACCGTCTCCGTAACTCCAACCCCACTTGTTAAAAGGACGGCCGGGTGGGGAGACGATCCATCCCATCGTCTCATCAGCCGCTGCTCCTCCCTTCGGTTCGTCTTCTCCTTTCGACCTCATCTTTCCCTCGTTGCCTTGACCTTTTAGCTCGACTTCGATCTCCGATTCTTCTTCGGCTTGTTCTACCTTGGGCGAAGAACTTCCCCGTGATTTGAGGGTCGAGGGTTTCGATTGTCTTCCGCTGGATTCGGAGACGAACGATTTCGGAATCCGATTGATGATCTTTTTGTTCTTTCTTGTTCTTCGGATCGAGATTAGGGTGGTTGCAGTGGATTGTGTGCTGCTGCTGTTGGCAGATGCTCGCATGTCGGGTTGACAACGAGAGAGAGCACGCCGGTCCGCAATCATGGGAGCGGCCATGGCTGTGTGTACCAGCGTGCTCTTTCTCGTCGTCACCTGACTCGCTCGCCCTCGTGATGGAGCGTCTTCTTTGCCCGGAAACCCTCCAGGTTTGTTTCTTTATCGCTTCGATCCCTGGCCATTCAGTTTCCCGTATGATTCGTTCTTGTCCATCGTTCTTGTTAGTTGCATTCGATTTGTGAAATCATGGTGATCGGAGTTCGATATAAGCAAGTTGAGAACTTTCTTTCTTTACTTCTTTAGTCTTTTTTATCCTCAAAATTTGGACTTTAGGATCATTACTCTCTATGTAACGCACACGTTTTCTATCCTGAAGCTAGTAGTTAGCTTCTCCAATGGTTTGGAGCTTCAATCTCTCTATTTTAAATGAATGCTCAATTTAGCTAAATAAAAGCATGATTTACTGGTCTAATGCTCAACTATTGTTGTTTATGCTTCTTTCAAATCAATATATGATCAGGAACGATCCAGCTCTACGTGTTTCCCTTTCAGTAATCCCTGCCATGAATTACGATGAATTTGATTATAAGGTGACATAGCTAGGGAAGTACCTAAGATACACGAACTATTCAGCAAAACATTTCAAATTTTATGTGCCTTAACATATAGGATAATTCACATCTCATCCCAACTTTTCATTTACTACACTTTATACTATTTACACTAGTTATGCATTAGTGACACTGCGGTAGCTCATACAGTCTTCTCCAGTTCACGTTGTTGCATTATGGCTGTTTATGCTGTCGTCCCATTTTGGACTTGATATCTAGTATCAGTAATGTTTTTTTTGCGTAGATTAATTGGTAATGAAGTTTTACCTGCCTATTGTATCTTTTGAATTCAAATTCCACATGTTTCTTTTGGTTCTAGATTTGGCAGGTATCTTCCCTATTGGACAGGACAGCTATGAACTATTTACACTTGATTTCCTGTTAAATGAATACACTAGAAGGCAGTTTTCTGCCCTCAGCTTGTCTTGTTTATACATCACAGGAATAAAAGTGTCGTTCGTATTCTGTGTGAGATACATGCACCTAAAAGCTTTCAATTTATTAGACTATTTTCAATTTGCATTTTTCTCATATAATCTATAATTATTTTTTACCTGTTTCATTTTTTACCATCCATATAATGACAGCTTCTTCTCTACAAAGTTGACTTTTCATCTACTGTCGGGTACTGTTGTTAGTCTGATTCTGTTAGTTTCCTTTTTTAAGGGCAAAATTATTTTATCTTTCAACAAATGTGGATCGGGTTGCTTGTCATAAGAACTATGTTCACAAAAAGCTTTGTGGGTATTGTGGAGTTTAATGACATTACTTACATATCCAATTGTCTAAACATTCTTTTATGGTATGTATCCAGTACATCTGTTTTTTTTGTTTCTAAGAACTTTTGTCATTTGATTTAGGCAGTGTAGGAATAAAAATTTGGTCTCTAGATAAATATTATTGGTTGTTCTCTAAATCTATGATATTTTTACTGAATTAAACAAGCATGTTTGTCTGAGTCAAAATGTAAATTCTGTATACAGCAATCATATTAAATTGACATAAGCATGCAATCATTAAAAAATATTACTGAGAAGGATTTCTAAGTGAGTTTTAAGAGGTTCTGTAAAACTAGCATAGAATTGCTTTATTTGGTTGTCAATGGATTGATCTTATATAATAGTGAACAAGAAGCTAGTTCTAGCAGGAGGATTATTGTTTACCTCCTTTTGGCGAAAACAGTCCAAATTTCCCAACAATGCTAATGGAATTGCACTAACCCAGTTTTCTAGGTTTGATTTTGCATTATCAGTCAAGAATGAGCACATAGCTGAAGAGGTAGAGGTACTGGATGCTAAAGATCCTAAGTAATCTTCATGCTTTGAGAAATGGTAATTTTAAGCACTTCTCTTAATTTAGAAAAGGGTGATGTTAAAGTAGTTATTTTGTCTAATAAAACTATAAAAGAGAGGTTGACTTAGGACAATCCTAAAGAGTGATAAGGCTTAAGGATTTAGAAGAGAGTTGATTAAAAGAGAGAAAAGAAGGGATAGATGGGGAGAGTTAGACAAAACATGTTCAATTCATAGAAATCTTAATTCAAACAATGAAAGAATAAGTAGTGCAAATATAAAGACATTAGTTTTGAGGAGGAAGAATGACATTGGTACCTCTCTTTGTGACTAGCTTGACTTCATTGTGAGGTTGTCCACTGGTCTCTGATGTTGGTTAGCTCTAACAAAGGTTCTTAGTAGTTTGGGGTTTAGGTAGTAGCATAATTTGGGAAGAGAGGAAAGGAAGATAGAAAACAGATAACTTATTGGACTAATTTCAAATCCTCCAAAATGAGACGCGTGAAAGTGTGAACTCTTCATCCTTGAGAGATACTGTTTTGAGGTAGAATGAGTCGTAGTTAATTTTTATTATCTTTATTTTTTTTTCCTTTCTTTTTTTTTCCTTCCTCTATTCCCAAAAAAAATAAATACTTCACTTTGCTCGGAATGTTGGTGTGGGACCATCTTAATTATAGGTCATGCTTAATTGTTAGTACTCTTCTGTCTCATAACCATGATTCAAAATGTTGGTTTGCCACTGATTATGACCTCATCTCATGCTGGTAGGATACCGGTACCGAGTTGCACCAGTTCATAGTTTGAGTTAGTACCCAAATCCTTTCTCCTATTTTTTTTGTGTTTAAAGCAAAAATAACAAAACTAGGATATCTGAAAATGCTAGAATTAGTGCATGCACATAACTTTAATAATGAGTCACGAGACATATACAACCATACGGACTTGTAGATCCCATGTCAATTTAGGTTTGATCCTTATGGATCTAAATTTAGGTTAGATATACACAAATCTAGATTAGATCCGCTGAGTAGGTTTAGGTTAGATTTGTGCTAATTTGACTTAAACCATGTGAATCTTAGTTGGATCCCTATGAATTCATGCTTGATTTAACCAGAAGTTCAATTGTAAAAATACTATATTACTGTCTATACTAAAGTTTAGTGCTAGGTTGCAAAACCCTACCAACTGGCATCATTGGTGCACTAATCAAACCGAGCTAGGGTGAAAATCACATGTCTGCACTCTGTTACACTTAAAAACTTAGATTTGGGGTTAAGTTGTATATCGGTGGTGTCAAAAAATAGAGAGAGAGAGAGAGAAGGTTGAGTGTGCTAGGAGATAATTTGTTTACTGAAGATTACATAAATAAAATTAGAAAAGTGGATCACCTAGTTTTCTAGGAAGATAGTTTTTATTTTTCATTGAAAAATGTTCTCTAGAAAAAAAATTTCTCTTGAAATTTTATTGTGAAATATTATTAAAAAATAGAAAATATTGTTGGGATATGGATTATCTTGAACAAGAAAATTTGCTTAAGAGTGGATAGGTTGAAAGAACAAATGTAAAAACAAGAAAAGAACAAAGAGGATAACACTAAAAGTCAGTTCACTTGTTTTGAATTTATCCCATTATTTGTTCCCCTGTCTTGCTCACTATTCTCAATAATGAAATTACACGTGTATGTATGAACATATTCCCATTTTTATAAAAATTAATATATCCAAACAAGAGTACTAAAGACTCTAAAATGTTCTGATAGGATTTGATATGAATATATTGGATCAATGAACTGTTCTGGTGCATTTCCACAAAATATTGGTTCCATCTTGGTGAAAAGCCACTTCTGATAGACATTTGTGACCATTCTGACCTTAATTTTAATGATGCTTTGAGCATGACAAAACAGTAGCTTTAAACTTATGTTAAAATTCCTGGAGGTCTTAGCAAGTTAACCAAAGATTCTTAATTATGCTATGATTTGATGATTTTTGGAGACATGCTTCCATATGTCATAGTTCTATTATAGAAGATATTGATCTTGCTTCACATTTTTCTTTTATTTGTCATGAAAGGATTTTTCTTGTGTCTAGCTTAACTGCAATCTTTTAGAAGCCTGATCAAAAGCTTTTTGTCCATGCTAGCTATTGCAATTTTTCATTGGCTAATTCTCCATTTGTAGAAAATACAAATGAGCACTTTTTGTTTCACCATATTTATGATTTAATATTTATTTCATCAATTCTTCTTATGAGCACTTTTTTGTTTGTTTGTTTGTTTCTTTACTGAAACTACTTGTCTACAAGTATGTACCATAGCTTGTAATCAGTTTATTCATCATAGTTTTATGATCTAAAGCTGGTTTCAGTCACATATAACAGTTGCAAATGCTGGTTTTCTATTCACCCGTATAAGTTGCTGATGAAGGCAGCAGAAAGTAACTTGTTGCTACCAAACTGTAGGGCCCTACCTTTACCAACAACCCATACTAGTTTAAAGTCATTGTTGCTTCTGCCAGTTTACGCTCTACAATATTATTTGACCTGAAATAATTTTTTTACTTTATCAAGTATAACAGCAAGAAGCCCTGATGTCCCGATTATTTCAAATCAGCTTCACTACTCTATCGAGTAAAAACGGCTTTAGTGGGTTGAGTCTAGTGTTTAGATTTAGGATTTGGTTGCAGTCTACCTGCCTGATCTCTGGTGATGATTGAGTTTTGGTTGCAGTCTACTAGCTAAAATTATTTTAGCATTCATTTAAACATTTACCGACGGCATAATAAAGCATGGCATGGATGAATTTGGCAAAATGATAATTTCTTGTATGCAACTGACTATGAATGAGAGTTGAAGGGCTACTTCTCCTGCCATCTCAGTTTCCTTCTTTGTTTTTCCTATTTAACAGATTATCCAGTGCATCTTTGTTATGATTTCAGTGGAACTTAATGCTGAAATGGCAGTTACACAATCAAAGATGGGATCAACACAAACCTCTACAAGCTTTACTCACAAGTGCTTTTCTTCGAGTCTTCATATGCAAACGAGGCCTGCTGTGGAGTTAGTTGGGTTACCAATCTTGGATGGAAGTGTTCTCCGGGAAAACAACAAGAATAGATCGACAAACCCAGCGTTGTCAAAACATGTAAATTTCATATCTGAAGCTTGGTATGATATGCAGATTCCAAGAATTTTTGGAAAACAGTCTTGGGGGGTGTCTCTCAACTGAGCTGTTTCAACATCTAAAGATGGCAGAAGCTGAAAACTGTGCTCAAAGCTGCCTGCTTGCCTTTTCAGTATCAAGTTAAAATCTCCTGGACTCCGTAACACTCAAGGTTAGTACAAAGATTGGTCAGAGCCTTCCGCAAGAACCATATCAGAAGCCCAAGGTATAAATGGCAACGCGAACCTTATATTTACATTTATTTAAATGGCAGATTGTTTTTTTAATTTGTAGCAAATACCATATGAGTTGGTGAGGTGATCAACTGCTCGGCTTGCATATTTACCTTCAGAGCTTGCTCGTTTGCAAATAATTCGTTGAATATAATTTTTTTTCTTCTGGAAAATAGAAGTTGAATATTTTTTTTTTCTGGAAAAATAACTGTCTTGCACTGAAATTTTGTAGCCACATTGTAGAAACCATAGAGAGGAACAATAAATAAATATATGGCAAGGCAAGGTACCATGCTTTGCATGGAAAGTGATCTCTTAGGAAACCTTTGGAGCACCATGGGCCTAACACTGTACACAATTTTAATTTTGCAGCTCAAAGAGAGATCCCAAATGGCAGCAAAGACAAAAAGATGCATATGCCCGAAGACCAACCACTTAGTGCTACAGTTCCATCAGTCTTCCCAGCCTAAGTGTTAAAGTTGGTGGAGAGAGATGAACCGTGGAGCCCTACCAATTTGTTTTATGTGTCACAATCTGGTGTAGCAGGATACCAAAGAAAGCCATGAGGCAGGGAGGGAGGATATTCCAAGCAAGCCAGTCAAAGACACTGATATATGTGGCTATTATGTTCACTCTCTCTGCAAAACACCCTTAGGGCTCATCTACTTTAATAGATTAGATCGAAAAAGTTCGGACCACATGGAAATCTGAAAGTACTATAGCATCGAATTTATTTGGCCCATTCTCTTATGGTACATTAGAAGATGTTAACCATCTTCTTAATTCGCTCGATATAAACTGTATCAAAACATGATTATCGAGTCATTTTTGTCATTATAAAAACTCGCTTTAGTATGATACGAAAAGAGGAAAAGATAGAAAATTAAAATACAATGAGCTTTCCTCTCTCTCTCTCTCTCTTATTCTAATTTGTTTTTACTTATCATTTTTATTTTAATTTTTTTTTTATTAAAAGTTGTTATGTAGGTATTCTATGGTACATCACAAGAATATTTTTTGGTTTCTAGACAGGAGAAGCAGTAGAAAATAAAAACTAGAGGGAAGATATATTATAAATGCTGACTTGAATTCTATTACTTACACAGTCATAAAAACACTTTCAAAACAGCCCCATTAAATTTGCATTTTATGATGCCTTGTCTAGCAGAGCATAGAAGAGTGCTGGAGAATTTTCCCCTATGTCGCAGTTTCTCATGTTTCATTGAGTGATTTGAAGAAGTGAGAACTGAAGCTAAAGCCCTCTAACTTTCTTAATGAACTATATTTTCTCATTAACTCTGCTATTAAAGCAGCTTAATTCCACTTTACTAACATCCTCTATTAACTCACCTCCCCTAATTACACCACATAGTAACAATAGACATCCTTCTTGTAGGTTTCAGTTGATATAGCATCCAGTCCTGTACATGGTGACATCTCTCTCTCTCTCTCTCTCTCTCTCTCTCTCTCTCTTCCCCATGGACTTTGGGTGCTTCGAGGTCGACATGGGCGACGGATTGTTGGAAGCATGCCATCCCAATGGGCACCAAGATTTCAATTACCGGCTGGATGATCCATTTCACAGCATCGCCAATGGCTTCCCTTGTGGCTTCGATGGCTTCTGTCCTCAACATCTCTCTCCACCATTGGATGACACACAGAACATGGTGCCCATCGAAGACATCCAAAGCCTGGCGTTGCCTTGCTACATCGCAGAGAGCACGAATGGAGATCATGTGGAGCCAGAAGATGTTAGCAGGGTTTCGATGACTCCCTCTCTCGAGACTCCCATCGACTTCAGCTACCCCGATGAGCTGTCCAGTGTGGTCAACAACAAGCCGCCCCGGATGGAGGTCGAGAAGAACAACAAGTCCATGCCTGCGAGAAGAAGTGGGGGTAAAGGACAGAAGAAGACCAGCGTGGTGAAAGGCCAATGGACTGCCGAAGAAGACAGGCAAGTCTTTTCCTTTCTCTTCCGTATCAGCTATCGATTGCTGATTCATGAATACATGCTGCAGATTGCTGATAAGTCTGGTGGAGCAGCATGGATTGAGGAAGTGGTCTCACATAGCTCAGATGCTGCATGGAAGAATAGGAAAGCAATGCAGAGAAAGATGGCACAACCATCTGAGGCCAAACATCAAGGTTTTACACACACTCTCATTTGCATCATTAGATCAATTCTTCTCCATGATTAGATCCATCCATCTACTTAATTGACATACATACTCCTAAACATCATTCGAGGGCTGCTAAATATGAAGATAAGATGATGCCCTGTTCATGTGTTAACTATATCTAAAACAAGGTTTACTTTGGTACATAATCGTGGGATTAAGACTCTATAGAATTCAAGTTTGTTCACGAATGCCATCATTATGTTTCGAAGAAGCACAATAATTTACTGCTGTATGGAAGACAGTTCTATTAGATTCAGTAGCATATATGGATTCCAATATGAGATCTATAACTTGTGCAACAATGCATTAACCAATCCTAATAGTAAAATACTATTAGGATTTTGCTCGATCTCAAGTACCAATTAATGGTCTCTCTTCTTCATAGTGCATCCTTGAAATCTAAAAATAATAGCTTTAAATATCAACCTAAACTCTTTTAAGTTGTTTACATGCATTCATACACGTCAACGTATAAGACAATATGCTGTGTTCGTTGTGTTCATGCAGAAAGATACATGGAGTGACGAGGAAGACAAGATTCTGATTCAAGCTCACACCGAAGTAGGCAACAAATGGGCTGAGATCGCCAAGAGGCTCCCTGGGAGGACGGAGAACTCCATCAAGAACCACTGGAACGCAACCAAGCGAAGGCAGTTCGCCCGGCGGCGGTGCCGCAACAGGAAGAACCCCAAGTCCGGCATGCTCCTGCAGAACTACATCAAAAGCTTGGCCCTGAGCTCCGCGCCGTCCACGAGGAGGCGCAAAGCCAGCAGCGGAAACTCGAAGGCGGCGACGGCGGGCGCGGTGGAGGAGTTGATCGCCGCCGCAGATGCCTCCCCGAACGGCGACGATAACTTGGTCCCTGCATGCGACTTCAGCGACGTCATGGCCAGCCTGCTGTTCGACGAGGAGGAGGAGGAGGAGAAGGCCGTCCCGTGTGAGAGTTATGACGTCGGTTATTTCTTGGACCAGCTCGGTTGCGGTGCAGACGTTGACGAGAGCTTGCAGACGGAGGTGGAGATGGAGGTGGCGATGGAGTGGGAAGACATGGCAGCCATGCCGCTGTGCTGCGAGGACATGAAACCGGAGATGGACCTGCTCGAGATGCTCTCTCAAAGTAGCATGCAGTAGCAGCGAGTCCTGAAGTGCAAATCGGTGGGGAAGATTTATCCTTTGATACACAATAATTAACACGTTAAAGAGAGCATGAATGATTCTTGCAATAAGGAGAGTGGGTTTATGCACAGGCACGCACTTGTCATGCAAGAGAGCCAATAAAGAAGAAAGACAACAAATAAAGATGGGTTTGTATTCGCCATGCCTTGTTGTTGTTATCTTAAGTTATCTTTATCGATCTTTATATTTTAAAAAATTAGATTCATTTATTCTAACATCATTGATTTTACTAACAAAAATATAAAAATAAAAGATAAAAAGATAATTTTAATATTTCAATTCGTATTGACGAATGATGATATAATTATGGGTCGTGGGTGATTGTTATGGATGATGATAGCGATGATAAGAGGTGAGGGTCGCTTGGTAAGTATGTGCATAGTCCCTCTTATTCTCCTCATCCATAACAGATCACCAAATGAAATATTAAAATTATTATTTTATCCTTTATTTTCATATTTTTACTGATAAAATTGATGACATCAAATTAAATAGACTTAGATGTTTCACTTTCGTAAATATAGAGATATCACTATAACTTTTTAAAATATAGAGACCATAAATAACTACAATCTAAAATTACACCACTACTTACTCATGTTAAGTCTCTCTCTCTCTCTCTCTCTCTCTCTCTCTCACCTATCGTTCACTTAAAATACAGCCAATATAGAGATGAACATTAATCGATCAGCACAATTAACCTCGGCATTTATCAATCTTGGAGATAAAGTTCTACTCTCAGCAGATAAGATGATAAACATATCATTAACATCTAACAAAGTTGTAATCAAATCTATGCCATATAAACGAGTAGAAGAGAATATACATTACTTCGATGCATTTCACTTTGTTACCATCAGTTGGGTGCAAATCTATATCACAATAGTTAGCTGCTTGTCCTACAATATTTGTCCTACGGAATTCAATCTCTTGTACTTCACTTCTTGGTCGGACCAATTTCAACATTAGACTTTTATGGTTTTGTGTCTTCATGTATGATTCGTTTTTTCTGAGTCATTATTTATTTTCATTGATGCGAGCACGAGGATCTGAACATTATAAATATTATATGCATAATGCTTTAATTCCACTATATTGTCTATAGTGAAGCCTCCCACGAACAATTATCTATCGAGAGCCCATAATTCGACTTAAGGGGGCCCATTGTGGGTTCGCATTAGTTGATCATAATCGTATTATAATATACTCTGTTACACAGAGTAGAATTACTATACGAAAACACGAGAAATACTCAGTTCATCCAAAAGAAGGGCAAACCCCTTATTGATCCTATCAAGGCTTTGTTGGGTGGGAGGTGTCAGAGGGCCTCTTGATCATTTTCTCCTAGATAAGGTGGGAGAATCTACTTTGTGACACCTTAAGAATTAGAATGATCATATGTCCATCTCTTTTGGAGCCATTACAATAATAGGTAATATACTAGGTGCTTGTTACTGATAACAGATAAGATTTCCTCAACGAGGAAATCTCTCTAATGAGGGAAATCCTCTAATCTGTTGAGGAAAATCCTCCCTCCTAACCTGTATAAATAGGAGAGGAATATGTGAATACAATCAAGCTTCTTCAGTAATTTCTTCTCCATCTCCTTTCTACCAGTTACTAGCTAATACAAAGGGTTCGACACGTAAACAATATGATGATATGTCATATCTATTCGATCGACGTATCGGTCGAACCATTATCCAATCAGAATGACAATCCTCTGCTGATATAGGGATAATGATTTGGTGTCGACATGCTAATCATTACTCCACAATAATAGCTAAATAATCCATTCTCGATATTATTATTTACCTCGATCGAAGATTCACCTAACACACAATATCAAAAGCACTCCATTTATGTCATCGAGAGGCTCTAAAAATTTTGAGCTCTCACAGTTTTATGAAGTATCTAAATTCTCCGGGGTTTTTATGGACGAGCATTCTCGATGTAGCTTTTGTAAAGTCATTTGTCAAATCATTCCACTTGTCATTATTTTAATTTTTTTTAATTTTTATAAAATCATATGTCGAATTCTTTATTTTCCCCCAACACCTCCACTCGTGATAAGTTGGGAGTGGATTCGGATTGGATTCGAGTCCCAACCATACATCGAACAATCACTTAGCTATTTTACTCTTACCTTTGGTTTATCACACTTAGTCTCATTTTGCGTAATAGAGAGTAGGGATTGTCCATGTAGTTGTTGTTTATGGGATGGTGGGTAGGATGAGGTGGATTTGTCCCTCGATTAAGATCTCTCTCTTGACTTGGTTGAGTAGAGGTAGATTTATTAGTAGGAAGAGTGAATATATTAAGATCTTTTTAATGGTTAAGAATTGTGTTTTATTTAGACTAATTGATTTAGTTGTCTTCGTCCATCTATTGTTCGTCTCTTCATATTTCTTCTTTCATCGTCTTTTTCTGTCTTTCCATCCCTCTTCCTTATTTTTGAACATATCGACAATCTATCATATGATGATGTACTTATGTAAATACCTAGTAAAGAAGAATTGTGAGAGAGATATTTTTGAACATATCGACAATCTATCATATGATGATGTACTTATGTAAATGCCTAGTAAAGAAGAATTGTGAGAGAGACAATCTATCATATGATGACGTACTTATGTAAATGCCTAGTAAAGAAGAATTGTGAGAGAGAGAGGAGAGGGAATCGATTACTGCAAGTGTTTAATTTGAATTCACATTGAGGGTTAATTGGATTCATTTGTATCCTTAATTAAAGGCTAAAAAATACCACTATAGTTGTTTGGGGGCCAGAGTTACAATAAGAAGTATTTGATATTATTACTGAAGTATTTAATATCAGAATCAACCATCTAAATTAGTTCAACATAAAAAATAAATAAAATTAAAATTGATTTATATGAGTCTCATGAATATATTACTATTAATTTTAATTTAAATATTTTAATCGAATTGGATCAAACAAAGCTGATAGACTAATTAACCCAAGTCATAACAATTTTTTTATCTCACACACATCTTTCGTGCTTTTTTTAGGTTTAAAGCAGATAATTTCCCTCAGTTTACACTATTTTCATGCCTATCACTCGACTTTTGTGCTCTTCCAATAATATTCTAAAAACAATTCAAAAAGATATGTAATATTCTAAGTACAATCATTGTGGCAAATAAATGTAAACATGGCTCAACTGCTTGTTTGAGAACAGCAGCACAAGATAAAAAAAGCTTTACTCGATCCAAAAGAAAGGTTGCAGCAGCTTCACATTCCGAAGGATTTGGAACTCAATTCAGAATCAGCTCCAAGCAGGCTTGAGCTGATTATTATCCTTGAGAATTGCTTTCGTATTATCCTTTAATCCTGATCCCAAGAGCAAAGAGCTAACATGACATGGAAGAGAGATTATTTGTGTAGACTTGAAACTTGAGTCCGGAACTCGGCTGTACTTGTCCCCATACCGCAGAGGAACTCTGAGACAGAAACTTGACAATTGCACAGTAAAAACATACTTCTAGTTGTTGAATCTCCTTATTCTTCTTTATTCAATTTATCAAATGTTCTTTCGGCGTATAGCTGTTGTTCTCGGGCACGCTTGGCAGCAAGAGCTTCTTCGTCTAGCACTTGAATAGGTGACCACTCTGGGAAACTCCAGCTTGAATTTCCATTTTTGATCCTGGTTAGAGTGTTCTTGAAGCTTTGAAAACGGGGTCTCAACTGTATGGTGGTGAAATCTAGTGCCGTCCCTGCAGCTGCGAAGATGATTGCATATTTAGCTGCTCCTAGTTGACCACCTGCAATGAAATGGAAAAAGAAAAATTAGGTAATGGAAAAACTGAAGATTGTTATGCAACCTGATGTGCAGGTCAACATGGCTTTATTATGATACAAATAACAAAGAAAAATTAGTTTATGTATCCGCAAGAACAGTTTTTGATCCTTTAAAATGCACTGGATATTCAAATATATAGAAATGGTGGAATGAGAACCTATATTCGAATCAGTTTTACAGATAATAGAATCAACTTACATTCACAAAACTATAGCCAAACCCATTTCACATAGAAACAGACTCAGATTGAAATTAGCTGACCACAATTTGGCAACAATGGTTATACCCATACACATTTCCTGTAGTAATTGTATAAAAGATCAAAAAACTTGAATAATAAAGACTCAACTGAAAGAACACAATGGTAAGCCATCTATGCACCTTCTCTAGAAAAATTACCTGCCTGATTCACTCTGTTAACATACTGTACATATGTATATGAAATTAAGCAAGAAAAGTTTGATGATAAAGAAGGTTCACCACCTTGTAGCCTCCCAAGAAGAGCGCCACTTGCAATTCCTCCTATCACAGAATTAAAAAGGTCATCGGGTTCTGAAGCTCGAGCATCTCTTGCAATTTCCCGTGCACCTGAATAATCAGTATAAACACAGCAGCAAGACTAAAGGGCATCACTAAAGTGACACAAAATATCAAAGTAGATCTGGTAAGATTCCTATTTAGAGTACCCATAAAAGGAAAAGTAGCAGAGCCTGTAAAATCCTCTTATCCTTAATCATATCTCATATGCTACTATACATGTCAAACACTCTGCCTTGTACCATGAAAAGTATAAGTTTAATGTTCCATAAATCAGTTTCCTCTGAATAAAAAAGGTAACTAATTTCCAGTGCTCTTGATTTTCATCTGCTCTGAGACCATTAAGTCCATGCAGCATGTAGAATCAAGAACCTGACTCAACCTTGAAACTCCAATATTTGGGTTGCAGCGATCCTAGAAAGCATATCAGCCAACTCCACCAGATATCAAGTTGGTTCAACCCATCCCAACTAATCCCTTTTTCCTTTTTAGAGGATCTTATAGCGGGAGACATAAGGCTCAGAAGTCATGAGTCACATGACCCACAAGACCCCTACTCGAACACTAGCAAGTGTCACCAACCATGATATTGTCTGGAGCACAAGAAGATAAGAGAGGGAAAATGAGCAGAAAGAGAACACGACTTGTTTTATTCATCTTGTGGGATAATAAGCGGAAAGACAGGATAATGAGAGGATAAGAGAGAATAGCAGGAATAATGAGAGAAAATGAGCAGAAAGACAGGATAATGAAGGGAAGGAAAAGAGGAGAGTAGCAGGGAGATGATAAGAATACAAGAAAGAAACAATGAGGAAGAAGATAAAAAAATAATAGTTACATTTCTTATTTTTATTTGTTTTATTTTTCTGAATATAGTTTTGACTTTTTAGATTGTTCTACTTTATCGTACGGCAAAAACACCAGAGCTGACCCAGCTCTCCAATCCTAATCCCTAGTTCAATTGCCGATCCAAATCATCATATTTAACCTGAGGAACTACCCTTTCCATTTCATTCCTGATATTTTTTTCTTTCTTGGAGCTAAACTGGGGCAAGTAGTCGATATCATTGTTCCTAAAAAAATGAGACATTTCTGATCCTCAGTTGACACTGCAATCCAAATATCTTTGTTGAAATATAATTTCTTTGATTCTAGCTATGCTTTTGGTTTGGAATGGTTACTCTTGGTTTAGAATTACTCCTGCTTTCTTGCTTTGGTCATTGTAATCACTAAAGGGCTTTGCTATAAGCTGTATTCTAGCAAAAACTATGTAGTTATTTAGTGAATGTAACAAAAAAACACGTTCTTAGTTTATTTTCGACAAATAGGAAGTTTGTAGACATAACCATGATATTTTGTGTTTTAGATAAAAGGAAGAGAGAGAAATGGCATCTCTTTGTTCCAATCTTTTGGTGGTTTTCCCGTTGGGTTAGAATCACAAACTCTGGCATCTTGATGGAGTGATGAAATCAAGATTTTGCTGGTGGTCTCTAAGCTATGTATATTGCTAGATGTGCCATTGACTAAAAGTTGCCCCTAACATTTATGATTAAAGTGGGTGTTAAACCATGCTATCTCAACATTCAGAACATGTTTGTACAACCAGCTCTTTGGTCTGTCAACAAAACACTAAATAGTGATTAAATTTTTATAGGAGAATATATCTAAAGTGGTAGATATATCTTTCTAAACTTCTTTGTTTCTTTTCCTTCCTCAAGAGATAGAACAACATAATACATCTTCCCTGAGATTGGATCGAAATTGGAACAAAATCAATAATGAGATGAGGCCATTTCATGAAAAATTAATTTTCCAGAATAGTACTTTGTCTTAACCACTTTTCCGCATTTCTTACATGCATTCTCACTTGGTCTACAGGCAATGACTTCAGCTGGCGCTTCCTAACTTTTCTAATTTTTGGCACACTGGACCTTTTTTCATCTCACATTGCAAGTGGGTATTGTAATGTAATCAACCAATTTATATTGGATATATTATGAATTATGTATGCCATCTCAAGTTGACCTATTTGATAATTAAGTTTTTCTTTTACCTATCATGTGCCTTTTGGGGATTCTTAAACAATTTATATGTAGTTTTGCGGCTTTTGCCATTACATCTCTACCAACATATTGAAATTAGGTAGACTATGAACTTCAATGGTTTAATTCATTACATACATATAAATCCAGGAATACAATATTTAGCTGTTTTTTCTCTATCTATCGTTTTCAGACCAGACGCACTTGTCTTTTTGTGATGTGTGCTTCGTTATACTTAGTTTGTGTGCTGGGGGGATTTTAAGTAATCTTATCTATGCTTGGGGGGATTACAACTAATCTTATCCATGTAAGAAAAATATATAGGAAAACTGAACAAAGACTTAGTAAATAAGATTGTCATGATCCAGTAAACGCCCGAATGCACAAATATTCTTCCTTCAAATTACTCAGCATCGAAAGAAAGAACCAAGACACATAATAAAAAGAAATAATCTAACAATTTTTCTACCTAAATAATTGATCTTTACACACTGAACCATGATTATATTCCCAAAGCAACAGAGGTATCTAATCTCAACCAAAATAACAGATTACCGCAGTAGCAACCGGTAACGATGGCCAAATCGGCCGCATAGGTGGCGGCGATGGTGCCCGTGCCGAGAACCTTCCGGTGCTTAGAGACCAATCCAGCTCCTCCACCGACCACCCCTGAAATCAATCGAACAAATCGAATCGAATCCTTGGGATCTACGAAGAACTGATAATTACACGGACAGTTCACGAGAAAGAGGGCAAAAAGTGAGAGGTGGGTGACCAGCGAGGAGAGTGGGGACAATGATGCGCCCCTTCCAGCCGTCCGAAGGTCGGCTGCCGGGCGCGTCCGTGGCCCTCTCTTCCGACGACATCTCCCGCATGCCCACCGCACGCGACTACGCGAGAGCAAGCAAGCCGTCTTCCAAAAAGAACCAGAGTCGAGGAGCAGGGAACCAAAGACCCGATACAACAAACCTCTGTAACGGACGATAAATAACGGTCGTTACATACGACTCGATCTAATGAGTTAATTACGTTTTTAGGTCTTTACATTTTAAAAAATTATATTAAAATCTCTATAGTTATAAAAATAAAATATTTATTTATTTTAATATCATTAGTTTTAATTAAAAAAATAAAAAATAAAAAAGATAATTTTAATGTTTCAATTAGTGGTAGCGGACGGTAATACCGTTGAGATCACGAATGACTGTTATTGATGAGTAAAACGATGATAAAAAGTGAGGGTCGTTTTGTATCTGTGTCGATATCGATGCAGTTGTCCAGTAATCCTTTTGTTGCTTTGCATATGTGTCGATATCGATATAATTATCGAGCATCGTCACTCGGTATCTGCATTGGCGACTATTTCGTCGCTCAACAATTGCGTTGACATCGACATAGATGTAAAGCGATGCTGCTTGGCAATTGCGTTGGTGTTGACGTAAATACAGAGCAGTCCTCATCTCTCATTGTCACTTTCCTTATCCACAACATTCACTCGCGGTCCTGGTGTCGCGGTTCTTTGTTTACATATTTTCGTTGATAAAAACGATGATGTTATGGTAATTAATAACTATAGATGTTAATATAAAATTTTAAAATAAATTATCTAAAGATTCTATAAGTTTCTCTTATAACGTGTCCAGGATGTAGAACGGGTGACCTCCGTAAGAGGATTGCTTTCGTCGATGCTACGATGGGGATGTATTCCAATGTTTCTCTCGAGGAGAGTGTCGCAAGACGTCGAGGACAAAGTAGAAACTAATGGTTTGTATTCATAGAACTAGTTTTCGTCAGTGCAGAACAGTCGACTGTTCTTTGTACAAGAGGAGAAATGTCGATGATCGACATACTAGTAATCAAACAATCAATAACTTGGATCACAACTGAACCAAGTCTCCCTTCAAGATTTTTGTCTTAAGGCTCACACACCATCGATGAACATTTGCATGAATTCGACAAGGCAAACGATGGTCAACGCAATCATAGAAGTTGAGACAACTTAAATGGGAGTCTTTGATTAGAAGATGGCAACAAAAATGTTGCCCTAATAGGGGCCTTTATATAGAACAAACTAATGAGGTAATTAATAAAGCTAAACTATGAAATGTGTATATGTTTGTATAAGCTAGCCTCGATAGTAAAACTGATTAGAACTTGTATTCTGGATTCCTTGCATCACAGTGATCACGAGACAGATGTCTCGACGTCAACATCTTCATCATCCTCGGAAATAGATGAAACAGGGGTGCCTCCCTCCTGTTTCCGGTTGTTATTTGGCAGTTGACTCTCCGACTTCTTTCGTCTCCCTGCACCAAGCTTTCTCTGGTGCTCTGGAAATCAAAAACCAAAAGAAATGAGAATAGAACAGCTCCATTGAGCATGACAACAATAAAATACAAATGAGCTTCATTTTACTCTTATTGTTGATTGCGCTGCGAGTCATGGCCAAGAAATCGTCCCAGTTGTACCGTTTTAGTTCTTGTTTCTCCTCCTCCGTGAGCTCAAAATTAGGTTCTCTTCCGCACATGAAAGCCGCTCTGTAGGTAAAGATGAACACGCAGTAGGAAATGTAAGTCACGCCGAAGCACCACAACATCAGTATCTTCTAGTAATCATTCAAGTCAACATCAGTTATCAGTTATCTTCCTGTACAATAAAATGATCTCCGATTTTACAAGAAATATCGAAGTCATGGAGCAGGTGGGCAAAGCTAACTTGTGGAAGTTTCCACTGAACATCTTGTCACCAGTTAGGTTGAGAATAATAAAGAAAGGCAATGATATTGTTGGAAAACCTAGAAGATAAATCAAGAAAGACAATGATATTCTCGGAAAACCTAGAAGCTTTGTGGCACAAACAAAAAATACAGCTAAGTGCATCTAAAAGCTTAGTACCTGTCATACAATTGAGCAGCTTCTTCCTGAGACTCAACAGTTCCCAAATGAATCTGTTTCTTGTCAACTTTTATTGCTGCCTGCCATTTCATATTTTTAAAGTAAACCCCAGTCATTTTGCGTGGTTCTTGGTCTTCATAGTGCTTTCTCCTATGTCGCTTGCTGCGCTTTATTTCTTTACCTCAAATAGAAGTAGCAAAATGGCATGCAAGTTAAATAAACAATTAAAAAAAAACTCGCTTAAAACAGTAAACACTAAGTCAGCTCCTTTTATGAAAGTTTGATAAGTTGATGTCAACAGAACGAGAAAAACTCTACAATTTTCAACTCTTGTTTTAAAAGACATGGCAAACTTAGTGAGTCTTAATAACAAGTGTACGTCTTTTTGCTCTTCAAATTTGTTTCTACAAAAAATAATTTAATGGGTCAGCAATCCAGTTCGGTAAATGTAGAACATGGCGATCTCTGCAAAAGAAATCAACAGAAATTTACCCCTTTTATACACAAACATGTATATAAAAAAAAAAAGACTTAAAATTTCTACTTGCATATTGAATAGTCGCACTTCAAGAACTGATGAAAAATTACATGAATTAAAATTATTCTTTCTAGTGTATGAAATTTTCTGTTTTCCTTTCCCAGTGTATTAAAAATTTCTGGCTCTTAGACACCTATTCCTTCTTCTAAGCAAATCAAATTAAAGGATCTACAACATTATGCATGATTATTCGTACCTGAAGGTATTCCATACTCGGAGAATAAGTATATAAAGGTTTCAAGGCATTCAATATCAAGTGAATTTTCAGGAAAACAAACAAACCAGGACAATGATGGTTCAGCGCCTCCTTCGGCGTAGTCAAGTCAGATGTATTTGAGGATCCAGAATATGTTTCAGATTTATTTACCTGCAGAACACAATGAGCATGGAAACACCTCAGCAAAGGACTACAGCTAAGGCTTAATAATATTACATTAGTTCTTCGAGGAAAGGGTTTGTCAATAATGAGTTATGGTGATTGAGTGGACACACACACAAGCAAGGGGCCTATTGGTTCAAGCTTCAAAGTTTATGGAAATATCATTCAGTGGTAGAGTCACTTTTTCAGTGTCTCATTTCGAAAGTCCATTGTACTGCATAGTATAAACTCTAAAGAAATAAGGTGTAGAAAAAGGTTTACACAACCACTGAACCATGGTAGTACAGTGAAATTGGTGGAGTATAAGACACGGATAGGAGAAAAAGTAAACTTAACAAAGCAACAGGCTTTTTAGAAGTACATAAATTTTCCAGTGTAATATGTTGATCTTCTATATATCACGCATAGGACTTAATATATGGAAGAAGCAACATATGCCGTATCAAGCTAAATCTGTCAAACCCCAAAAGGAATTGAGCATAACCATTATGACCATCATTAGCTAAATCAGGGAAATCAGTTTTACATGGTTTACACAATCACTTAACAATGATAGTACAGTGGAGCATAAGGCACTGGAAGGGGGAAAAGGTAAACTAAACCAAATAACAAGCTTTCTAGATGTCCATATACCTTCCGGCATAATATGTTGATCTTAATATATGCGAATTACATGCATGACTTAATGCATGGAAGAAGCAATACATGCCAGATCAAACTAGCATAATAGTTTGCAAAATGAGAACAATTCTGTCGAACCCCAGAAAGAATTCAGCATAGCCATTACAACCATCATTAGCTAAATTAGTGAAGTCAGTTTTACAACAATTGTTTCTTACTATGCTACAATGTTGCCTGGAAATCCTCTAGTCTTTCAGTAAATTAATCATGTAGAAATAACTATTGATTGATGGTCACGGCTAAATAATGCATACTACTAGATCAACAAACAAACATATTATGTGGACTATTTAAATGAGACCTAATTCACATGAGACTGACAATTGCACATTGCTATTAGATACCCAAAACTACCAGTGCTGCCACTGATAGTTCAAGCTTTTAGATACCTAATCAGCATAATGTATATACTCTCCCCCTTATAAATCTAAGGCTTAGTTCCTATTGGTGCAACTGACAGATATAGGTGCTGATCGATAAAGGATCAGAATTAATGCAAAATCAAACTATAAGACTATTTCATCAATGGAAGAAATTATCCGAATTTTTGAAAGAACATTATTTTTTACTCCCAGATGCATCTTGCAACTCAAAAAGAATCAGAGATACTACTTTAAAGAATTGAGCTACTTGTCCTAAAACTAGAATATGAACATAGAAAAATAAAAGGTCAGTCACTTTATGAAATGTGAACATACCATTTGTATATTTTGAGTGTTAGTTCGACTGATAGTTTTTGCAAACCTGAAATGTTTCTAGTCACAGTTCCTCATGACCACCTTCAGCCTAAGAATTGTGATAGAGAGGAATAACCTGTAAACTGTTGTCTTGATGTGCCTCATACTAGACTTAATGTGCACTCTAGCATACTCCATTAATTTATAACAAACGGATCAATTTCCTTGTGCCTTAGATTTGGAACCATGTATCCCTGTCTCTTGAATTTTATCAATGAATGTGACAAGTATATTTAGCTCGCTTGAAAACTTAGTGGATGCTGAACAGTCTTGGTTTCTTGGTATATTAAGAACTATGTAAATATGAACTCAATCAATTAGAAAAAGCATTTCAAAAATCTTTCTTAATTAAACAGAACTTTTTAAACAGTATTCGAATTTCAGATCCCAAGTAATGGTATACACATAACCTAAGATAGGATAAAAGGAAAAGGATATTAACAAGCCATGTGACCTTGAGTCAATGACCAGCTTTTGACAATCCAAATTTGAAAAACAAAATAGTGGCATATGTTAGCAACAACAAAGGATGCAGTTGTTGTCAAAAATTCGATTTGGTGGTTTCTCTCTCAAAAATGATGAATATTGTCTAAAACATCATTCTTCAGGATTTGTATCATCTTTCATGATCAATAGAATGGACCACATCCGAGGGAATACTAATAGTTGCAAGATGAGTTATTAGCTTTAATTGATCACCATTATAGTTAAATGAGATACCATCTACTCCATTAACTGTAAAATGAACTTATTCCTCTAACATTCCTGATGGGAGCAACAGTAAAACTTGAAAAAGGACAGAACACATACTATAATATTGATGTAAACATGCCTGCATACTTGAAAGCAAATTAATTATTTTAATAAAATAGTATACAAATCTAAGCAACTAACGTACCAAACTGACAATAACAACACTCATTAAGGGCAAACTATATATACCATCAGAAAGAGTGAAAATGCGTGTCATTAGTATAAGCCCACAGTATATGAACATTACAGTACATGAACATCACATACCAAACAGAACATAGAATATAATGATTGCAATTGCTGAAGTAGGTTTTTAAAAGTCTAAGTAAAACTTATAAATGTAAGACTTTTGAGCCAACAACTATGTCTTGACAAAGGTTACAAATTATAACATATAAATGATTGATAAAAGACACGTGGCAGGAATATAGCTGGAGAAAAATGAACCTAGGATTCTAAAAATAAATATATACCAGCTTTTGAGGACTTGTATTAACTGAAGATATGGGATATACACTGACTGGCTTGACATGTTGATTAGGATTTTCCACAGTATTGCCATTCTCAATTGGCTGAGGAACCACAACCGGGAAAGAACTTTTTCCTGCAACATCATGTTAGAACTCTTACTAGAATGATAGGCCCAACAAGCATGCTATAAATTCATTCAATTATTAAAATGGGACATGATAGTTCCACTTCCATGTAATCAGAAGTAAGATGTCAGAGATGTAATTTATCCATCCATGTCAAAGATTCAAGTTAACTAATGTCTTAAGTTTTTGACTCTCACTGAAGGTGAGGGCGAACCTTGGAAGTTCCTTTGCAATCTGAAAGATCAGGTAAGAGTCACAGAAACAACCTTTTTAAATATTTAAAGGTAAGATTGCGTATATATCCTGGATCCCACATTGGCAGAAGCCTCATGCACTGATATGTCCTTTTTACTCTTACTGAAGGTACCAAGTCTGCCCTTATTCATCAACATGACTTCTTTCGAGACATTAACAACAATTGAAACCTTGGAAGATCAAACTAGAGATGGAATAAAAATACTATCTTCCACCACAAAGAAATCACTTAGTATGAAAAGCATGCATATCTGCTAAGAATCAAGGTCCATGGTATAGAATCTTTAAGTCATCAATCTCAAACTAATAAAATTAAAGGGAAAACAGTCATTTGCATCATGCATGCTGTGAAATCATTTATAGATTGAGTAAATTGCATTACCAGAACAGAGCCCCAAATATCTTCTTCGCCTTATGCTAACCATCGCTGACTGCCTTGCTCTGAATGAAGAGGATAAATTAATGGAAAAAATAGACATCCTCTGAATACTATTAGAAAATATGAACAAAAAAAAAAACTAATGCTGAACAAAAAGTTCAAGATAAATTGGCCTAGATAATGGACTGGAAACTAATAGCAGTAGATCAACAATTGCCAGGGCTACATGATAAAAATACCTGATTGATTTATATACCCACTAAATCAAAATGTAACAGAAAAAATTATGCCTACATTTCAAACTAGGGTTAAAAAATAACTGACTTCTTAGACATTTTACAGGTTTGGTATTGCTTCAGCTTTTTGCAAAAGCTATTCACATAATAGACATTATAGAAGTTTTTAATGGAGAATATTATTTTCACCTTTTCTTTTGGTTTGGAGGGAGTCTTCCTTTCGGGGATGGGTTTAGCACATTCACCCGTGTGGATAACGAATTCCTTAATCATAAGCCAATAAGAAGGTAATCAAATAGATGCACTGGATGCAAAACACGACTCGATGTCCTATTAAAACTGCGAAAAGGTAGATTCAATTAGCATTCACGTCCTATTAAAATTATCCTAGAAAAGCTCAAAATTGTTGGATCTCAGCAAGTCAATTGCAATACTTGTTCTGTTTATCAATTCTCACGTTTTAGCAATACATTCCCTGCATACGCATCATCATTGTATCAAACTCGCAGGAAAACGTGATGGAAATCCACTTAAGCAAGCCATCTAGTTATATAGTTTGTCCAATGGTTCTGATCATATCTTGAAGAATAAAAGTGATGTCAAATGATTGGATCCAGAATATGATGCCCTATAAGAACAAGTCATTTTCAGAATGAAAAGGGATTCCAAAAGGATCTGATAATATCATTTGATAACATTCTCAAAGTATAGGTACCTTTCCTCTTTAATATCCAAACATAAATCCTTTTCACAATAGACAGCTTAAAAACTTTTATGGTTGCTTCATTCAATCTGGACATCCATTGTCCAGAACAGTTCACAATCACATGGTGTGTCCACAATAACTAGGTACTATATCTTTTTCACCAGAGGCATAAATTGTCATCGGCAATTGTGATCCATCTTCTGTTGTCGTATTTCCCTATAGGACACACCATGAATCTAAGTATTTGGATTACAAACTAACAGCTCGACCTCAAACCCAGAACATCCAGCAGTATAAATCAACTAGATTGGTCGAGAGTTTGAGACTATCCCAGAGCCCACCCACATCACTCCAGCTTAACAATCAATTTAGTTGAACAGTGACATATGACTGAAATGACAATGGATGTTAATAGAGCTCCACCTTGAGAGATGACAAGATTGAGTTCCAACCTGGTTCACCACCAAGTCAAAGGGAATCATCTCATTGTTGAGCACCATCGTGCATCAATCCTGATGCAGAAATATTGGAGATCTTCAAGAAAGAAGTGGAAGGGTGAACGCAGTCAAGTAGCTCTTTGCTTCCTTTTTGGGGATGGATTCAAATTATACTCAAATTTAAGTAAATTTCCATCTTTTTTTTTTGTTGTTGTCTTTATTGAGGTTTGACTCTAGAAAGATATGAAGATTTCTGAGGGACGAGACTAAGACAAAGTAAAAGAGACTGCAGCAGCAAAGTCTTCTGTCCTTTAAGAGAGCTGATTGTACTGATGCATCATACGTATGTCAACTGCTATTGTCACAACAGATGGGAAATATTCACAGAAACAAGTACAAAATTCAAGGCATAAATTTTTCGTTTCAAACTGACATGAATCTGCAGAACTAAACAGATTCTCATGATGCACACAAATGAACAGTAACTTCAACATATGGTAAGGAAACTAATTTCCCACTATGACTCGGTCTTATATCAATTGCCTTGATGTGCTAATCCCGTTGACTCCACAATACCCGAGTCAAACATCACAACTCCACCTTGCTCCCGTGAACAGGCACTGGTCATCAACCAACATTATCATCATTCATCAGTATATAATTAATCAGATTACACAGAGCAAAACCCAACCCACACGCTCTACTAGAACAGCAATCCCTAGAATACAAATCTAACAGGGTGGTCAGGCCCCAAGCACCTCCAGCAACACGCGATCAACGATCAAAACCCATCAAGAACCTCTATCTGGTAGAAAGTCGAAAGGTCCACCGGACCAAACCAAACCACCACCTCGGATCTCGGGAAATCCGATTCCCCAGCCTTCACCCACCCATATTCCACGCCCGCACAAACCCAGATGACGGAAAACCACCGACAAGGTCCAAAGCCGTGTGCCGAGGTGGCCGCCAACCCCGTCGAGAACCCGACCCCAAACACCCCCCCAGTCCACTCACCACGTACAGCACGAAAATAAGCATCGGCACCACGGCAGACCAAAAGGAACACAGACAAGAATCCAAGAAAAAGGATGTGATGAGTCCGTACCGGGTTTGACGCCGGTGGGGAGATGACGACGCTCGGACCGGGAGGGCGAGTGGCGAAGCCGACGGCTGCTCGAGAGAGGTACGACGAGGAGGTGATCGAGATGGAGGCTCACATCAACCACCTGTCTTCTCTTCGATTAGTGTTGTCTTTCGTTTCTTCTCCCCTTTTCTTCTTCCTCCTCTTCTCTTGATCTTTTCTCTGTGGTTGTCTCCGCGCTCTCCCCTCTCGTATTCGAGGTGTCGAAGGCACCGAAGGGATGGGAACGTATGTTTTATGTCACCTTCTGTTCCCACTTCAAATTACCATAGTGTCCCTAATCCTCGTGGGATTTAACCAACCGCCCTCCTAAAATTCCGGGCCTTCCCCAATTGCATCTCTCTTTCATTTTTAATTATATCAAATTTACTATTTTTGAAATTTTTAATTTCACTTCTATAATTCCCCCAAATTAAAAAAAAATAATATTTGTCAACGTGGAGCGACACGGTGGGGGGCATTTTGGGAAATGTGGGATCGCCTCCAGGTTTGGTGACGGAGGGAACCGGTAACAGCGTTTAGGCAGCGGGCACCGACGGGGAGGTGGTTGGATTTAGAGAGATATAAATAATAATAATATTATTATTATTGTTATTAAACCAAAAAACATAAAGGTGTACTGAGGATAACGTCCACCTAACTAACTTCACTGCCCCTCCAGAGCCTCTAACCTTATCCTGCTCCACGACACGGTTCGGCCCGTTGATGGATAAACCACACCGGAACCCGATTTCTTTGCTTTTGATTTCGCGCTCGACTCCATGATGTGAAGCTTGATTGGGTAGTTTGATTGGAAACATATAATGAAGGAAGTCAACGGATAAAATTGACCACTTCTTTTAGAATCTCATGTATAACCCCTATTTCGTAAGAAAAATATCGAACTACCACTGTTTAATCTTATTCGATATCGTGAGAATTGGGCCAAACTTTGGTTGATAGATTCCGTGGAAGTTTTGACCGGAGGTGGAATCATGGTGGCATAATTAAAATTAGATAATTAAAAATTAAGAAGACAATGATTAATTTATGAACGACTCAAATTGATTAAGTTACAATCATGATGGAATCAGGCTCGTTCATCCATTATCATAGTTACGACTCAAATGGGAGCTTCAAATAAATCGAATAAGTTATTCTAACTGGTTTATGGACAATAATACTACACTAAATAGAACAAAAACAATCTATTGACATGTAGTAACACAAAAGTCATTGTCACTGAAGGATTGCATCCGAGTATACTCGATAGAACTTCTTTTGCCTTAAATGCTTACATGTTTTGGTTGTTCCTCAATATGTTATATTTTCCTCAACAATTTATCAGGATCAGGAACACTTCGAATGGCACTCATCTCCCATTCCACATGGTGATGGATGGACTAGCTTTGGCTACGGCGCCGTGTCATCAAATACTGAAAACCAAGTTCATCAATTTGAGCAAATTGAGAGCTGGTTCAAGAGATATGTACAGGTGCAGAAACTTTATGAGAGGATGCTCAGGATTTTCTCATCTGTATAATGCAGTCTGATGGATTAAGCAATATTCAATCGAAAAGAGAAGTATGGAAGGAAAAGAAAACAACCATACCGGCGCAGAACTTGCTACTTCAGCATTGTTGTGCTCCATCACCATTCAGTGAAATATGGATCGCTTGCAACAGATGGGTGTGGCAGAAAGTAGGCAGCAATCTGAACTCTGATTGCTGGGAGTCCCAGCTCTAATTTTTCCTCGAGGTATACTTTTGTTGTGGTTGTTCCTCCATATGATTTGGTTCTAGTGTTGCTTCATCTCATCAAATAACAAAAAATGATATCCGAAATGATCTGGTATAAAAGCTGCATCACTGAAATGGATTTTATATACACCATGCTAAAACTTGATTTCATTCATCTGAACCCAAATAAAAGTCAACCAAACAAGAACAAGTTGGCCGTCATCATGCCTAGGTTTATTAAACTCAAGAAAAAAGGTATTGCCGTTCCAATTTCACAATGGTGATAAGAAACCTTATCACAGGTAAAAAAAAATCATTATTCAGAAGGATCATTATACCACCTAGTTTACTTTGGAAGCACATGAACTAGCATCCGAGGACGTAGCAGAAGCAGAAAGGGTTGGAAGAAACATGAGCAGAGTTGTATGATTATGACAGCGATACCCTAGTCCTCGTACCTTTTTTTTTTCTAACTAGTCCTTGTACTTCATTGCAGACATTTGAAAGCCAGGCATGTCAAATGATGCGGCAAACTTTTCGACCGCTGCCTTGAGCTCCTCTATGTCCTTATTGTTCACCAAGCCTTTGTTGAAGTCCTTCAGCAGCTTCCCATGTTCTTTCTGAATGCTCAGGCAAATGGTCACAGCCTGGTGAAGGAACTCGGCGATCTGCTCAAAATCCTTCTCGGCCAAGCCCCGTGATGTCATGGCAGGAGCGCCTGAAAGATGAATCACATGGAACTCCTATGACGATGAGAAAAAGCATTGCAGAAGCATATAATGATCGAACAACGTAGAATACGTTTCTCAAGGGTTAATGCACCCATTTTTGTAGAGGTAAAACAAAAAAGATAGAGCCCATATTAATCATGGAAGACTAGTTAAACTGAAACAAAATCATATGATGCTGTAGGAGTAAAGAGATGAAGGGAATCTATGTAGGGAAGAGCTAGGAAGAGCAAAAACAGATTAGCTAACTTAACAAAAATATTTTAAATATACTCCATAAATTCAACAGACCTATCAAAGAAAGCTTTTGCATATAATACTAGAACCATGAATGTCCTTTCTAAATCCTAGTACAATATCCTCAATAACATCCTATATCGGCTCTTCTGTTAGTTATTCTATAATATGATCCTTGAAAACTCTGATGTCTTGTTTAATTTTATGCCCTAAATTGACTCTTTCTACTTCAACAATTTAACCATAAAACAGGGTATCAAAGAAATGAGTGCAGCATTAATTAGACCAAAATACTAGGTTCTACCCAATGTGCACTCACAGTAGTAAGGTAGGAAAAGATACAAAAGGCAAGATTTAGAGGAATGAAGGGAAGAAGTTACATAAAGAGGATAATAAGGTCAGCAACCTAAGAAAATTCTATAATTTCATCCATAACTCTATGAAATTCTGTTGAGAATAAAATACATTGTTAATGGTTCACTTAATAGAAGCTTAGACTCTGCAACCTTAGATTCCACAGGCATTTCCAAGTTCATTATGCCTTTGATATCGAGCAAAGAAAAATTAGCAATGAGCTAGAAAATGAAGGGTTGTATGGCAAGTAGTCCTCCGTTAGTTCACAAGTGTAGACTTTCACTAAGTAGGTTAAGTCTGTCTTTGTGATTCTAACCCTTGATGCCAAGTTGGGAAATGAAGCAACCTCGCCGATGCACTAAAGCCAACCTTCTTTTGCTTTATAGAAAACAAATTCAGAGAAGTAAAAGACTTTAAAGTCTAATAATGAACTACCACTTTTCAGAGCTTTACAACCTGATGCAAGTAAATCACGCAAAGGAATGTTCTTACCTATACGCACACCACCAGGAGCCAATGCACTGCTGTCTCCAAATACAGCATTCTTGTTAACAGTAATATTGCAAAGATCACAAAGTTTCTCAACCTTGTTTCCTACACAAATCCAAGGTGAAGGGATAGATAAATTTAAGAGAAACAAACACCAAATAGCTACATAAAGAAGTGAAACTTTTAGTACCAGTCAAGCCAAGAGGTCGAAGATCCCAGAGGACAAGGTGATTCTCAGTTCCATCTGTCACGAGCTTGTAGCCCTTGCTCATCAGATAATTCCCAAGAGCAACAGCATTGGCCTTAACCTGCTTGGCATACACCTTGAATCCAGGCGACATGGCTTGCTTCAATGCCACAGCCAATGCAGCGATCTGGTGATTGTGAGGGCCACCTTGGAGAGCTGGAAACACTGAAAAGTTGATTTTGTCCTCAAAATCATAAACAGCATCTTCTGGCTGTCCTTTCTTTGGAGGCTTAGGGCCTTTCCTGTAGAAGATCATGCCGGACCTCGGTCCTCTGAGACTCTTGTGAGTAGTGGTAGTGACTACATCACAGAACTCAAAGGGGTTTGCAGCTTCCTACATCATAGTGAAATAACCCTTTTGATCAGCACAATACTTCGATGCATACAGAGCAAAATACAAATTTCTCAGAAAAACAAATAGATCAACTTTGAAATTACTCTGACTTACCTTTTCATGAGAAGAAAAGGCGAATGCTAATAATCAACAAAATAGTCCAACTACATGCAAGACTAATGTGAAATTATAAATTGACCATAACTGAGCTTTAATTTCTACTAAATGAATAGATATAGAAAACTGCAGTCAATAATCGTAAAACTGTAAAGTGTTTTGTTTACATCAGTAAAAGAGAAGGCAATGTAGCTTAACCAACAAAATTCTAAGACCAAGTCAAAATAAAAAACCACACAAATTCAAGATGTTTGAACATGCATTACTATCAATCAACCCTAATATAGGTCAAAGAAAAAGATACAACAATATAATAACATTCAGATCTTGCGCCTACGTCTAGAAATTAACTGAAAAATCGGTTCTTGAAAAGTGCATTGCATAAAAAGCTAGTATATTTAATGTAATCCGAACCTGCAGATCTATTCCATCTCATGCAAGGATCCAACAAAGGTCATCCATTCAAACCAGATCTTGAAAAGATGGTGCAAACAGAGCACGCTGAAGAAAACAAAAATCCACTTGTCCAGATCTATCAGATCTATCCTACCCATCACTTACAATAAGAAGAAACAAAAGGAAAACGAAAGGCTTCGTTCTTAAAACAGGAACCAAAAAGAACCCTAGATAAAGAAATCACCGTTCATTACCTGGGCGGCCACAAGGCCACTGATGTGAGCCATATCGCAGAGCAACAAGGCCCCGCACTTGTCTGCGATGGATCTGAACCTCGCGTAGTCCCAATCCCTGGGGTAGGCGCTGCCACCGCAGATAATGAGCTTCGGGCGAAAGTCGAGGGCCTTCTCCTCGAGCTTATCGTAGTCGATGTAGCCGGTGGCGTAGCTAACCTTGTACGGGAGGCTCTCGAAGTAGATGGAGGTGGCGGAGATCTTCTTGCCCCCGGAGGTGTAGTATCCATGGGTGAGGTGGCCACCGGACGGGAGATCGAGGCCCATGATGCGGTCGTGGGGGTTGAGGAGGGCGGTGTAGGCGGCGAAGTTGGCAGGGCTGCCGGAGTAGGGCTGGACATTGACGCCCCACTTGGCATGGTCAAGGCGGTAGGCGGCGAGGGCCCGGGAGCGGCAGAGGTTCTCGATCGCGTCGATGTGCTCGTTACCGCCGTAGTAGCGGTTGCCGGGCATGCCCTCGGAATACTTGTTGGTGAGGGCGCTACCAAGGGCCTCGATGACGGCGAATGAGGTGAAATTCTCGGAGGCGATGAGCTCGATGCCGTGCGACTGCCGCCGCTTCTCGTGCTCGATGAGGTCGTGGATCTCCGGGTCCACGGCGGAGAGCGGAGAGAGGCCCCATTCGCTCACGGACTCCATGGCGCTAGCGGTGGCAGAGTGGGAGAAGGGCAGGAGGAAGGAGTCTTCCAAGAGGTCGCGGAGGTCCGCGGAGTTGAGTTGGTCGTGGTGAGGGGAGGAGGATTCATAGGAGAGGTTGGTTGTCATGGGGGTGACGTCATCATTCTAATTATTTATTGTGTGTTAATAAATATAAATATTTTTTATTAATAATATTTATATATTATAATTAAAAAAATAAATATTTACGATATCCGAATTAATTAGTATATTGTTAAATAAGCGATATGTTAAATCTATCATACATACATATATATATATGACAGAAATAAAAAAATAAATATGTGCTGAAATTGGTGAAAAAATTATTTTAAAAAGGATATGAATGGATAGATTAATATTTTAATTGTATTACATTTTTTTCTATGTAAAACTATCATTTCTGTATTAAATGCTTCTTTATTTTTTCCTCTCAATCTAATTAAATGTTCTTTTGTGTTTTTTTTATTACAGTGAATTCACATTTTCATTTTTTATTAATTTCCTTACAGAATGAAGCCCAAAATAATTTGAAATATGAAGAAATAATCACATGTAAGCATATTTTGATTGATTTCTTAAGACTGTTTTAGCTGATTAGGTCCCAAAAATAAATAAATAAATATATATATATATATAGACAAGTTGATGAGTGAAAAAGACTTTTAATCAAACAATTACCTAATTTCCCCAGAATTGGTGTGCAAGAGTTTGTGACATTGAAACTCCATCTTATGATGTCACTAAAACATGACCATAAGACCATATACTGTATCATTCTAATATATATAGAAACAATTATGTGAGGAAAGAACAGCATATGATGTGAGCTTTGCTTGAAGATTTGGCCCTCTGAATCTTGAAGTCACAGGCAGTCATGTTGATTTCATTGGATGGTCGGGGGTTGGTGAGCTGTGCATCGTTTTCCCACCCACCGCTTGCTCTCTCTTTCTTCAACCAAAGTGGGATGACAGTGAACATTTAGTATTTGTTTATGAAAAGAATATCTTCTTCGTAACTTTTGTTTCTGTGAGATTGATTAGATTCTCAGAGTATCAGCAGCGATAAACTGTACATGCTTCAGCTCTATGTATTCTGATATTTGAAAATAAAATAAAAATATTGTGATTATATATTAAAAAACAAAAAAATTAATTGCTGATTGCTCAATATAAATATTATATATTATTATCAAATTAATTTTTAGAAATTAAAAATATAGATAAAATTTAAGTAGAAAATGTTACATGTGACGACGTCCGAGAATGTAAGTGTATCGATGAAAAAAAAAAAGATACGTACAAATATGATTAAAAAAAGATGGGTAAGAAGGTAATTTTAATGTTCAAGTTATATTTTTTATTGTGACGAACGATGTGCCACTGGGGACCACGAGTGAACGTAGTTGATTAGAATGACGTATTTGATGCTGAGAATGCTAAGGACTTTTATGACTCTAAAAGAAAAATGACAACGTAAATGTTGACACTCTACATCTGCATCAGCGCTACTTGACAATACATTAACACCGATACAAGTATTGAGTGGTGCTTTGTATCTACCTTGCTTGTCTTTCTTTCCCCCATGTGTATGTTGAATAGTGAATGGGGGAAAAATGACGAGGGATCGAGGAAGGAGAAAAGAAAAATAAGTATTGCTCTTTTTTATATCATTATCGACATCGACGTAGATGCAGAGTAATACTACTCTACATATGCATCGACACTAATGTAGATATCGAGTGACACTCTACATTTACATATGTATTGATGATGATACAAATACCTAACAACCCTTTCGCTGTACTGTATTTGCATTAACATCAACGCATACGTAGAATGTCAATATTCATTTTATCCTCTTCCTCGAGAAATTACAAACATCCCGTGGTCATTAGTAACGTTGTCGTTTGCCATCACAAAAAAAATATAACTTGGATATTAAATTATCTTTTTACCCATAGTTTTTTATCATTTGAACACATGTTATATCTTCCATCAATAAAATTAATGGCATAAGGGTAAATGAAATTAAAAGTTTTACTTTCCTAACAACACAAATCTCAATGTAAATTTTTTAAATCTATTAATGAAGATACTAAAAAATATATATATTCATACCTAATCTATAATTAGCCATAATATATATATATATATAATTAAACATTATATAGTGACTATACTTAAGCAAGTCACAATTTCATCATTTATCCTTTTAGAAAATAAATAAAAGTTAAAGAAAAGTTATAGTACATAGAAATAGGTGTCTCATCACTGCGTATTTTGTGGCGACCGAATGGGGAATTCTGGATCAGACTTTTGAACACTCCAACTCAAGATTTGGATGTGTTCTTAATGCAAAGTCAAAAAGAGAAAAAAGAAAAAAAAAAGGACACACAAATTTCAAAGTAGGTGGAGGAGTAGTTCTATGTTGGCAGGCATCGACAGTGACCACTGTGTTCGGTGGACCTCACAACTTCACCACCAAATTTATTTGTAGAATTATATGCATCTTTTTTATCAGGTTAATACTTCTTCATAAAATTATATGTATATATATCAATAGCTAATATGTATACATCATATCCTCATGTGCTTTTGTATGTGCATGGATGAGTCGGGAGTAACACTATATGATGTCACTGATTTGAGCGTGTCAGATTCTTATTGGCAGGGATTTGTGACCATGGATTATATATAGCCTATTTTGTAGTCCTTTGACTCTGAAGTGTCAAAATTGTCTCTATATGTGTATATTGTAATTCTTATTGATATTTTTCTCATTAACCGTTAATATTGTGCTTTATGTTTATTATACCCCCACCTAAACAAGATGGAAACGAAACCAGATCTACCGTCCATCACATCTTCGCACATTCCTCAAAGCCCACATGGCCCGTTCCCCCCCACGTTCTCTCTCTCTGCGTCCAGTCGCACCCACCCACTCCATCGGGGCCCACCGCCCAGAATCTGACGTCTCGCGTCTCCGCATATCCAACTCTTTCTCATCTCGACCGTCCATTTCCCCTCGCATTTCTCTATATATACACGCTTCACTGAGCCTCCATCCCTCGCATCCTTCGCCTCCGCCGCCTCCTTGACTCGTTTGCTTCTCCTTTTCATCGGTTGCTGCATCGATCGGAGGATGGCGTTGGTGGTGGAGAAGACGTCGGCGGGGCGCGAGTATAAGGTGAAGGATCTGTCCCAGGCGGACTTCGGCCGCCTCGAGATCGAGCTGGCGGAGGTGGAGATGCCGGGGCTCATGTCCTGCCGCGCCGAGTTCGGCCCCTCCCAGCCCTTCGCCGGCGCCCGCATCACCGGATCCCTCCACATGACCATCCAGACCGCCGTCCTCATCGAGACCCTCACCGCCCTCGGCGCCGAGGTCCGCTGGTGCTCCTGCAACATATTCTCCACCCAGGACCACGCCGCCGCCGCCATCGCCCGCGACTCCGCCGCCGTCTTCGCCTGGAAAGGTGAGACCCTCGCCGAGTACTGGTGGTGCACCGAGCGCTGCCTCGACTGGGGCCCCACAGGCGGCCCCGACCTCATCGTCGACGACGGCGGTGACGCCACTCTCCTCATCCACGAGGGTGTCAAGGCCGAGGAGGAGTTCGAGAAGACGGGCAAGCTGCCCGATCCGGCATCCACGGACAACGCCGAGTTCCAGATCGTGCTCGGGATCATCCGCGACGGGCTCAAGGTCGACCCCAAGAAGTACCGCCGGATGAAGGATCGGCTTGTCGGTGTGTCAGAGGAGACCACCACCGGCGTCAAACGACTCTACCAGATGCAGGCGAGCGGCGCCCTGCTGTTCCCCGCCATCAACGTCAACGACTCCGTCACCAAGAGCAAGGTGATTTTTCGTTTGATCTTCTAATTTGGGCTTTCTACTTTTTCTGGACTTCTCGGTCCGGATCTGTGCATTCTCGAGCCCCAGATCCAGATCCAGATCCAGATCCAGGATGATGTTTCAACAGGTTTACAATAGTTTAATTCCAGATCTCAGTTTTCTTGTTTCCATGTTTATAGACTATTTATGTGTGATATTTTGGATTTTGACTGCTATAATTTGGTATCAAGATGTCACCTTTCTGTTTGTTTCTTTGTTTTGGAATGGAGGGTTTGAATGCTTGGATCTGATTGGGGAGCGTCCAATAGGTTATATTATACAAGATTTGGTATTTATTGCCTTTTGGATCTGGATCTGGTCCACTTTTACTGTTTCAGTATTAATTATTTACTGCAAGATAATTTACTGTTGGTGGATTGTGAGTGTCGGAAACACTCGATAGCTAATAGATCACTAATGTCTGGTCATTCTAGGCAAACTGTGTTCATCTTTCATCCAACTTTATCTGTGATCTAATAGATGTTTCTGTCCAAAATGTGATCTTTATTGCTTTTAATTGACTAGAAGTGCTGCAAAATTTTGTCATTGGTCCTCATTGTCAAGACAGATCTAGTTTCTAGCTCTCAGATCTGAGGATTTTGCATATGATTGTTCTTATGCGTTTCTTGGTCTGTCATGAACAGTTTGACAATCTGTATGGGTGCCGCCACTCTCTCCCTGATGGGCTGATGCGCGCTACTGATGTCATGATTGCTGGCAAGGTCGCTGTGGTGTGTGGCTATGGTGATGTGGGCAAGGGCTGTGCTGCTGCCCTGAAGCAAGCTGGTTCTCGGGTCATCGTTACCGAGATTGACCCCATCTGTGCTCTTCAGGCACTGATGGAAGGCCTCCCTGTCCTCACTCTGGAGGATGTTGTTTCTGAGGCTGATATATTTGTGACGACCACCGGCAACAAGGACATTATCATGGTTGATCACATGAAGAAGATGAAGAACAACGCCATTGTCTGCAACATCGGCCACTTTGACAATGAGATTGATATGCAGGGGCTGGAGACCTACCCGGGCATCAAGCGCATCACCATCAAGCCCCAGACTGATCGCTGGGTTTTCCCAGAGACTAGTACTGGCATTATAGTTCTCGCCGAGGGGCGTCTTATGAACCTTGGTTGTGCCACTGGACATCCCAGCTTTGTCATGTCCTGCTCCTTCACCAACCAGGTATGGTCTTTGACACTTAATCGTTCTTGCTGATCCATTTTTTATGCAATCCTCTATAGCTTGTATGCTTGCTAAGCCTTGATGCATTTTATCTATATTAAACATGGGGGATTGTAGAAGCATGAAAGGTTTGTGCATAGAGATTGCATAGATGCCATTTAGATTGTCATACTCCAATATTGGTACTATTTCCAACTATAGTGGTTGTTAAAAGAAGTTAGTTCCTTCTTGTGCGGTTTCTTATTTTTGTTTCACTCGTACTTCATTCAAGTATAGAAAGCTAGAATGTATCGGAACCCTTTGGGTTCTCAAGGTATAAGGCCCATCCAAGTCTCCCGTTAGGTTGTCATGTAGTTGCAGTGTCATCGACGTCATGCCAATCATTGGCCTTGGCCATGGACCTCATCGGAACATGGATTGTCATGTCATACTCCAATATTGGTACTATTTCCAACTATAGTGGTTGTCAAAAGAAGTTAGTTCCTTCTTGTGTGGTTTCTTATTTTTGTTCCACTCATACTTCATTCAAGTATAGAAGGCTAAAATGTATCGGAACCCTTTGGGTTCTCAAGATATAAGGCCCATCCAAGTCTCCCGTTAGGTTGTCATGTAGTCGCAGTGTCATTCGCAGTGTCATCGACGTCATGCCAATCAGTGGCCTTGGCCATGGACCTCATCGGAACATGGATCAAAATCAATTTCATATAGTTGATTAACACTAAGGGGTCATGCTTTCTTCTGATGCATCCATTAAACCAAAATCCGAACAGGTGATAGCACAGCTGGAGTTGTGGAAGGAGAGGAAGACCGGCAAGTACGAGAAGAAAGTCTACGTTCTACCCAAGCATTTGGATGAGAAAGTCGCAGCCCTTCACCTCGGCAAGCTGGGAGCCAAGCTCACCAAGCTCACTCCGTCGCAAGCCGAGTACATTAGCGTCCCAGTCGAGGGCCCCTACAAGCCTGTTCACTACAGGTATTAGGATGGTGCTTATCCAAGAGATTATGGCAAAGCAGTGGCAGTATCAATGGTCGTGTTTATTTTGCTTGGTTATCTTCCTTCTTCCTCGTATTGCTGGTTTCCCCGAGTATGTGTTCGATCCGAATGTTGTTTAAGGCATGCTTAGGAATAATTTAGGGTAGGAAAGATGATGTAATGGCCAAATGAGTTGTCATCTTTGGCTCTTTTCCATTATTAATTGCATGGATACGTTTATCTCCCATGTTTCGGTCGTAGACTTGTTGAGATCTTTAGTTGTTATGGAAATCCAACCCAACCCTTTTGTCGATTGCAAAATGTATTCTGCCACAATAAAAGACTACAATAAGAATAAGAAATATGATTGGTTTTACATCGGAGCATTAGTTATTGATTTGATTGAATATGATCGGATGTGACTTGCTTTTAGATGATGATTCATCGAGTCCATCGATCGGACTGGTGTGCGTAATTAGAAGCTCAAATCCAATTAAAGATCACCCAATAAGACTTCAACCCCTTCGTCGATGTTTGCTATGCCGAGGTGATGGTATCATTATTTACAAATCTTTATTTCATAATTGGCAAGCTTGTCCGAGAATGTAATTAATCCAATTACTTACGAAGATAATCTAATCTAATATCTTAAGATTTTAGATTTATAAATATGAAAAGAAAGAAAGAATTAAAGTCTCGTATAGATGTGCTACTTTTTACATTAGTTTAATGATGATGATGTATCGAATATACTTATCAAAGATCACAGTATATTTTTATATCTTAAATATTAGCTTGATAATAATAATAATAATAATAATAATAATAATAATAATATACTTATTAAGAATTAAGTATTTAAAATTTTTTATTTACATTAAATCTTAGATGAAATATTAATTTGATAGTATAGTATTAGATCCACTTATATTAAAGTTGAAAGACTCCAAATTCCATCCGACTTGTTGTTGAGGGTTCAAATCTTAGGATTAATAAAATCTTCACTATTTGTTCTCTTTTAAATAAATAAAAATCACTCACTGTGTGTAACAAAACTCCAACCTACCAATTCTGAGAGGGTTTTGGCACGAGTAGGAAAGTGGAGTTCCATTGCAATATGAAGAAGCAACAAGTCAAGGGGGGAAGAATCCAAGCCATCAATGGAGCGTACTGACAGGTGAACTCTGAGGACGACAATCGTAAATCGCATTACAACCCCTGCTGGGACGATTAGGGGAGCGAGGCTTTATGCAATTCGTCGTATACGGCTTGCCGACGCCACTGCAGGCTGCATTATCCCGGTTTAAGACCGGGTACGTGATCGTGTTCTTTGGCTGGAGGAACCGCCGGTGGATCTCCGAGTCCATCAGGAGCTCCGTCGTCGCCGCATGGCACTCCGCTATCGTCCCGTTGCATCCGGCGACCACCGTAGGCTGGAACTCGACGCCGTGGATGAGGTGCGGCGAGCTGCTCGCAACGAGGAAGAGAAGAGGTGGAAGGAGGATGAGGAGGCTTAGCTCGTGCTTCATGATTTCCTTTGCAGCTCTCACTCCAAGAGTAATGCATATATATAGAAGCTGGGAACTGGGGACGGAGAGGTGCCGTTAGGTGACGAGAGTTGGGACTCGACATGCACTCTTGGTGGTGGTGGTGGTGAGTAAGAGTGGAGAGAGGACCAGCTTGTGAGAGACTGCAGCCTCGTGCCGATGAAAAGGTTGGAGGCTCCATTGTTGATGCATAGGAAACACCGTAGAGGAATCGTCCTCCCCGCCGGTGGAGCGGGGCACTCATCGTTGTAGGATCAAAAAGATGATCGCATTCAGGGAATTATCATGGAGAGTTTGTATGATTGCTAATTGCAACTCTCATTTTACTATTTACAATATGATTTTATTTTTTTTTATAAATAAATATAAATATAAATACTATTTACAAAACAACCGTAAACAATTTATATGTACTTTGAACAGCCAATATGCTCATGTCAAATTTTTATGCCAATGCTAGCTGAGGTTGACAAGCTAAACTAATTTTATCTTAATCATCAAGCCACTAACAATGACAACAACAATATGAGAAGGTTTTCGATGAGAGAAAATTTACCACAGGAGATTCATCAGAAGCGAGTCTAATACAATGTTTGAACTCATCTCTATTTCACAATGTCAAAATTTCGATAAGAGAACATCTCTCAAATTCTAAAACAAAGCTTGAAATAAAGTGCATAACTATAGCATTTTGAAACTCACGGTGGAATCAGAGAAATAAGTAGTTTCCTCAAGCAGCAGCGCCCTTGCCCTTCTTCCGCTGAAGCTTCTTCGTGTAGAACTCGAGCTCCTTTCCTTCCAAAATGTACCTGTATCATCACACATCATATTATTATTGTATAATATTATTGGACCCGTAAGTCAAACAGCAAAAATGAGCACCAAATAATGGTAAGTTGGTTGCTGGCGAAAAGAATTCCACAGGATTCTGCTTACCCGTCAGATCTCCCACATTGACCAGGACGAGAAGATATACAAGCCAACAACCTTCCAGCACCAAATTGATCCTCAATGTGGGGATCAAGTTTTCGCCCCTGCTGCCGCTTCTCCAGCTTCCTGGTTACGTGGTTGCTCTTCTTTTCTTCCTCTGCTGCAGCTTCACCCTCCTGCCCATCCGAGGACAATGGCAAGCAGAATAAGAGGGCAGGCATTAATCAATTTCAGCAAAATTTTAAACATAGTCTGGGATTAAAATCTAAACATGTTTGATGTACATTGTCCACATCATGTTTCTGGCATGTCTCATAAATTAGATCTAGGAGTAAGCCTAAGGATAATATTAACACTTGCTCGCACAAAAGCAGCAAATTTTAATTTCAATTTGTTGCTTGATCCATGGCAAGACATAATACCACTAAAAGTGTCAATTCTTTCAGAAGAATGCCATGGGACTAGAACAAATGCCAACAAATGGGTTGACAAGTAAAAAAATATTGTTCTGTATCGATGAAAAGAATTCCACAAAAAGCCCAACATCAGCAGCCGGCTGAATGAAACGAGAATTACATGCGCTATGGTATGACAAGTTGATTCCATTCAAAACATAACGAACAACATCCAAGATAATTAAAATAAATGGTTAGGAAGTTTCCCATAAGAAAGTTACAAAAAAAAAAAAAAAAATCCTTTGATATTCTAGATATTGAGAATGTTCTAAATTCCTAAAATTTGCAACCATAACAAAAAAAAACAAATATTCAAACTGAAACATACAACTAGGGATCTCAGAGCACCTTGCCTGAATAAACTCTGCCAACAAATGTTGACAACCCAAACTAAATCAGCATTGTTTACAATAAAAAATAGGGTAAAACTAAATCACAACTTACAGAGAGGAAGGACTATCTACTCCAGCATATATCATATATCATTGATAGACATTGGCGACATCACTCAGATTGTTTGTGATGGACAAAAAAATAATCCTTTAGAACATAAAAAGGAGTTTTCAGATATCTCAAAAAGATAAACTAGATAAACCCCACAAAAATTTCTAACATAGACAATAATCACAATTAGCACCAAAAAAGTTTTTTGATTTAAGGGTAAGCAAATATACCATGACCATCGTTGATTCTAACAAGAAATACATGAAAGAATAATGAAAGCTACCTCCATTGCGTCTTTCTTGGAAGCTGCTGGGGCCTTCTTCTTCCTTCCAATCTCAACCCCGTAATGCTGGAGGTACCACTGCTTGAAGGGGGCAGCATCAACCTGCACGATGGCACTCTTCACGAGGGTCTGTGTCCTCACAAGTTCGTTGTTCGAAGCGTTATAGACCACATCAAGGATACGGGTCTTGCGCGTCACAGCCTCACTTCCCCACGAGTAATTCCCACTGTCCAACCGAAGGGCCCTCCACTTCACATTGCCCCCTCGGACTCGGACCCTCCTCACCGTCTTGTTGCTCGAAAGTTTTGTGTTTGCCGGCTGCCTCCCCAACTCATACCTATTAAAAAATGAAATCTTTAGAAGGATCTAACTTAGCACAAATACGGTTATCTAAGGCGATCAACACTCGATCTACAACAAGTAAACGATTCAAGAAGCAAAGGAAAAGCAGAAAATCAACTAGAAAGGGAGAAGAACGAAGAAAAAGATTAAATATTGATACAAATTCATTAAATTTGCACCTCGGAACCCAATCTTTTCACTAGAGATCGAAAAAATGGACAAAAGCGCAGCAAGATACAAGTCATAATCGGATACGCATCCGATAATTAAGAGAAAGAAATACAATTCTAATGTGCCAAACAACCGAAGCAATGTAGGGTTCAAATGATAGACCAACACCATCGTTTTAGAGAAGTAAGGCACCGAAGCAAGGGAATTAAGGAAGCGGGAGAAGAAGAAGGGTCTCACTTTCTCTTCTTCCTCCAGGCCTTCTTCTTGCCTCCGGTGGCGCGCCTCTTATGCATGGAGTCACGTGAGATACCTGCGGCAACAAAAGTAAGAGGAAGAACGCCATGGACGTGAGCGAGGGGCAGAATGCAAGACTAAGCGATCTTTAGAGCTCCAGCTCTAGGGTTTATGATCTGTACCCATTTTGACCGAGCGGTGGCGACACTTGGGGTCTCGAGGATTTCGCCGTCGCAAGCTTCTTCTCTCTTATAGGCCCTCCGAAACCCTAACGTCTTTGCTCCGAGGCAAGCAGTGCACGTGCCAACCACGTGATGAACGGGAATCAAACCCTACCGTGTCGGCTCCGATCCAACCCGGCCCGTCGAAGCCCACGAGCCGAGCCCAAATACGGACTCGGTTCGGTCAGACTCCATTCCCGCGTTGAAACCGAGTTGAAGCCGAGTCTGAAGCGAGTCAAATAGCGACACAAACATAACCAGCTTTCCGGAAAATGATATATAGTCTCAAATCTTATCATCAGATATTGAATTACACATAATTATTGCATCATGGTATTAATTAATCTATGAGTAATTATGTCGATGATGCCAACATAAAGAACGGAGTTACGAATCAAACTTGACTTCTATGACCAAAATGGAAGAATTCATTTTAAAGAATCGGTGAAGAGGAACAATAAAGAATGGATTTGGTAGTGAAATCTGGTGGTATCAATGAGCAAGTCGTTTTCGGCAAAATATAGTTGAAAGACTTTAATATATGGCTTTGTTCATGTTAAAAGGGGTTGTTGGGGATCATCAAGGAGGGATTGATTCAAGAAACAGAAGTGGATGGTGAGACTGTGATTCAAGTAGGAATACATATGCATGCACCAATACCAAACAAACAAGACACATTTCAAAGGATATAATATAACATTATATATATAATAATTATGCATGCCCAACACTAAAGAAGAGAAAAGAACAAAGAAAACGAAGGCAGGTTTGGCAAAGCAACGATGCGAAGGAAGCAAAACAACAGGAAGACAAATGGATACAGAGGCTGGCAAGCTGGATGAATGATTGGGAGCCAGGTTGCTGTAGCCAAGCCATGCCATCGAGAGCTTCAACACAAATCCAGCCTGCTGTGTCAATACAACAAACACTTGGAGGGCAACTTACCACCGCGCCGTTCGAGTAGCTACGTGCCGAATCGCCAGAGCGGCACTGCCCCTGCCGCGGCCCCTCCCACGTTTGGGACACATCATGTGATCTGTAAAGCTGGTGGGTCAGCAGACTGGTACACCTTCTTGCATTGATCATATACTATGCTCATGTGTCCTCCCCTGATTCACCATCTCCACTAAATTTGAGTTTAGCATGAGTACATGTGTACATCCTAAAAACCCATAAATGTGTCAATTATTGTTAGGATTTGGCGATTAATTTGATCCTCCAACCTTTAATGCTATAATTAAAGATGTGATACAATTAGTACTAATCATAAAAATATAAAAAATTAGTAAAAAATATATTTTTAAATGAATTTAAAATATTATCATGGTATTGGCTGACTTTAAATTATTGGGACATTATGACCGGTTGTTATTAACATTAATATTTTTATTTAATTTTAAAACAAGAAATTAAATAATTATGAAAATATAGGGGACAAATTAGGTACTTAAATTTTTAATAGTGTCTTAAACTTATTAATATAGTTAGTAGTTTATCTTTTAAATATAAATACAGATGCAGATGTTATGCGCGTTTGGTAAATTTATATTTTTGGAAACAAGAAGAGTTGGAAATAGAAAATAATAAATGCATCAATATTTTAATATTTTTTAATTAACTTAAATATTGATAGATTTACCAAATCACCGACTTTGGAGGCCATCTCATCAACTTTCCTTTATGGAAGTATGAGCCGCTTCCGACACCACGCGGTGACACGACCGTATATTTCTACACGCGGCAGAGCGTTTCGCGTCGCAATCCAAAGGAGAAGGGCAGCTGACCGTAATTATCTCCCATGTGGAAGGGCGTAAATATCCGAAGCACGCCCACCGAAACCAGCGCGGTAACCCTTTTCTTTACCATACCGAACACGTTATTGACCATGCCATTATCCACCCCATATTAATCCCATTAATCACGCCATTAATTGCTTGATGGCACCAACAATTCTAATTAACTAATAAGATTGTTAATTTGAGTTTTGTTTTTTCAACAAAAATAAAAAATAAATGAATACCAACGGTGCCAGTTGGCCGGCCATGGCGTTCATGATGATTAATCGAGAAAGGGCGTGATTTGTGGGTCCCTTTCCTCAAATTATCCCGTCGGAACAACATAAGAAACTACGTTGTTCATATATGGATAATTATTGTGACTAATTCTAGAAAGAAAAGCTCAAGAAAAGGATAGATGTAATGGGATCCAGCGGAACAAGTTAACACTAACATTCTAATAATTCAAATTACTTTTTCTTCATTTGTAGTTTACTTGGGGTTTAGTTTGTTGCGATTTATTAAGGCGTCAGTGGAGCTCGAGGGAGGCAGAGAAGTGATCGTGAGCGGAATGTGACGCGGAATCCGAAGAGGAGAGAGAGAGAGAGAGAGAGAGAGAGAGGAGAAGACGCGGCGATCTCTGATCCTTCGATCGGTACTTCTGGTTTGCGCCATCGAGGGCGACGAGAGGTTGCGCCGATGGGGAAGTCCGGGGCGGCGGAGACGGGGGTGGGGGAGTTGAAGAAGGAGCTGAGGCGGCTGGTGAAGGCGATTGTCGAGGGGGATGACGGCAGGGTCGAGACGTACGAGGAGGCCGCGAAGGCGCTCGAGGCGCTCAAGGACCTTCGGTTTCGCGGGAGTGGGAATTCGAACGGGAACCTGGCGAACCAGAGGAAGGCGGAGAGGAGACAGGCGTCGGTGGCGATTCCGGAGCATTTCTTGTGCCCGATCTCGGCGGAGCTGATGCGGGATCCTGTCGTCCTGGCTTCCGGACAGGTTCGGTGTCTCTCCGATTAGGGCTTATCCGTGAATCGTTGGTTCTCGTTCGTTCGGAACGAATTGGACTTTGGTTCTGGTGCGTGCGGATTGGTTCTGGTCCTAAAAGATTAGATTTTTTGACGATTTCTCTCCAAGTTCTTTCTTTTCTTTTCCTTTCGTTTCGGTTTAGCAAATTAAGTTTTCCTATCGCAACTTTTGTAGCGCCTTAGATGAGTTATGATCGTGGGATTTATGCTGTGATAGCTCGTTGCATCCTCAATTTTTTTATCTGCAACTGTTCTTTTACGAATCGAGCATTTGTTGTTCGCTGTAATGCTGAGTCTGAATTGAAATACTTGATTGATCTAATTGCAACTGCTGCCCTCTCTGAATCATTTGTGCTTTTGCTTCATCCCTTCTTGCAGACTTACGACAGGCGTTTCATTCAGGAATGGCTCAGTTCTGGGAATCTTACTTGCCCGCGGACGCAGCAGGTCCTCTCCGACACCACCCTCACCCCCAATCACCTCGTCCGTAGCATGATCTCCCAGTGGTGCACCGAGCATGGTGTCACCCTCCCTCCTCTCGACGACGAGCAAGAGGAAGGATTGATCACGCGGAAGGAGCGGAATGCGCTTAGCAGGATCCTCGACAAGCTATCCTTATCCTCCTCTATCCCGGATCGGAAGCAGGCGGTCAGGGAGCTCCGACTCCTCACCAAGGGCAGCAGATCCTTCCGTGCCCTCGTGGGGGAGAACCCCGGTACAATTCCCCTGTTGCTCTCGGCCTTATCTGTGCCTGGATTGTACAGTGACACAGCGGTTCAGGGGGATATCGTGACGACGGTTCTGAACCTTTCGATCCACGACAGCAATAAGAAGATCATCGGCGACAATCCCCAAGCCATTCCCTCGCTCATCGATGTCCTCAAGACTGGAACCATGGAGACCCGTAGCAACTCTGCCGCGGCACTTTTCAGCTTGTCCGCCCTTGATGCTAACAAGCTCAAGATAGGTGAGCTGGGGGCGATGAAGCCCCTCGTCGAGCTGTTAGAGGAAGGCAGCCCGAGCGCCAAGAAGGACGCCGGATCCGCCATTTTCAGTCTGTGCATGGTCCACGAGAACAGGGCGAGGGCGGTGAGGGAAGGGGTGGTGGGCGTGGTGTTGACGGCCATCACTCATCAGTCGCTGGTGGATGAGTCACTGGCGATCCTCGCGCTGCTCTCAGGCCACCAAGAGGCAGTCGAGGAGATCGCTGACACCGGTGGTGTTCCTCCCTTGCTCGGCATCATAAAAGACAGCTCCTGTGCGCGGAACAAGGAGAACGCTGTGGTGGTCCTGTTTGCGGTCTGCATGCATGATCGAACGAAGCTGAGGGAGGTCGGGGAGGAGGAGAAATCCAACGGAAGCATATCTCGGCTGGGCCAGAATGGCACTTCCAGGGCACGGAGAAAGGCCACCGGAATTCTAGACAAATGGAAGCGAACCTTGCACAGCACACACTACTCATATTAGGTGTTTGATGTAATCAAATAATGAAGAAGAAGATCCATATATGTAAATAGTACCATCTCTTTCTTTTCAGGTCAGATGAGTTCGGTGCATTCAGACATACTACACTTATACAGGAATCGAAGAGTTGGCTTTTGCCAATGTTGCAGGATTTCCTCTTTTTCTTGATAGATTTGATTCCCCAAGAGAAGTGCTTGTTGATGAGAAAAGAATGGAAGAGAGCAGTCATGCATACATTGAGTTTATATCATTTTTCTCTGCCTCATTTTTTGCGTTTGCATAGATTCTGCTCTGGTTTGTAATGGCTGGATGGCTTGAATGTTAATGTTTTGTTTGGATTACGTGATCTTATTTAGTTAAAAGATTATTGACGATTCGATATGGAAGAAAAAGAAAAAACAATCATCCACACATGGCCTGTCACTTTTTGGGGTTATTTGGCTGCTTTCGAGAAAATTTGAAGCGCCGGTCAGAAGGCTTGTGGTTATTTCTCTGCGGGTGTCACTCGGAATTAACTACTAAGCAAAATTATATCATAAAAAATGTTCTTGAATCTTTTAATGTGTAGATCTTAAAGCAAATAAGATCTATTAGATATTGTAAGGATAAAAATAATGAACAAGATGCAAGTTATGAAGAAAATAATTTCCACGGGAAAATTTATCATTCTAAGTAGAATTATATAATCAATATATCTTATAGCAGATAAGATTTTCCAACGTCATCAGAAAATCTCACTATTTTATTAAGAAAAATTTTAAAAAATATTATTTCTACCTTCGGTATCAAAGCAATTCTTGCTAAGATAAAAAATATTTTTAGAAAATCTCACTATTTTATTGAGAAAATTTTTTAAAAAATATTATTTCTACCTTCGGTATCAAAGCAATTCTTGCTAAGATAAAAAATATTTCTAGATTCGTAGATCTAAAAGCCAATCGGATCTATCAAACATTGTAAGGATAGAAATAATGGTCAAAAGTATAGGACAAAAGCTTGTAATATGTTTGTAATGGCTTTAAGGTGAAAAGCTATTCAATAATAATATGTTTGTAATGTATTATAATAAAAGTGTAGGTCAAAAGCTTATGACCATATTTAATTAAGTAAAATATATTATAAATTTAATAGAAAGATAATAATACATTTATCAAAGTCCAAATATAAATATCACGATCGAGGTCTAATGGGTATTGACCAACAATACTTAAGCTATAATTAATAATTTTACACTCATTACATCTAATCTTAATATTGTCCATTTCTAATATGAGATTAATTGATGTAAGGCTTGTGGTTATTTCTTTCTCTGCGGTGTCACTCGGAATTAACTACTAAGTAAAATTATATCATAAAAAATGTTCTTGAATCTTCTAATGTGTAGATCTGAAAGCAAATAAGATCTATTAGATATTGTAAGGATAAAAATAATGAACAAGATGCAAGTTATGAAGAAAATAATTTTCACGGGAAAATATATGTAGAATTATATCATCAATATATCTTATAGCAGATAAGATTTTCTCATGAGAAAATCTCACTATTTTGTTGAGAAAATTTTTGAAAAATATTACTGGTATCAGAGCAATTCTTATTAAAATAAAAAATATTTCTAGATCTGTAGACCTAAAAGCCAATCGGATCTATCAAGGAAGGATAGAAATAATGGTCAAGATGTAAGTTATTATGAAAATGGCTTTAAGGTGAAAAGCTATTCAATAATAATATGTTTGTAATGTATTATAATAAAAGTATAGATCAAAAGCTTATGAACATATTTAATTAAGTAAAATATATTATAAATTTAATAGAAAGATAATAATACATTCAGCAGATTGAGGTCTAATGGGTATTGACCAAAAATACTTAAACTATAATTAATAATTTTATATTCATTATATTTTTATAAGTTAATCTTAATATTATCTATTTCTTGGTGTAGTTTTTGGATCTGACAATAATATGCTTATAGATAAAATAAATTTTTTTTGAATAATTTAGAAACGTATGTACGTCTAGACTTTGATCTATGATCAGTTCTTAGCATTAAAAATTTTTCATATAACAAAAGAATAACTATAATTTTCATACTTACAATTAAGATCATGACCTCATATTTTGAAATCAAAATAACTTAGATCATAATAAAATTTTAGACTTATTTATGTGATTAGATTTATTCATCTTTTGAATTATTATTTCAATCTTGGATTGATATTATTTTTAAATAAATTTATGATGTATTATGTTTAATCTCTAAATCTATTCCTCACCTGCTTAGGGATGATATAAAGGAGTAGAACCATAATAGAAGTATGTTGCTTGTACTTGTTCGATGGGCTACAGTTGACAATGGTACTATTGAGGGCGATGGCCTTCTTTGGTCGTCGATCAAATTGTGAGCATCGATTGAGTAGATGATAGTGTTACTACGTACAATGACGGCTACTTGTGTGCAGCAAGCCACTATGGTGGCCTATCTTGATAGTGAACGCTGCATACGAAGTAGTGCCATCGCATGCGATAGCACAATAAGGTAACAACCATGTTCGTTGTTGATCGATGATTATAGTGATATCTCTACAACAACGTTAGTTGGCCACGATTAATGTTGATAGGATGCCGAAGGTTAGGGTCACTAGTCGACCATGGACACACGTGCAGTTGATAAGGACTTGCGCATTAGTGATAACCATGTGTGTGAGAATGGCTACACATAAGCATAATGGAACATCGTGACGATTGTATAGGGAGTTCGAGCTAACGGTGCACAAGCATGGTCGTGCACCATGGCGACCATAAGCCTCATTGACTATGAGAACTAAGAAAAAAAAGGATTGTCTTGGATTGATATTATTTTTAAATAAATCTAAGATGTATTATGTTTGATCTCTAAATCTATTTCTCCATGCTTCTCACCTACTTACGGATGATATAACGAAGTAGAATCATGATAGAAATATGTTGTTTGTACTTGTTCGAGGGGCTACAGTTGACAATAGTATTATTGAGGGCAATGGCCTTCTTTGGTCGTCGATCCAATTATGGGTATCAATTGAGCAGACAACATTGTTACTACATGCAATGACGGCTACTTGTATGCAGCAAGCCACTATGGTAGTCAACGCTGCATATGAAGCAGTGCCATCGCATGCGATGGCACAACAAGGTAACAACCATGTTGGTTGCTAACTTTGATCGATGATTATAGTGATATATTTGTGGCAACATTAGTTAGCCACGATTACTGTTGATGGGTTGTCGGAGGTTGGGGTCACTAGTCGACCATAGACACATGTGCAGCTGATGAGGACTTGCGCATTAGTGATAGCCATGTGTGTGATAATGACTATACATAAGCACGATGGAACATCATGACGATTGTATAGGTTGTTAGATAATTCTAAAGGGAGTTCGAGCTGGTGGTGCACAAGCGATAGATGGTCATGCACCATGGCGACCGTAAGCTTCACTGACTATGAGAACTAAAAAAAAAAAGGACTAAGTTTTTTTACCCAATAAAGGATTATCAGTAGGATAATACTATTTTGAATATCTTTGTAGTTTAAGATTGTATATTCAAATGTAATAATATTATTCAACAATAATAATATTAGTCATCCATAAATAAATTTAAATAAATATTAAATATATCAATATTTCATATGTGAAATATGAGTGATATGGATAGTTCACTTCTAATATCTTTATACTTTATGGTTTAAATTATTTAAAATAATTAAAACATGTGTAATTCAATCAAAGCCTAATTTTTAGCTTCATTTTTTTTTCAATTTATTTCTAAATTGAACTTTTGATTGAACATAATTTTGATTAATTTGGATGTTGGGTGTAATCTGAGCAACCTAAATTTGACTCAATTTTAGGATGTCTAATTAAATAAGATTGATCGATGCATTTTGATCATTTATAGAATTAAAAAATTATAATTTTTTTATTATTTTCTTATATAATATAAACTTTCAAATATGAATATTTGATTTTAAATATTAATATCAATATTTTTTTCATATAACTACGATTATAATGCTTATGCTTATATTGTACGTGACAGCAATTCAAATCATGGATGCGAGATTATAAAAAAGATACCGAAAACCACATATCACCAACGTAGCATGAAATCCAAATCATAAAGCAAACCAACACACCGCGTTCATCATACGCTTGCAGATCAAATGAGCCAGGAAGAAGTGTCAGTGGCAGTTCTTGGGCAAGCTCAGCTTGCATTTGGCTGGGAGCTGCAAGGCGAACGTGCGGTTGATCCCCAGCTGCGGCAGCGCCGGCGAGTCCTCGTACTTACACAGGCATGCCAGGTCGGCCTTGCCGAGGGCGGCGCAGCACTTGGGCGACGGCTTCGCCGGTGACACCCCGGTCAGGGACGGCAGGCACGCGATCAGGCCTTCTTCGGTCATCTTGCAGTGGCTCTCTGCCGTCGCGGCTAGGCCGCCGGCGGAGAGCAGGGCCAGGAGAACAAGAGAGAAAGCCAGACCGTGGATCGTCCTCGCCATTCTCTTCAACCTTTGGGAAGGCCGTGTGATTGCCGGTGCTTAACCGGGTTTAAATAGGGTCAGGAGTTTGGATCTCGTGAGTGTTGATTGGCAGTAATACGACTGTAGGAGGTTCACGGGGGCGAATCCTTATATGTTGTTTATTTGGTGCTGCCAGTGGCTGATGGCTTTTTTGATGGATTGTTGTCAGAGCTTAGATCGAGAATATAAACCTTTTCACCGCCCTATGTCTTCTCTTTTTTTTTTATTTCTTTACAATGCAGAATATAAACATCTTTCCAAGTATATCGTAAAGAAAAGTCAGCATAATCGACATCAATCCTACCTGAATTAGTTCAATTAACGTGAATCAAAACTGGTTTAATTTAGAACCCAATTGAACGGACATTGAATTCGCTTAAGACCAGACCGGAAATCACCCGCTGGATTTGAAACGGTCCAATTTGGGCTATACAAATTTGAACCGTACACAATTGGTTTGGATCACTGCTGAACCGGTCCGAACCAATCAACCCGTTGGCCGAGCCACCCGGGCCATGGGCTGGGTTTCTCAAGCGGCGTAAGCATTGAGCCCATGTGAACCGCGGGCTTGGCTCAAACGGGCTGATCTGGGTTGCAACAAAGTTGGAAATAACAAAAATAAATTTTATATTAATTAATTAATTAATTAAATCAAATAATTTTATGCCTAATTTGTCCGTACAAATAAGGAAGTGGAAATCAATTGATTTCCTAATGACTCAAACGAGAAAATAAAATAAGACAAAACCCTAAATATGAAAAATATATTTAATAAAAGAAATATCCGATGATCATACGTGTGGTGCCTTATTCGGATCCTCTCCAATGTCATCCGCATTCGAACCGGATTCCGCGATCCCCGTGGGCCGGATCGCGATGACAACGTCTCTTTCTGCGGGCACCACCACGTGACCCGCCCCGGCCAAATAGGATGCCCGATATTACACGTGGATTAACAAAGTTAAGTCACGTGTTAGAAGCACTTCCCCCTCCGTACCTACTTTTCAATTGGCCCCATATTGAAGTATATGTGGGGCCACTGTTTCGTCCAATAATAAGAAAGGTCGGCAAAAGTTTGTTTATGACGGGTAGAAGAGTTTTTCTGTTAGACATATCAATTCACTCACATCTCTCCCTTCGCCTCCCCCTTTCCTCTCTACCGACCTCCTTTTCTCTCCCCTGGTATCCTTTCTGACGAACTTGATCGTCGTCGGAACGCCCACCGCCTGTTCGTCAGAATAATTCGTGGTCGTCCTCCTCCTCGGTGAAGCGTTCGCCGCTAGTCTCCTTCCGCTATATCTTCTACGATGCCGTCGTGCCTGGCGACCCACCACCGCTGGACCCTGCGCGCCCTGGTGGCCGCGTACCTCGACCTCGCCCTCGCCTATATCTTCCTTTGCGCTGCCTCCCTTGCGTTCTTTGCCTCCAAATTTCTGGCCCTCATCGGCCTACCCCTACCTTGCTCTTGCGACGAAATCCACGCCGCCCCCCGTTCCCACCGGGAGCAGCGGCAGCAGGGCGTTGGTTGCCTTCAGCTCTTACTCGCCGGTGTTTTCGATTCAGTGTACGGGAACGATTGCCGCGCCTCCAGTAATGTCAACTGCGACAGCGTCCAACTCGTTGGAGCTGGTGATGATGATGGTGGAGGCGGCGACGCAGTCTGCGGGCTGTTGGAGATGGGTCAAGGCGAGGAGTCGTGCGGCTCGTTTTCTCAACGGCCCCCGCCTCATGAGTTTGATGGAGGGGAATCTTGCAGCGACGGAGACGCAGATTCGGTGGATCTTAGGCGGAAGGTGGTCTTCCGCCAAGGGCGGCCGGTATCTGTTCTCAGAAGGCGGCGACGGGATACGAACAATCTCACCATCAGACGTAATTCTTCGCCGACCTCACCGTCTCCAGCTCTGCTTTTGGATTGGAAAGGGGAAGTAGCCGATGCCTCTCCCTTGAAGGTCAGCAACCATCTTCCGCAGGTGGAGGGCTCTGGACATGTGATTTCTGAAGCTCTCCATCATCTTTCAGGTTAGGAATTATGAATCTTCGACTTCCGTTTTTGATCATTTCATGTGCCTGTAAACGCCTACAAGTCTATATACCGTTGCTTATCAATATGACCGTCATGCCAATTTGCATTCTTCTCATTTTTATTGCCTATCAGATGATCAGAATGCTTTTATACAAGAAGTTGCTTTTGCTAATGAATTCCAAACTGTGGATAAGGGCTTATCTGATGCTACTGAGGGAGTTTGTGAAGTGGAAAATAATGAATCTGAGGTAATAAGAGAACTGAAACAGGCACTTGAAGAAGAACGATCTGCTAATATTGCCCTTTCTCTTGAATTGGAAAAAGAGAGGAGCGCTGCTGCCAGTGCTGCTGATGAAGCAATGGCAATGATATTGAGGCTCCAGGAGGAGAAGGCTGCTATTATGATGGAAGCTTGGCAGTACCAGAGGATGGTCGAAGAGAAATCTGCATATGATAAGGAGGAGATGGAGATCCTTAAGGAGATCATTGTGCAGTGGGAAAAAGAGAAACTTGTTTTGGATAAGGACGCTGAAGCATATCAGCAAATGATGATTGGTGGTAATGGTATCAAGAAGACGCCAGATGGTCATCTGCCTGATGCAACATACTTGATTGGACAGAACAGAGTTGCTTCTTTTGGATCATTTGATGACCCTGAACTTATGCTGAAAGAAGTCTATGAATCCATTAAAAAGAAGGAAAGGGTAAATGATGAGATGCAACGCGTCAATGAAGGTGAGTCTTTGATGGCTTCTGTGCAGAAGTCATCTGCAGAATTTGTCAAATGTTCATCATCACTTGAAATGGCTACAGATGTACAATATTCAAGCGGTGGTAATCCTAGCTGGTGTGATAGTTTGGATAAGTACCATCCAGGTGTTCCAGACGATGGAAATGAATGCGCTGTGCAAGAGAAGGGCATGGTGGCAATAGAAGTTGGTCCATGTTCTCTGCACAGCCATAAGACAAGATATGCGAATGAGTCTTGCTCACCTAGATTTAATGGGTCACAGCAAAATGACTTTGATGATTCAATTTCTCAGCTAGTTGATGAAAGAAATAGCAAACAAGACGAGAAAGTTAAGATCACAGTTCCATTGGATGATTTATGTATGAGGCACAACCTAAATGCCGATAAAGAAAGTCCTAACTCATCTCAGTTGAATAATGAAGTGAATGTGGTTGATGTACATGTAATTAATTACAAAGTTGATCTGGCCGAGGAAGGAAAAACAAAACAAGAATATCTTCCTCAGGTGGGATATGATTTGGGCAGATCTCACAAATATGGTACATTAAATAGACCATCTTCATTAGGCAGAATTGACGATGTGACTGAAGATCCAGACAGAGGCTTGACACAATTAGAATTGAACATGCAGAGAAGTAGCTTGGATGTTACCAAAGTGGGTCAATCAACGGATGCTTCAATCATTAGAGCTTCCTGGTTGGATTTAAGGAGGAGTTCAATGCCTGCAGTTGAAAGCGAAAGATTTAAACTTGAAAACGAAGTTGAACTCTTACGGAAAAGGCTAAAAGCAATCGAACAAGGAAGAGAAAAATTGAGCTTTTCACTGGAACAGAGGGAAAAGGAAACCTACAATCTACGACGCCTGGAGGAAATAGCGCATCAACTTCAAGAAATCAGAAAAGCAACAGAATCTGGAAACAACATCTATAGTGCTTCTTTACCTCCGTCTTCTAAGGTATGCCATTATGGTCCAAACTATACTTTCTCACCACCATCAGTTCAAGTCCAAGTTGCCACTACTTCCCATTACTGATATCACACATTTTTTTCTGTTGTTATTTGTGTTACTTTAGATCTGTGAGGTTAAGTTTTCTTCATAATTAACAATTACCTTTGGTTCATATTGCATGCAAATATGACATGATGTAAGCTTTCCATTAAACTTTTCCCCACAATTAGATTCTTGTTGACCATCAACCTGCTAAAGATTGTCAACCAAGCTTTTTGTTGGTGTGTATCATATATTATTAATGAGTGTTTACTCATCCGGTTAAGGAGCTCAGCAGCAGTTAATATCAGCTCAATATTAGTCTTGATTGTTAACTTTATGTCTAAAAATATGTTAGACATGCAAACATGTCTAAAGATATGCGATATTTTCTTCATAATTAACAAGTACCTTTGGTTGATTTTGCATGCAAATATGACATCATGTAAGCTTTCCGTTAAACTTTTTCCCACAATTAGATTCTTGTTGACCATCAATCTGTGAAAGATTGTCAACCAAGCTTTTTGTCAGTGTGTATCTTGTATTATCAATGAGGGCTTACTCATCCGGTTAAGGAGCTCAGCAGCAGTTAACATCAGCTCAATATTAGTCTTGATTGTTGCCTTTATGTCTAAAGATATGTTAGACACCACACGATGACTGTGTTTAGGCACTTAACTCCAGGATGTACTTCCAAATTTCCAATAATTGCCGCAATGAGCATCAAATTTTTGCTGTAGTAGAATTATATTCATTTTTTGAGCATTTGAGTCCTATAGGCACAGGAAACAAAATTCTGACAATTTACCCGCTTGTATTTCACTTGTGCCTCAGAATCATTCTTCATTTGGCCTTTCCATCCACTTGCTTCTTAATTTCATCCAGTTGCTTCTCTCTCTCTCTCTCTCTCTCTCCATTTTTTATGTGGCCCAAGCTAGTTCTGTGACAACTCAAGCTGTCAAATATTATGGTGTGCCAACTGTACTGGTACGTCATCTGTTGTTGTCTGGTGAAGGTTTCTATGGCATGGTATTATTTGCTTTAGTTCCTTATGACTGATTATTGGGCTATGGAAAAATGATAGGACTCTTCTAGAAAGATAATTTCTCCAACTCAAATTAGGTTGTCCTAAAAATGCACCAATTTTGATGTTTCTCAACATACAACTTAATGGTTGGCAATTGATTGGCATCATGATCATTCCAAAGTAACATCTGGAGTATTAGCAACATCATAGGTTATAGCGAATAATGGAGACATTTTTTAGTTTCTTCTTTCTGAACAAGAACGGATGTCTAACCACTGTTTGTTTGCTCTTCCTATGATCCTAGTCCATGAACAAGTTATATGGAATCTAGTTTCACCTAGCTTCTTTTATTAATTAGAAGATTAAAAATCATCATTTTTCATGTTGACAATAACCACAAAGGGATTTTCTCATCTTTTCAGTGATGAAAATGTAACATCCATACTGCCTCCAAGGATGCATGACATCCTTTCTTCTTGTTGGATTTGGGTTCTTGTATTGATCGTTTGATTTGTATTATTCTACTACAATGACGATAACTTGTATTAAACTGACACCAGGATTGATTGAATTGGTCGACTTAGATTGGCTTCATAATAATTTGGTTCTTTTGACTTAATCATACTACTTTAGTCTTGAATTGATGGTAATTGGCTGATCTCACCTGGTCTCCTACTGGGTTAGTTAATCCAATTGTACACAAAAATTGTCTTCTTTAAGCAAATTTTGTGTCGTCATGTTGGATTTCCTAATAGAAACTATTGAGCCTGAAATGCTAGTGATTATTCCCTTCTGTCATTTCTTAAAGAAGTTAAGTTCTTCCAGATTCTGAGCCTTCACATATGGCCAATGCTAAATGGTTTTCTTGAGGCACTTTGGTGAACAATTTGTCCATGTCCTATGCATTTTTTTTAATTAGGAAGAAATTTTCATTACATTAAATGACTTGCATGTGAACTCGAACCTGTTGCCTATTATTTGTGTAACATACACCAACCATGTCTCAAAAGAGACGTCTTTAGCATCTTGGTAAGCATGTGGCATATTGTAGTTCTTTTCTAGGTTGAGGTTTATTGTAGTTGGTGTGACATGGTATAATTTTCTTTCAACGTAGTGTTTTTGGTGACACTTCTTATTACCCAATTCTTCTGTTTACCATTGTTTCTCCTTGCCGTTTTACATGTTATTTTGATAATTTTGTGTATGCTTTTTTATGCTAGTTGCTCTGCCACTAGCCATTTTATTGAATAGTTCTCAAAGTACATGCCATGTCATTTCAGGATGCATATTGAGAATTGATACTTATGAAATACATAATGGATACACCTTTTAATAATTTATTATGTCTATGTATGATAAAAAAATAGTTTTTGGATGCTTGATGGACAGTTGTCATAATTTTGGGAGGAGCATTTACGTAGGTAAGTTGACTTCCTTGTGACATGGACGATGGATGGTTGCAATAAATAGGATGCATTGAAGTATGTGGTGGAGATAATGTTTCTCTTGTACTAACCGGTTTGAATGATTCACAAGTCATAATCATCTGTAAAATGAATATCCAGACGTGTTATAAAAGATAGCTAGTTCCATGAACAAGTTAGGGGGTAGGTTAGTCATGTATGGTCCAGTAAATAAGATGTGAATTGCAGTTCTACATCCATGTTTTATCATATCCTGTTATTTCAGAGTTAATGAAGGAATGTGTAAAAATCATGCTAGTTCCTATCTTCACTTCTATTCTTTCCAAATGTTATTTAGTCTACCTGGGGTGACCAACTTGTGCAATAATTTCCAGGGAAAATATGCATAGATCTGTCCCAAATCTCACATGCATCCAATAAATGGCCAAGTGATCAAAGATGACCCGATGACGAGGATGACAACAACAAAACATAAGTCCCAATTAATATGATTTGGTGACAGCGAGGCCAAATATTACGGTGAAGCAATTATCTTTTTCTTTAGCTTGAGCTACTCACTTGAGCTCAAAGAACAACTGTGGAGCTTGTACATTTTTCATTTGGTGTCTTTCTTGTACTTCTTTAATGTCTCTCGGGTAGAATCGGTTTCAGAGTTGTTGTAATTTGTACAGTAAAAGCTTGTATTAGTGTCTTTCTTGTACTTCTTAAATGTCTCTCGGGTAGAATCCGTCTCAGAGTTGTTGTAATTTGTACAGTAAAAGCTTTTACCGGTGTATTACCAAAGAAACAAAAAAAGAGGAGTTCATGTAGGAGTCTGCATTTGTAGTTTGTATCAACAAGTTGATGTAAATAAATGTTTTGTGATAACAATCGTATTTATAATGTTTGTGAGCAGCAGCATTATAATGTTGTTTGGGCGGATAAGAGGAAATAGCTGAGATAAAATTTACATAATTAATGAGAGATTACCAGGTGACATGGATGATGTGATGATAACACAACATGCCCCAGGTTTGATTTGAATCCGACCACACTATTTTGTGGCGTGGCTTCCTTCGGGGTTTTGTAGTGTATCATTTGGATGCCCAAAGTGGCGACAAGTCTCGTTGTGCAGAAAAGTGAAGACTGACTCCACGATGAAGCAAAGCAGGATAGAAATATGTCATAGCGAGTGCATATGTGGTTATGGTCTTCGGGATGAAGGCGACGGAATCGGAATGTGATTTTGTTGGATTGATACGTATGAGTCTGTATTTACTGATTCCGTTGGACGAGATCACGATGAACCAAGAAACAAAGGAAAGAAGGATAATAATTAACTCACACGGTTGTTGAAGACCTCACGTCTCCTCTGCACATGCGTGACAGAATCATACTATCGAAACAAGTAATGATGTCCAGATAACGGAATCATACTTTTGAAAAAGTAATGTAAATCCTTTTTTTCTTTTATAATCTCAAACAAAAGAGAATGTATGTATGTATATATATGTATGTATATATGTATATGTATGTATGTGTATGTATGTATATATATGTATATATATATATGTATACATGTATACGTATCTATATACATATATAAATGTATTCATGTATATATGTATACATATATATAAAATATAAGGGTTTGCAATACCATACCATACTGCTTGATATGAGTGGTACATACCAGTCTGCCAACAAATCGACACGTGCACTGTTCGCTACCAGGCAATTTCAAGCATTTGGCCTTGTATCGAACAATATGTGGCAGTACCGAATGGCAACGATCGAAATTTCAACTGTTACTAACCTGTACCAATCAGAACCAATCGATTTCAATAAGATACTCGATGAGATACTTTCAATCGATACTTGATGAGATACTAATCAAGTTTATGCATGGAAGGGGAAAGGGAAGTCAGTTTATGATTTTGAGTAGATGCGATAGAGCCTACACGACATAGACACAAAATGAAACTTGTTATATTCTCAATCATCGTATTATGGAGAATCTTACGACCAATAACAGTACGGTGATGGTTGGTCATACTTCTTCGAGCAATAGTATAATATGGAGTAGCAGATCAGTAGCAAAAGTAGAAGTTCTGACATTCACCAATACATGCCTCGAGAGTTACCTCAGACATATGTGATTCATGACGATCAACCTACGACCATCATCACATTAATGCACCAACGATATATAATGTATCAATACACTATGTCACGAGATTAATTTTAAGATTGGATCCGACAAATATATTATATTAATATATAGATACATAAGAATAATGTTTCATATGGATAGCTCAAAAGCTATCAACACTCCTATAAGCACCTCCACTAAGTTAGAAATTGATGAAAGTGGAGAAAGCTTTGATCAAAGAGCTTATAGGGGCATGATAGGAAGTTTACTTTACCTCACTGCCAGGAGCTTGCTAGGAGTCCGCCGGAGCATCGCCGAGAGTTCGTCGGATGTTCGCCGGAAGTTCGCCGGAAGCTCATCGGAAGAAGCGATTGATGTACCGGAACACGAATTGCAGTAATCATGTCTTAATTATCATAGTTAGAGTGTAGATTAAGTTAGTATTGGGAGGTAATCCCACTAACTTAATTAGGGGCCAACTGGGCCCTTAACATACCCAAATTCAGCCCATTCGGCCCCTAAAATCCTGGCTGACGGTGCCATCGCCAGGGCCGACGGTGCCACCGCCTGGGAGACTCGGTGTCCTAGGATTTCTGGGTAGTGGTATCACACCTGTTAGGCAGTTGTACCACCAAAGCTTGGTCTCCGAGCTCTGTTAGGCGATGGTACCACCCAATATCAGATGTCAAGAGGTAGTACCGCCCAGTAATGGCGATGGTACCGTCAGGACCCCGAAAATCCGGGAATGGACCTTTTAGGCTCCATTTTTGAACTCATTCGGGCCTATAAAAACCCCACCCTTTCCTGTATGAAAGGGCAATGAAAACTTGATTTAATCTTGAGTCATTGAGGCCTTAAAGTATTGTAAAAACTAGAGTTCTCCTTCTTTCTAAGTGTTGAGATCATTCAAGAGAGGAATAATTTAACAATTCAAATAATTTTCTATAAATAATTCAATATTAACGAAAGGACAATCCGGAATGGACCAAAATTACGAACCTTGCACAAGACTACTCTTCAAAGCCCGAAAAAGATACATGACACCATTCTTACCTAATTTATATTATTTTTACTAAAACTATATTAAATGTATATTTATTTCTAACTTAAAATCCATATCATAATTTTTTTCCAAATATTTTTAGAGGATTTTATGCTTATTTTAAGCGTACTGCTCAGTACGCTATACTATACTATACATAGCAAATCTCGATACATCGATATGATATGAGATTAAAAACCCTTATATA
>LVTN01000202.1:31923-141651 GCA_001649415.1 Musa itinerans | reverse complement strand
TACATATATACATATATACATATATACATACATATACATGTACATATATATACACACATACACATATACACACACAATTAGAGACTTTGCATCAAGTCAAGCTGACTTGTTCAGGAACATTTTAATTTACCACATGAAATATAAAGAAATATAAAAATTGGCAATTGAAATTAAGAGTTTGAGGTCCTACAAAAGATATTTCTTATGGACAACTTGCAATATAATTTAAACAAGTAATAATAGACAAATGTAGATGTCTCAGCTGACGATTAAAAAAAAAAAAGTTTAAGGTGTTCAGAATAGGACTTTTACAAACCAAACTCATTCGAAAAACTGCAGAACTTTCTACTTAAAGTAAGCTATTAGAAAGATGGGATTGGAAAATAAAGATCATGCAACTTGGAAATATTTGAATGATATCTTGTTAAGATCTAGACACAGCATAAATTATTCAAAAAAATTTACCAGATTATTCCAAAAAATAGTGCCGAATTTGAAGTAAAGGTGTCATTGCAATGGTGACTTAATAGGTAATTTGTTCTGACAAAAAAATGGAAACTCAATTGTTTCAGACTTTCAGGTAATCAGAATTAGCTGCAGCAAAAGAGTTGGATACAGGCTGGTACCGGCCAAAGGGCTGATGTGGATTCATGATCGCTTCACAGTTTTCTATTATGCAGATTAAGTTCTAAACTAGAAAGAGAGTAATCCAAAAATTTATCAGTATTGCCAAGGAATATATAACAAAATTCTAAGAATGAACTAAAAGGTAAGAGAAATTACAGCAGGTAATCATGAAGGACACCCAAGTATCACCATCACCAGCATTCTGTTAACAAACAAGTGATCAATGCTGGAGTTAAAAAAGAGAACTATGAAACACTAAGCTCATTAGTCTCCAAACTCTTACCGCAATCAAAAGCACTGTTCATCTGAGGGCATAATCCATCAGTTTGAGATATAATGCCAAAGAACAGCTAATACAACGACAAGTATGAGTAAAAACTTTGATCCTAAGAAAGATGATGACTTGGGTGTCCCATCCGTCCTTCCCTTTAGCTTGGAGGAAAACTTGGACAGCAGTAAAGGAATCAGCCGAATCCTAGTGGTGTCTGCAGAGCAAACAAAGATAATGAAATATTTTTAAAATATGTAGCAAAAATAATATAAAAACAATAATGAAGAATTAGTGTGCGCGCGCAGAGCAGACAAGGATAATGCATCCCCTTGTCTAATATGTCTAAGAACTTAGATTTCTATCAACCTTATGGTCCCTGTTAAATATTTATACTTGGTTTCATGATTATTTAAAGAATTTTCAAATTATATAATTTATTTATGGAGATTTTACCCTTCTTTATTAGACACGGTAAGCGTTGTTTGGTGAATGTGCTGCATTTCAGTCATTCATCTAAAGTAAAACAAAGAGCTATAGCTCACAAGAATTCTAGTTAAAAAATTAAATAACTTCAAGGTTTTTCTCCGTCACACCTACTGCAAAAGGAGTCATAAAGAAATGTGCTGCTACAGAAGATTTGGAAAACAAAACACAAATATTTTATGATAGACAAAATACAGAACTACCTTTGCTGTTCAATAACCTTTCTTCCTCTCCAACTCTTCGCCGCAAGACATTAAGTAAGGATCCAAAAAACAATGCTAAAACAGTGCAAGTGAAGGTGATGACATTGTATGGCATGCTAAAATCAGGTGTTGTCAAGGGCACAAGCAGTGCTTCTGTGTATGACCGTACAACATTCTTTTCCTGCAGAAAAAATAAATCCAAGTGAAATAAGGAGCAGGCACCAAAATAGTAGCTGATGTAGAATGCCATGATTCATTATTTCCTAACAACACATGTTTCTCAACAGTAGCTGAAGTGTCAAGTAGATACCTGAAATTTTAGTAGTAGCGGAGAATTTATCGAGAAGTTGTCTTCAACATAGCTTCTGCTTGAATGAAAGTTGGGAAAGGTAACTAGAGCTGATGGAATATCGAAGCCTTGGTTAGCATCCGGTGGATATTCATCAATGTGTAAGAACCCCTGTACAAGAATCATGAATAAATTAAAAAATCATAAAATTTTAATTAAATGTTTTGCTGAAGTGTTATTTAACATTCATAGGAAGGTTACGATGTAAATCATGCCAAAGTTACCAATAAACAAACTATTTCTTTTGTACACAAAAAGGGACACCATGGAAAAACTAAAAGTCAAACTGAAACAGACCTTGTCAAAATCTAAAGTCAATGCAACTGATTGCACACTGCAAGGATACCTAAGCATCAGTTCCAATGTTCCAGGAAACAGTTTGTCTTCTGAGGGGCTGACTTGAATCTTCTCAATCACATCTGAGACACTCTGAGGCTTTCCATCTATGAATACTTGTAGTGTATGATAATAAACTTTTACATACCAGGGAACAACCTGAAAAATAAGAACGTGCACATTGCACCCATGTGATTTGGCAAGGAACTCTTTGTTTGACTCGGTAGATTGCAATGATATAGCTATAGAGCCTCTTTCATTTCCACTTCCCATGAGAAACCTGCTTACATGAAATGGTGCTTGAGAGCAAGACCATATAAAAGGAAGCTTCCACGTCATACCCAAATCCAAAGGCTCATGCTCACTGTAGTTAATGTATTCATAAATAATGGAATTACTTCGACCCGGCAAAGGATTCGACTCTTTAAACACCCTAACCGGATTTGGAGACAAATCAAATATTGAGTTACTCCAAGAATCTCCATATCCCAGCTTCTCAAGTTCAACAACCATATTTGTCTCAAGTTCAAAGAAAATTCTGCTAGTTTTAGCAGGAACACAAAGTCCAGTAACATTCTTCTTGAACATTGAACTAACAGACCAACTAGGCTGAATGGGTTTATCCAATGAAGAGTGAGCAGAATTCCTTTGAACATCAGGTTTGAGCACAACAGTAAGTGTCTGTTTGAGAACTATACCAATTGATTTAGTTGAGGTTAACTGCAATCTTTGAGAATGATAATATCCTTTGTATATAGAAGGCCTGTCCAGTAAGGAAGCAAGCCCAGCCTTGTCACGGCAAGGAAGAAGCTTTAACCAGGGAGTGAGATTTTCCGTACAAACTGCCTCACGGGGCAGTGCACCATATCTCAAGGTGCTGACATTTGACCGAAATGCCCAACTTGGAGCAAAGTAGGAAGTAGAGGACTCGAGAAAGTTGATCGAAGCACAAAATAGGCCTGAGAGGGAATGTGTAAGATCCTTCCAAGTGGCATCAATTTCCATAACAGGAAGATCAAAGAGAGCCCACAACTCAACCCCAGGGGGTTTGGCATTGGTGCTAGATATTGGATCAGATCCACCCCAGCTCTCATAGTTCCAGCGTCCTTGGGTGAAGGACAATTCCAGTTCCTTAATTCGGAATTTCTGGACCTGGTTCAAGTATCATGATATATAACAATATAGTTAGAGAAATAACCAAACATCAGAACTTAAAAGTTTCTGGCACCTTGATGCAAGTCTTTCACCATAATTGTTACTCTATCTCTCTATCTCTAAAGACATTAGATCATCAGTTAAATCTTAGCAAGAGAGAAGGTGAACAAAACCACAACTTTTGGATCTATGTTCAACTATATTACATTGGAAAAAGAAAATATTTAACTGCAGTGGACATGACAGTTAGCGCTATAATAAACTTGAGACATATAATATATAATAAACAAAAAAATTTCAAATTACATGAGCAAACATGAAAAGAAAAAGTGTCAAAGACCTTTTTGGTGGAATATAACAAAAAAATGTTTATTGATATAACATATACAGCTCTACATATGATCTTCATGTATAGGAGTCTGAAGAAAAATTTCACTTTAAATTGAAATTTGGTCCACAGGAAGAAATGAATATGCTTAAACTAGATTCAAGGAGGTGATCAATACAGATTTAAGAAATATCTGCAACATCTTGTTGACCATTATTTGCTTCCATTACTTGCAAAAGCAATTTCCAGTAAATATGACAGGGCTGCAGTCATCATAGCCAAGTAGAAAAGAAACTTGTTAAAGAAAATTACAGAATCACATTAAAGATTGATTTGTCAGCATAGAACAGGTGAATCAATTAAACCATGATAATAAAAAGACATTTAGATTGCTTGGTAAGTATAAAGCAAAAAAGTTTTGTACCACAATTCCTTGCCATGTGAGTTTATGTAACCAGTAGCTTCTAAGAGAATCTATATTATGATAAACAAGACCAAACAAAAGCTAATAATCAGTTTACTGCAAAACCTGAACTGACACAAAACAACTTGAGTCACTCTTACCAGTGATAAAATTTGTGATGCAGAACAAGTTATTGTACTTTTCTGCTACTTTCAGATAAACATCCTCATCATTCTTTTGGGGCTACTTCAGGGAAATATTCAGTCTCTTTTATTTGGAAGTAGAATTAAGTTAGACAAGTTAATAAGTAATTACAATGAAGTTCTAGAAAATCTACATGACATCTTCCTATTTTGATGTAAAAGATAGTTGCAATGAAGTGTGACGATTTTTTTTAATCTTCTTTTGTATCCATTGTTCTTAATTTTAATTCTCATTAGCTGCTGCTTCTTGATGGGAGAAATATGGAATCTCACCAAAACCTTTTATGCTATGCCAGAGATCTTAAAATACCTCTGAATTCTCACAAGAACCTGGCTGTTGCCTTACCTTATCCTGTCATATAAATCTACTTGGCCACTCTTGAACAAGCCAATGTTTACGAGCTAGGAGTGACGTCCAACCCAATCTCATTATAGCCATCCTGGAACATTAAAAGACATACCTAGCTGTACCAACCATAAATTTTCTCACAAAACAACCTGAAAACCCACCACAAAGCTGTTGCTGATGCGCCAAATACATCATATAGATCCAAAAACCTTGACAATTAAATCCACTCTTTCCCTCATCACTACTTTCTAAATTTTAGCCTTGAATGTCAAAAACAAATCCTTCCTGAAACCCCTCCTTATATCATGACTACATTGTTTTGGAAGAAAGTGCATAACAGTATAGCTAGACACTATGCCTTGTCCTTGAGTAGGCATCATTTCTTGCTATGTCAATATGTGGGAGAATTATTATTACTAATGCTTTCAGCTATTTTGCATTCTCATTCTCTCTTCCTCTCTCATTATATAAATGTTCTCCTTCGTATTTGTTCAAGTACAGCATAACATTGTCCGAAGTACAACAGGAAAAATAAAAAGGCATTTGAAGGCAAAGACATAATAGAGGGCAGAGATCAGAAATTTCCCATGAACACCCTTTAGGCACTTAAGCAAATAGGTTTGACAATGCGTACAAATCGGTTCTTTTACCATCTATTTGAACAGATTTAAGATGGAAGGTGAGTTGTACTACTCAAATTCCCCTCGAAGTTTTAGCCTTTTACATGGTTTCCAATTGGATTAGCACTAATAGGCTAAGACTAAGAACGAGGATATGCTTAGTTATACAAGAATCATGAACCAGGGAAATTTGAGCTAGCGAAGTCCCCGACTTCATCAACACAACAAATGTACGTAGAGGAGACTAGCGAATGAGGCTAATGCTCCGAATCATGAACCTAAAATTAGGATGATGACAGCTTTAACCACATTAATGGATCAGAAATGCAAACAATTGGATGAATAGCTCCAAACCAAATCTCTACTGGAACTCCAATCTTGGATCACGAAGGGAGGGATCGTCAGAGGAGTACCAGCTGGGCGATGGCCTTGGGGAAGAGATGGTGATGGCGACCATTGGCAGCAGAGGGAGGGGCGGTGCTCTGGAAATGGAAGTGGGCGAGGACTTTCCGATCGGGCAAGGGCTTCAAGAAGAGCTCCTCTGAAAACTGCTCCCCTTCTTCTTCTACGCCTCCGCCGCCATCGTTTAGCCAGACGCCAGAGGCCAGCGCAGGGATAAAGATGAGGAGGGCGAGGAGGAGGTGAAACGGAAAGGCGGCGGAGTGGCGGAGCACTGCCATCAATGGCGTCGGAGGAGGAATGATTTGTGAAAGGCACGTGCAATACGCGTGTCTTAGGGAGGGGCTGTGCTGTGCTTATGTTACATACGCGTGACCAATCGTCTTGTTACATATCGGGCGATATATCGGTTTATGTGTCGTATGAGCCAATTGTCGTTACGACATATACCATTTTGATAATTAGAGTTAGCTTAAGCCGCATTCTAAAAGTATAATAATAATACTAATAATACTAATAATAGGTGAGCACTATGAATTGGCATCTTTTTTGCGGTATAAGTAATTTAATTGAATTCTTATTATTAATCCCAACAGATATAAATTTATATTGTTCTTTGCTAAACGTGGGTTGGTCTTTGCTAATTTTAATATAAAAATTTAACAATGAAAATAGTTAAAAATAAAAAAAAATCACTAAGATTCAAACCAAAGTCACTAAAATTTGACTTTCAAATAACTATATCACGAGTTTCATTTATGTCTATTATGTTTTTCTTCAGTTAATTTAGATGCAGAATTGTCAATTCGATTTCGGTTTTTGAGATTCAATCGGTTCAAACTAAACCAGGGCTAGTGATGGTGTTAACTTGAGAATTCTCGAAGTGTGTATACCATTCAAATCAAAGCTCCAATGCCAAAAAATCTAAAACAATTGGTGAGAAAAGAGTTCAATAATTGTTATTCCTAGTGCAATCAATGAACATGAACAAGTATTTAAAGCAGAAGAATTTGTGTACAACCATCACCATTTTAAATTTAAATTACCGGCATCAGTAGGAAAGATTGAGAATTGTTCCATTCTCTCTATGCTGGAGTTAGGTTCCAGATTAAGGAGACATTGTCAGCTAACTACTACTGGCATCGAGATGTAACCATAACAGAAGTCGCTCATCAATTTACGCAGAGTGAAATATTGACAAAGACTGTTAAGCTTGAGCATTGAATCACTTTTACATTAGAGTTCACATATCATCATTCTTTTTCATTAATTTCTACCAATCCACACACTGTAATATAAAAGCTACAGGTAATACATGTTCAACAGTAAATGACATAATCTGATGCCATGGATAGCTGAAGATTGTTTTGCGAACCACCTAAACTTTAAACTCTTCTGGGAAGAGCTTTAAACACTTCAGATGACACAGAAATTTAGAATCCAATATTCAAAATAGAGAATAACTCGAGCTTAACAATCTGCACAAGTATGGCAATGATCAGAACAAATCTTCTGAAGATCATCCAGCAATAATTTTCCAGTCCTTAAACCAAACACGACTTGCAGTGCAATAGATCAATAAATTGTTGACATAGAATCGGTCAGCCAAGTACACCAACACCAACACCAACAACAGGAAGCCATGACAATAACAACAAGAAGAAGCCATGGCATTCGAACTATTTTTTGGGTTGGTAGCCTAGTGCTCAAAGTACATGATACAGGTGTTTCTCTTTTTGGGCAAAGGAGGTTGTTGTTGCAATTTGGTCATATAAAAACTGAGGTCTCAAGGAGCCATCATTGCTGAAATGGAGTAAATTGAGATTGTCCATTTAAGAAGATGAATGTGTTAGCTAGATACTGAACAATATAACTCACCAGACTGTTATTTCTGCATGTCAAGAAGCAAAAGAATTTGATATATTATTAGTCACCCATCATTCTTACTGTAATTTAGCCTATTTAGATTAGAAACCTACTTGTTAGGCAGCCCCTCTCAAATTCTGCAACGAATCTTTCATTTCAACTTGCTTTTGTGAGGTCACTTGCACAACCTACATGAACCAGCAATTGATATATAAGCCAATTTTTTTTCAAAAATATGATTTCAAGAATGTGAAGTTAAAATTTGTAATTTGATATATTATTAGTCACCCATCATTCTTACTGTAATTTAGCCTATTTAGATTAGAAACCTACTTGTTAGGCAGCCCCTCTCAAATTCTGCAACGAATCTTTAATTTCAACTTGCTTTTGTGAGGTCACTTGCACAACCTACATGAACCGGCAATTGATATATAAGCCAAATTTTTTCAAAAATATGATTTCAAGGATGTGAAGTTAAAACTTGCTATGCTTAAAATCCTTGGAAAAGAGAAAGGGTTAAGAAAAGCACTAACATTATTTGTCTGCTGTAGGTCATGCTCTATAGGCTGAATGTGATTTAGTGAATCTAGAACCATGTTGTCTTTTTCTTGAGGAACCCTCGCAGGTTTCTCGTTTAACTCGGTTACCAGTTCTTCTAACCTCTGCAGCCTCTCCAAGCATGGTAGGACAGGTACTTCTGTGACATCATGTCTGGCGAGGTGGTTCATGGAATTTGCGTTTGTCGGATCAAGTCCATGATGATCTGAAGACTTCACTTTAACCAGATCGATGGCATCATTTTTCAGTCCAAAAAATAAATATAAAACAGCTAGCACTTTCGTGATGAACTTTCCGACAGCACCTATCACTAGCATAAGCAACTTGGATAATGAGTTCCATCGGGTGGAATCATCAACCAGACCACCTGCATAGGAAAGCCAAACACTCAGCAAACTGTGATTAATTCCTAGAAAAAATGCTCAAGGCTCACTAGTCATGCGTGCTGCCAAACAAATCTATATCATAGGCATTTGATGCCAGATTCTAAACAATGTAAAGTTGAGAGACTTGCAATGTTCTTTGTGTGACCAGATATTTATCTGTAACAATATATGCAGATCAAGGACTGACAGATGCTGGGAAAAATTTGAAGTAATTTGTAAGGTTAATATTTGGCACAATAGATGGAAAAGAAATGATACAAGGAAAACACTTTCACATGCTTGAATGTTTTTTTTTGTCCCTGACATGTTTAGTAGTTAATCATCTTAAAGATTGAGATTTAGTAATGCTAGTTGTTGTATTAAAGGTAATCAAATTGCAGATCATTGCCTTGTCACATTTAATTAAGAAGTGCCTGATATTTTCATGATATCCATCTGAGCTGTTACCAAACATGAAGTTTTTTTAAACTACAATGGCATTTTGGCAGACTTAGTATTCTCTGAAATGTCACTCTCAGCCTCATGTAACAAAAGGCCATCTTTTGCTAGTAATTTTGATCCAAGGGCCCTTAATTAGTTGCAATTAGTTTGATTATAATCATATATGAGCTAATAAAAGCACTGTAACTGTCCAAAATTATAAAATGAATAAAAAGAGTAACTGAAAAGCAGTACAGCAGAGTAGACAAGGTAATAAAGTTCACACTCGTTTTATTTTTTTAGAAAGAAACTTTAAAAAGAGAGAGTTGCACTTGAACAGAAACTGATTTTATCTTTGACATCAGTATATGGCCAAAACTATTTTTCATTCAATGGTCAGTCACATCTTAATTTTATAAAAAAAGAAAAATTATGTAACTTACTCTATCCACCGTGCTGTTCTCCAGAAACGCCTATGGGTATATCTCAATGTCCACTGTACTGTTACTCAGAAGCAACAAATTTTTCTCAGCTGTTTTTCAGCAAGGCCCATGGGTATATTTCTATATCCGGTGCATTGTTATTCAGAAGCACAATTATTTTCTCAAATTTTGAACTTGGTATCTATCACAATCAAACATGGCGAGGAACTTCCCAAAGTGTACCTTTTCTTTACTGAACTTCAGGGGTCTTGCTTGCAATAAGCATCATGCTGGTTGTTAGATTCTATTCACAAGACAATATAAAATTGCATCTCTTTCCTTACATCAAAGTTCTTCTCAAACAATTAAAGATTAAAAAAATATCATGCTAAGTTATTGATACAATCGACATTTATTTTCTTTCCGGTGATGCCTGATGGTACATAGGTTTGTATATTGTTTGGTAACTTTGTATGATACTGATCTGCTAGATTGTTCGAAGCAATATCAGACCACTAACTAAAATCTTGGTTTCAACATTCAACAATTATTTGGAATAACTATGACAAGACTTTTTAAGAGCAAGGTCAACAAAAATATATGAACAATTGAATCTTCACTTACTATTCTTCTAAAATGTTACCTTCCTGATACCAATTAATATTCCAAATTAATGAAAACCTTAGTTGACGTATAAGCGTATGGGTCTCGATTATTGAAAAAGCAAATGACGCATGCTTAGAATCTACAAAAATAAGCAGACATCGCTTTACACTGATCATAAGGTTTTCATAATTGTTCCATGTATGAACATCCCAGCGAAGCATTGGTGTGATACATACGGAAATTCTGTACATTCATATGATATGTGCATGTCTGCATATTGAACTTGGCACATGTAAACATCTATTCCACATGCCCATTTGGTTCCATCACAGTATCCTAACATTCAAGTGACTTCTTGATATTTTTGATAGCTATATGTGCTGATGTACAGTCACCAAGAACTTATATCTACAAAATGTTCTAACATTTTACAATTCAATAATAAAAGATGAATATATAAGTTAAAAAGGCATGCAGAAAACTGTGACTATGATGCAGCATTAAACGCCCTTGATACAGTCCATTGCAACCATGGAAAATTAAGGTCTACAAATCTTTGAAAAATAAAAATAGAAATGCATATTGATGAAATGAAGTACCTCCAAGTTGATCACAAAGTTTGGTTTGACTAGTTGGGCTGTTTGAAGGCATGTTTTCATCTGTCGTGATTTGAGTACTCTGACAGAAATGCACACAACTCAATAGTTAATATCAGTGTAGCTTTTGCATTCATATATCATATGTCATATACCCATAAAGCAAGTACTATAAATTATAAGTATGAAGTACCAAGTAGTTTGTCCTGTTTCACAAGAGAAGTTCATTACAGATTTCCTTGGTGCATGGCTCTGCATGATCATGGCTCATGCTTAATACCATTGCATTGGAAACTCTAGATAAAGTTTGGTATTATGCAAATACATGAATTATGATGTACATCAAGTTCCAGTTTACACTTAAAAGGACTTGGAAACACGACTTGAGTGATATATTTCACATACTTACAGTGAAGTATGTGCATCATGGAATTTGGTCATAATAGGTTTTGTTGATTGCTATGAACTGGTTGGGTGCAATTAACATGGCTAAAGTAGTGCTAAAGTAGTGCCTCATTGAGATTCTACATAAAGTGGAGAGGAAGTCTTAACCCTTTTAGACTTTAGGATTAATGTTCCTTTATCTGCTTGTTGTTCTTCACTTTTTCTCTTTTTTGGACTGAACTTTTTTAAAATTATCTGCATTTCTTTTATTTCCAATCTTCTTACTAAGGTTTTTCTTGTTATCTTTATTTCGACTACTTAATAAAAACAAAAGAAATTTAACTGTAATATTCATTCTCATGTGAAACCGAAATGAATCATTACTCTATGGGCTTAGGTATTAATGGTTATGAAATGGATAAATACATTATTAAGTTTAACCTAGTTTATGGCTCAAAAAAACAATGTACAATGGGAAAGCAAAACAACATCAGCAAAAGAATATCCTAACGTGAGACACTCTTGATTATAATCATGGAGCATCATCTTTGAACATTGTAAATTGATGAAATTATATTATAGGCTGCCAAATGTACCATAACAATAGAGGAACAATGGAAATAAAAGTTGGGTAGGAGTGTAAATGAAGTAGACAGAAGCAATCAAAGAAGCAAGCATACCCATTGTTAACACATGCAAACAAATACATCTTGTGTGCAAGAGTGGATAAAAAAAAAGTAACATGAGTGCATATGACACAAGTGTTCATTTTCATCATCATGTACATGCACAAGTTATGTTCAGAAAACACATGCACAATCACTCAAACCATGTTTCAGAAACAAACAAACAACGCATTCACAGGGATACACAAAAGGAATCCCAAGCCAAGAAGACAAGTAGATACAAGAAAACTGACATTTTCATATGCTGGAGTTGTTGGCATGTCAGGCTGTGGAATTGGTTGAATAGGAGATACTGCATTTTCGGTATCTGACTTCACCTGAATGGTACCTTTTTTGAACATTGCAACCTGCAAATGATACACTACATGACTATGATAGTTGTCGTACGTAGACTACTGAAACCAAGGTACCTTTTTTGAACATTGCAACCTGCAAATAAGTTGATACACTACATGACTATGATAGTTGTCTTACGTAGACTACTGAAACCATCTACCACCTGAAGAAAATGAAACTTAACCTGGCGATTCAATTTCTTTTCACCCAATATATTCCCTCCAACCTTTGAGCTTGTCCTTTCAGAGTGAACTAACTGGAAGACAGGTAAAAGAAATAGCACACTGTTGGTTTTAGGTAAAGACTAAGGGCACAAGAAGAACTATCTTCTTCTAACTTGTAAGACATATTTAAGAATTTAAATTGTTCTCACACTTATTATCTGGGGGTCACTCCATGGTCCTTTATTGGATGTAAGACATCCTCCCTCATTAGAACAAGTGCAAGAGCCACCAAGAAAAGCAGGAAGTTGACTGTCATCAACAAAAGGAGAAAATGAAATGAATTTCATTAACTGTCATTACAAAAAGAGAAGATGAAATGGATCCCGAGTCCAGAACCCAAAACCACAGAGCATTTAGCAGATATGACTAAATTTACACAAAGAGAAGAATGTAAACCTCATCTCAATTGATTCAAGTAGAGTATTCTGATATGTATCTCCTAATACCTGCAAAATATGGTGAAAGACTAAATTTACTGCATAAAATGGTGGGCAACAAGGATACATTAAAAAAAAATCTACCACTATCTTAGCTGATGTCCTTGGATCAATTATGCCTTTTATAGTGTTCCAAAGTAATCTGCAACCACTTCCAGCATTTACAATAAACAGCTTATGCAATATCTGCAAAAATGAGATAGATTATAGGAAGTAGATTGATTGTCTTGTATCAAATTCTATGTTGTTTAGACAGTACGACATATATCACCTCAGGGTAATTATCACTATCAACTTTCTGGATTCGAAGAACAACATCACGAGCTAATTTGCCAACACTCATCCAGTTCTGAATAATCAAGTTGGACAGGAAAAAGCAGTCACGTATATCATGTAAACTCGTTCAAATTGTCAGGTAAAACAGTAGCCACATACCACTCCTTGTGCATCTAAAACTGTTGTCATAGTATCAACATGTCTTTTGGCTGCAACAGAGCATGCTGGGTATTTCTCAGTAAGTACCTTCTCTATCCCCTGAACATGGTACCTCACAAATCTTTCAACTGTAGTAACACTAAGAAGTTTGTTGGGGTCGACTTTCCCAAGTCTTTCTATATAAATAGGTCTTCCATCTTTGTCCACACCATGAAAACCATGTGGATAATACTGAAGAACTTTATCCAGTTCATCATACACAAAGTCCTAAATAGCATTAATCTGTTAGGCAATCAAAGCCACAACAAGCGATAGCTTAGAAGTAAAGCCCTCTGACATGATACAGGCTTAACTTCTGTATTGCTACTAAACTGGTTCTTCAATAACAGGAAAGAAAGAAATATAGAATAATAAAAACAAAGCATGAACTCCTGATTCTATAATATTCATTTCTTAAATATCATTACTATGCATTATGAAATTTGGACTCGCTATTTGTTATTTTAAGCTAAAGAATAAGTACTCTTAACTTCTGCATATTTTTTTGGCTTAAGATCCTTTTATCTGGTGGAAGTACTCCGTTGTGTGTAATAGGTTTGCAAGTTGCAGGTCTGTTTTGAGAACCAGAATGTGTAACACTGGTGTGGATACTGCTTTAATAGGTGTTCAATCAAGTTAAAATTTCAGGATAACAGAACTGTGTTTGGAACCGAACTATGTAAAAGTTTTCAATCAAGTTAAAATTTCAGGATAACAGAATTGTGTTTGGAACCGAACTATGTAAACGTTTATATCAAGACACTTTGTACATCTGACTATCATACACATAAACGTAGAATATAAAAGCTATGATCCAGTTATTCTTACTTGCAGGATAGTATCAGCACCGAAGTCCTTCCTCCACTGGAGCATCTCCGACCACATTCGGGTCGCTTTCTCAATATTGAGCCCACGTGCCTTCAAAAATCTGCAGAAGCCAGAATTCAAATAAAAGTGTCTAGCATGTTTGAGATTGAAGAGGGAAAGGGGGAGGGGAGGAGTGAAAAATCAATCCGAAATAGATTACGAAAAGTATGAATCAGGTTAAAGTTTTAAACTATGAGATGTTCTCAATGCATTTCAATTAGATCAATTCCAAGAATAGTTTGATCAGGGAATAGGTATTAGGGCCAAAGTGCCAATCAATCGCAACCTAATATAAGAGTCAGATTCTAGCATGAAGTGATTTGTATACTGAACAGGCACACAACACATGACAAATATTACTAAATATCTCATTTGATCTAAGCATCCTTGGGATGATCCAAACTAATTTGAATGTGTACCTAATAGGTATAAGAAATTACAAGATTCACATGATTATACATATACAGTACCAACTTCCATCCCTTCCTCTATCAATCATCTTCTAAAGCAATTTCCTAAGTGCTCAATGAAAGATCTTGGTAGCACAAGGCATAAGAATATAATTCCCAAAAGCACACATCTTCTCCATGATTTGGTGAATAGGCTTGATGAAGCTCCTAAGTATGAGCCAACTCTTTGTTGCTAATCTATCAGCATGATGCAAGGAAAGAGAATATGTGAGCTTTCTATGAGGATTCCTTTTTTTATGGGCTCCAACGCATAAGGCATATCTGCCGAATTTTTGGGACAGATTAGAACTTCAACTAGTTGGTACAACATAAGGTTGCGATCTGGGAGGCTAGAGTTTAAGTCATGGAAACAATTTCTCTGTAGTTAGAGGTAACACTACATACATTGGTACTCCCAGATCCCACTTTGGCAGTAGCCTCATACACTGTGTACATCATTTACTAGAACCTCCACTAGGAAGGATCCAGAGTCAATGTTTCCACTACTTTGTCTATGATTCTTGCATAGACATACAACAGACGTACAAGTCCCAGAGTTTGGAAGGATATGCATGGAAATATGTGTTTTTCAGACAGGAATATCATAGATAGACATAATTTACACATTTATAGACGTATATATGAAATACACATACGGTTATGCCCCATAAACGGTGTGCATGCAAAGGAAATGAGCTCAAGGAGAAAGTTATGTTTATAAGCTGACCATTCAAAAGAAAGATTGGATTCAATAAGATGATATAAGAGGGAAAGACATTTGAATTTAAGAGGGGGGCAAGAGCATTCCTCCTAAGCATGAATTGATAATAGTGGAAAGGTGTACGACTTATGTCTTCATAAATCTGGATAATGTAGATGATTGTTGCAAAAAGAAAATTATATTTAGAAGTGGATCCAGTGATGACAACTTGGAAAACCATTTTTCAACACGACATTCCTCTTTAATCACACACCATTCATTCAAAGAAACTAACATATTCAGGATTAGGAAAGACATGCAGTTAAGGAGCATCATCCTTAAAACAGAAACTGTACATGCTATCTAATCATAATAATGTGAGCTAGTTTTGCAGAGGAAATTGTTAGCATTTGTCACAAGAAGACTGATAAAGAGTTTGATACAACTTTAAACATTTTCTAAATAAGAAACTTTACAAAAGAGTGATGACGAACAACTAAGTTGGGGTTATGAACATCTACAACTTAGCTCGTTAACATTCATTGGCTTGTACAGTATAATAGAATTCTGGTGCAAATGGCCCAATACATAGATTTATCACATTGTGTTCCTTGTATACAAGGTAAGGATTAAGCATAAGCTCATGGGCATGGTCAATTTACACAACAATGAAGAATCTTCCAAATTTATGCAGAAGTTAAACTCAGAAAGCAGAGGCATCCAATGGCAATTTTGCAAGCATAAAGATATCTAAGATGATTCAATGTGTGGCATGAGTAATAACTGCAGAAGATATGCAGATGAATTATTCCAAGTACGGAGATATTTAAAACAGAGATCAGGTTCAGGAGTGGAACCCATCTATTCTAGCATAATATTTGCAATGTCTTATCTCTCCACCTCTAAACGCTAATAAAGCTTGAAAGATAGTAGTTTCATCTGTCATAAAGAAATCGGCAACTTATGGTCGCTCTATACCATGACAATTGCCGTAGCTTACCAGGAAAACGCTAACAATGAAAAGCTAATGCCTTGTGCAGAACCACCTAATCGAGGCAAAGAGGGCATCAAGCTAGGTAGCAAGGCAACATGACATAGGAAGCCCTGTGTGTCCCTGTTCGGTAATGCAGGTTCTCCATTTCCCGACTTCGCCTACTCACGTAACACGATTCTCAAATCTCACGACCATCATTATAATCCCAAAACTTAATGTTCCATAATAATTTCTTCTGCAACTCATTAAATTCCATCTCCGTTCCATGATCACCTCCACCACGTAACTCCGATACTCCAATTCAATAACACTCGATTGCTCGTTGTACGAAAGATCGGCGTTATAATCTAAATCCATCATCAATCAACGATAACGATATCTCGATGTACAAAATGAGATCCGTGGAAGAAAGATGAACTAATCGGTACGAGATCGACGATCGATACCGACCGCAACATGGTGTGGTAGTCGTCATGACAAGGCGGCAGCAGATTCCGATCGATCAAGGCCTTTCGGAAGGACTCCACGATCGCCTCCTCCTCCGACGCATCCATCCGATCCTCCGCGACCGTGGCCACGGCCTGCGGGTCGGCCTTCTTCCATTTGCCCCTCCTCCTCGCGCCTTCGGAGGCACCGGTCCTGGAGAAAGAAGAGATCATGTCGATGTCGTCGTCGGCCTCTCCCCGCCGCTCTCGATAGTTCCAATTCCCTGGGGTCTCTCCTCGCGTGCCCCCAAATAGGATCGACAGCGAGGGAGGGAGGGGGGTGGCGAATATATTCTCCTCCGAATTGAATTGGTGCGGGTCGTGCGATGCGGTGAGGGGTGGGAAGGGAACGGATGGGCGTGCGAGGCACGTGGATAGCGAGTGGTGGCGCCAATTTGCGCGGCGTTGGATTCCTATTCTCGTTGTGCCCAACGGAGGAAATAAAACACGGACGGTAAATGGGACCATACATTAACGCATGACGCGCTCCACCGCATTCCACCCGCGTGGGACCCACCGTCGGCTCCACGTCCTATCTTTAGTCGGAAAGCGAGTCTCGGACGCGTGGTTCGTAAACCACGTAAAGATAACGCAGTAACTCGGTGTTGTACGAATCTCAAAGCACTAGGCTTTATGTTTGTAATACCACAGCTCACCAGCCCATCCAACGCATGAGGAGAAACGAAAAGCTGAACCCTGTCCGGCCCGAGGTAGCCATGTGAGCATCGTGCGATGAAATGTTTATTTTGTGTTCTGCTGCGTGATCTCAGCCGGGCATCTTTCGGATACGCTGTAGCTATCGTATAGGGGACAGTTCCTGAGGTCACCTATTTCAAGTCACCAAAATACTCTCTAGTAAGATGGAAATTACATATGATGGAATTTTCCCATATTCCACAACAGTAGGAACATTATATGTTGGACTTTTATTTTTTTTAATGTATATATATATATGTATATGAAGCTGTCTCATATTTGCTATGTTCCCTAAAATGGTCTCCAATGTCAAGTTATATCGTATGGATTATATTTGTGGGATGAACTGATCTAATTCATCAGTTATAGTGTTTTTGAATAGATTTACAGTGTTTTTGTAAAATATTGTAGGCTTATTAAAAAATATTATAATTGATATAAAAATCATTCTATTTAATTATTCTTGTTTCTAAGGAATAAGGATATCTATTTGAAACTATATTTTTTATGTGAGTGGATTTCTTTTGAGTTTTAAGTTAATCTATTTCAATTATAATGTAGGTGCCAAAAATATTATAATTCTACTCAAAAATATTATACTGGATGTTGTAAATTTTATCCATAAAAGATTGGACCAATTTATAATGCAGTGATAATTAATTTATCATATGCTCTAATTATCTTGTCAGAAGATATTTTAGAGATTAAGTAGAGAATCCCTCTAGTAAATATGAAAAGAGTGACCAAAATAAAAAAAATAAAAATGATATTTTTTTTGAAAAGTCTGTCAATATAAATGTATATATGTCTATACGTATGTATTAGAAAGAGTATATTATTATGTTTGAGTTCCAAATAAAATAATGACAAACTTTAATTGATTTTTTTAGTCCTTCCCACTCCTTAATTAGTAGACCAGATTACTAATGACTTCATTAAATCACTATATATATATATTATTGTTATGTTTATCAACTATACAAAATAATACAGAAATCATTATTCTATGACAAGACATTCTGTGGCTAAAGTATAATGTGCAAAAGAACTAATTCTACATAAGCAAAGACTACTAAATTTGAGGGTCTATGTTATTAAAGCAATGCTCGTAAAGTTTACGAGCATATATGACTGACTGAGATCAAGTCATGGCATGAGGAAGTCGCAATCAATCTCTTAAACGAACACCGAATGATTAAGATTGTTCGATATGCACTTAATTACGTGCGCTGTGATCGGACCGGTGGTCAAATTCATGTGCATAAGAGTCATTTGTGTTAGTATAAACAACTTTATACCGTCCCTCGGGGGTTGCCGATGTGGTCGATCGCGCGGATCGGGTCGCGTCAGGGCTCGTCGGGGCGTCCTGCGGGGAAGGGTTTATCTCCGCGGCATTGGGAAGAAGCAACTCCGTCTTTGTACCTGCACACAGATCGGGTCGGAGGCTCGACCCGACCCTTCCGACGATCAAGTCAGTGAGTGGAGTGAAGTGGTATTTGTTGCCCCCTCTTTCTCTCCTAGGATGGGGTTTTTATAGAGTAACTTACTGTTTCTAATGTGCCAGGGAGCAGGATCGTACTCATGGCAACGTCTGACAGTGGTGTTAGCATGGCGTGAAGGATCGAGCCTGAGCATGACGTTAATGTGTCTTGACCGACGTTTCGATCTATTTGACCAGGTACTATCAGGTCAATCGAGGCATGAGGGCAACTGACGTCACCCGAATCTTATCGCCATTATTATTCTCATCATTTTGAATTCAAATCTTCGTAACATCTTTTAATATGATACTAAGCACGAAGCTTAGTAAGAGTTTCGTCAACCTCGACTTGAGAGAGAGAGAGAGAGAGAGAAAGGACGTACAGAGACAGACGAACATCGTCCTCGTCGACACACTAGCAGAGACAGAGGAAGGAATCTGGTCGGTCTGACGCGAAATTGAAACGTAAAAGCTGCTGTACCCTTTGGCCGATGCCTATTCTTGCAAGAATCATCAGCAAGAAATCCCGGTCACAATCGCTTTCTCCCACGCCCAATAGCAGGTTTTGCATGTGACCTCCACGCTACCCCATGCCCGTCGCCTCATGTGTCGCCGCCCTCGACGCGGATGGCGTCCCAGGAGTTGTCCATTGTCGTTTCCTGTAGCAGGAGCAGCAGCAGCACTTGGAGTGGACTGAGATTTAGGTGCTCGGTTTTCTCTCTCCACCATCTCGAGCAATATGAAATGGACAGCAGACTCCAACAGGCTACCACTTCAGCTTTCTTCAAGTGGCTGCAGTACTAAGTAGTGATGTTTAGGTGTTCAGTGTGATGCCTAGCACCCACTCGAGAGCTTCATTTTCTCGCACTTCAATCTGCAGTCAGAAAGCTACAGCTTTGAGAAGTGCTTTTGGATTGTCCGGTTGCTGGTTTCATAACATTTTGGCACGCAAGTTCGAAAGCTACAGCTTTGAGCTCACATATATGGTTGATTCCTTCCGATGCAGAGATATGTGGATGTGACATCTGCTTCGTCTCATATATAGGGTTGAGATGTCTCGCACACAACTCATCAATCCTTCGTAGAAGAGCTCAATTCGCGGGCATCGTTACACGATGAAATGTAGAACTCATCTGTATGAGTTCCAGATTGTTTGGCTCGCTCATGGCCTTCTCCATGGACGGCTATATCTGATCTGAGACGAATCAGACATCCCGGGGAGAGCTGTGTGGGTAAACAAGCATCAAGATGTCAGTGGGTGTATGGAGCATCCTCTTCGACCAACGTCTGGAGCATCTTCTTTTTATTCTCCCATGGTGTATGTGATTTGTAGTGCCATGTCGCGACGCAGCTATGCAAGCAAAATTTGGGAGGGGGTCGCGCCCTTCCTTGCTCACAGAAGCTAGCGGACATGGACGCAACAGTCCACGATAACGTGACTCTCCTCTTCTTCGTCGCCTTTCCTGTATTTTGGTGCTATCCTTCCATCAAGTCCAAATGTGTGCTGTAACATAACACTCGGATGCCTCAGTTCCTGAATCCAACCAGCCGGCAGAAGAAGACAGTTGAAGTCAGTCCAAGAAACGCACAGGTAGGTAGATTGGTCCATAGATACATAGCAGCAGCGGCTGCAGCTGCTGCTGCTTGCAGCAAAAGATGATGATGGTGATGAGATTCACTGACTTCCTCCTCCTCCAAATCCTTGTAGCGGTAGTCGCCTGCGCCGTGGACCTGCCGGCGCCGCTGAACGACGAGGTGCTGGGCCTCATCGTCTTCAAGGCGGCGCTGGAGGACCCGACGGCGGCGCTGGCGTCGTGGAACGAGGACGACTCCACCCCATGCAGCTGGGCGCATGTCGAGTGCGACCCGGCCACGTCCCGGGTGAGCCGCCTCGCCCTCGACTCACTCTCCCTCTCTGGGCCTCTTCCCCGTGGCCTCGACCGCCTCCCCGCCCTCGTCGCCCTCTCCCTCTCCAATAACAACCTCTCCGGGCCAATCCCGCCGGGCCTCTCCCTCCTCCCCGCCCTCCGCTCCCTCGACCTCAGCCGCAACGCCTTCTCCGGTGGCCTACCCGACGACCTCGCCCGCCTGCCCTCCATCCGCTCCCTCGACCTCTCCTCCAACGCCCTCTCCGGCCCCCTCCTCAGCTCCATCTTCTCCAATGCCACATGCGGCACCCTCCGCTTCCTTTCGCTCGCGAGCAACCGCTTCCAGGGCCCCTTGCCTGCCGCACTGTCCCGCTGCTCCTTCCTGCTTCAGCTCGACCTCTCCGGCAACCGGCTCTCCGGCGCGCCGGACTTCGCCACGGGCCTCTGGTCCCTCTCCCGGCTGCGAGTGCTGGACCTCTCTCTTAATTCTTTCTCCGGAGGAGTCCCTGAGGGGATCGCGCGCCTGCATACCCTTAAGAGCCTCCACCTGAACGGCAATCGGTTCTCGGGGCCCATCCCGGCCGGCGTCGGTCTCTGTCCGCATCTCAGCAGCTTGGATTTGAGCTACAACTCGTTCGTCGGTGCCCTTCCGAGCTCCATGCGTTACCTCCATTCTCTGACATCTCTCAGCTTGTCGAACAACCGGCTGTCCGGCGACATTCCGTCGTGGATCGGCAACTTGACAGCCATCCAGCACTTGGACTTATCCGACAACAAGCTCACCGGAAACCTGCCGTCTTCGCTCGGCGGCCTCACAGATCTGAATTATCTGAGCCTAACCAATAACATGCTCACCGGAGCCATCCCCGACTCGATCGCAGGATGCACGAAGCTCACCGAGCTCCATCTGAAGGGAAACGGCCTCGATGGCAGCATCCCGAAGGGGCTGTTCGATCTGGGGCTACAGGTTCTCGACTTGTCATCGAACGAGCTCACCGGCACAATGCCGGCAGGGTCGACGTGGATATCGGAGACGCTGCAGTCACTGGATCTATCGGATAATAAGCTCACCGGCACCATTCCGCCGGAGATGGCGCTGTACTTTGGTCTTAGGTACTTGAACCTCTCATGGAACGACTTCCGCACCCAGCTGCCGCCGGAGCTTGGCTTGTTTCGGAACCTGTCGGTGTTGGATCTCCGCAGAAGCGCGTTGTATGGGCCGATCCCCGGAGATCTTTGCGAGTCCGGTAGCCTCTCTGTTCTGCAACTGGACGGCAACTCTCTGACCGGCCCCATCCCCGAGGAGATCGGCAACTGCTCGTCCTTGTATCTTCTGTGAGTAGCTAAAATCGCTGTGCTTCTCTATGTTTCCCATCCAAACAGAGACGAGTCTAATCGGATACGTTGATTTTGTTTAGGAGCTTTTCCCATAACAGCTTAAATGGATCGATTCCGGCCTCAATGGCCGAGCTAAAGAAGCTTGAAATCCTCAAGCTGGAGTTCAACAACTTGAGCGGCGAGATACCGCAGCAGCTCGGCCGCCTGGACAACCTCCTCGCCGTAAACATATCGCACAACCAGCTCATCGGTCGGCTTCCGGTGGGAGGCGTATTCCAGAGCCTAGAGCAGAGCGCGCTGCAGGGCAACCTCGGCCTCTGCACTCCCCTGGTGGCGGAGCCATGCAAGTTGAACGTCCCCAAGCCGTTGGTGCTCGACCCATACGCTTACATCAACGGCAACAACAACGACAACAACGTGCCCACCGTCGCGAACCCGGCGGTGTCGATGCGGCACAGGAGGTTCCTCAGCGTGTCGTCGATCGTCGCCATCTCGGCTGCTCTCGTCATAGTTCTCGGGGTGGTGGTGGTCACTCTGCTCAACATTTCGGCTCGGAGGAGGACTGGGCTCCTGGAGAACGCCTTGGAGAGCATGTGCTCGAGCTCGACGAGATCGACGGGACCTGCCGTGGGGAGGATGGTGGTGTTCGGCCCCAGAAGCAGTCTGAGATCGGAGGATCTGGTTGGTGGCGCCGAGGCCTTACTGACCAAGGCGACCGAGCTAGGGAGGGGAGTCTTCGGCACGGTCTACCGAGCATCGATCGGAGGGGGAGGGACGATCGCTGTCAAGAAGCTCTTGACGGCTAACATAGTTCAGTACCATGACGACTTCGATCGCGAGGTTCGGATACTGGGCAAGGTGAAGCACCCGAGTCTGGTGCAGCTGAAGGGCTACTACTGGACTCCTCAGCTGCAGCTACTGATCTCAGACTACGCTCCCCACGGGAGCTTGCAAGCCAGGCTTCACGAGAGGCCAGAGGCCATACCACCTCTCTCCTGGGCGGATCGCTTCAAGATCGCGCTGGGGACGGCGAAGGGCATCGCCCACTTGCACCAGTCGTTCCGCCCTCCCATCGTCCACTACAACCTGAAGCCGACCAACATACTCCTGGACGAGAAGTGCGAGCCCAAGATCTCCGATTTCGGGCTGGTGCGGCTGCTGCAGAAGCTCGACAAGCACATGATCAGCAGCAGATTCCAGAGTGCGATGGGCTACATGGCGCCGGAGCTGGCGTGCCAGAGCCTGAGGGTGAACGAGAAGTGCGACATATACGGCTTCGGGGTGCTGATCCTGGAGCTGGTGACGGGGAAGAAGCCGGTGGAGTACGGAGAGGACGATGTGGTGATTCTGATCGACCATGTGAGGGTGCTCGTGGAACAGGGCAACGCGGTGGAGTGCGTCGACTCGAGCATGGGGGAGTTCCCGGAGGACGAGGTGCTGCCGGTGCTCAAGCTGGGGTTGGTTTGCACCTCTCAGATACCGTCGAGTAGGCCTTCCATGGGCGAGGTGGTTCAGATACTGCAGGTGATAAAAGCGCCGCTGTAGGGAGACCATTGGAAAGCTTTCTGTCAGAGTTAGAGCTCCGTCTCCCTATCTCCCATTGCCTTGTGAGGGAGACATGCTGGTCTGTATCACTTACCCTTTTGCTGCTCGGCTAATGCAACCATTGTATCGGTTGATCATATGATCGTTGATTGCATGATCATCTCTACCATATGATCGAGCATTACATAATCTTCCTTCACTGCATTAATACCATCCTTATCTAAAAGATAAATAATAAAAATAAAATTCGAATTCAAAACCTTCGGATGAACTGTCAAAATCTCTATCGATTCAAAAAATATTAATATTTTTTTATCAATAAAAAACAAAAACTATTATCCAGAAATTTATTACATTAAAATGATCCTTTAAAAAAGTAACACAGCTCTAAACTTATTACTATATCAAAAAGTACATTCACATTATAGCTTACACCATCAAGAAGAGACTCTTTAAGAAACAACACTTGTTTTTGAGCTTTCTTCCAAGATCTCTGTTCTTAGTTGCATCAGTAGCCTGCCCAAGTAATTTAGGCCCTCTCCCTCACGGCCTCCGCCCCAGAAGAGATCATGGGGTGATGCTTCCACGAGAACAGAGCCTGCGGTTGAGCAAAGCATGGCTTTTAAATGCGGATATGTCGAGAATTTGCATTTGAGAGCCCCGTACATGATGTCTATCTTGGCAGAGTCCCAGTCAGCACGAACCTGGTGGGCATGAGAGTAAGATTTAGGCATACACTTCAAACATTATCAGAATACAATCCGTATATTTATTCCAACAGCTCTAGATAGAAAGGACCTAGTTGTTGTAGGTTTGGCATAACCATGCAAGTTTAACCAGCAGTAAAGAAATTTCATAGCTCATCCACAAAAAATCAGGTAACCGGGTAGTGGAAACTCGATCCCCAAGAAATTGGCCCAAAGTTAAAGTCTAGCTTTCACTTTTCACACGGAACGTAATATGCGCTTTTATTGTCTGAGTCAAATGAGCAGGATACAGGAATAACTATTTCATTAAGTAATTTAAACAAAAAAAGAAGATGAGAATGGAAAAAGGAAGAACGAGGAGCAATGGATTAAATTTAATTCTATATTCACCAACAATCGTTCGCCGTGTACAATTGTACACAATTGTAGATTAAAAAGTCAACAACGTAAAAAAAGAGAAGTGCAGTTTTTAATTGTTTCAAGGCACCTTTCGAGAAGTTCACAAGGGATATATATCTGGTGAAAGACCATAGAGATCCTACTTTTGTTCTAAAGAAAAGGTATCAAAGATTTAGAATAAGGCAACAAAACCCCTAGATAGAACAGAGCATACCACTTCAGGGTGTTGTCTCTGCAATTTTCTTCCCAGCCGCGATGCTTCCTCTGGGCATTTTGCCAACTTTATCTGTTCAAAGACATCTTTAGCGAGAGGATTATCAACTCCCACAAACTTGTGTGCCTGCAGACCATGTTAATACTCATCTTGAATGATTTATTATTTAACACAACTACAAGGAGCTCCTTCAGAAAGTTACCATGTAAGTCTATGTGAAATAATACGATATGATAGAATCAAGTCACCAGTAGGCCATCATGATTTACCTGATAATAGTGTTCCATGGTTGACCATGTCACGTTATTTCCATTTTCATCAGGCATTTGTATAGGATGCGGGGAGTAGTTTGAGAATGCTCCATATGGATCCCATGTCTTATAAAAGGATATAATTTTTGTATCAAATGGAGAAACTGTTGGATCAAGAACTGAAATTTCATCTGATGATGGGATTACAGGTGAAAGATCCGGAATGGGCTGAAGAAATCCAGTTATAAGCATGTCTGGTCCAACCTAGCTTCCAAGGAAAAAGCACATGATACAGATTAAAAGTGAACTACATAGGAAAAACAAACAAATGGTTATCATGTCCAACAGTTCAAACTTCAAACAAATATATAATATAGTTTGAGAATAAACAAATCTGAAGAACATCTTCAGTGTTGAACGATTTTTAAGGGATTTGACTTGCATCAAAAAGCAGACTGCGAATGAAAAGGACAATGCCACTCCATTTATCTAGCCAATTACTATTTCTGCCATTTTATCTTATTTTTTCCCTATTCTTGTGATGCTATGATATGCTCAACAAAATGATATTTGGACAGGCATTTGTTGTCTGCTGCCTTGAAATAAATAACAATAACCATACTCCAAACATCTAAACTAACATTACTAGGTGGTAATTTGTTATGTGTTCTTGTTCATCCTTTAGAGACTGTTATAAATGTCAGTGACCAGTAACTTGTCAAGGATGAGACCATTTTGATGGTGACATATAGATTTAAGTGGCCTAACCTCAAGCAACACATGGCTTTAGCAATTGCACAATGTTTTAAATGTCAGGTAGTAAGGTCTCGGGACAAAGTAATATACAGGTTTACTATAACAAATGTCCCTTTTGTCTACCGAAGCCTCGATGTTGATTTAGATCTGCCTAGAACAGCGAGAGCATGATTCTGAAATTGTCACAACCTTACTTGAACAGGATCTGTTCTATAAGCTCGTACAACTATCTCCTTGAGTTCCAAAGAGACAGGCATCATAGAAGATGGGTTACTCAAAATGATATTTTTTCCTCTACAACCATCCATTTGATGCTTCAGATAGCCAACCTTTTCTTTAGAAGGGTGATTATGTTGTACTTGTCAATGTAAAACCATGTATAACCAAATTGCACAATATAAAAAAAGAGTCAAAAAGGTAAAACGAAAATTAGATATTAGTCAAAATTTTCCATTGCTTAGTTGTGGCAATGTCAATGAATAACCATTATATGCTTTCTGAGAATTTACAGAGTATAACCACAACCAGTCACAGGCCCAGAGAAAGACTAGTTGAATCGGGTTTGACAACCAACAAAGTCCAATGGCAAGAAAGAATATATTTAAACTAATGGACAATCCTAATTTTTTATGCCATCAAGAGCATGGACAATTGGCTATGCCAATTTACAGAAAAATTATAACAGTCACATGGTACACCAATAACAAATAAAATTAAGATGAGCATAGATTGCAACACGAAAGTAGAAAAATAACATATCCAAGGACTTACTTGCTCATAAGAGACATCAATTAAATTCAATGCTTGTGACATTTGAACCATCCCTAAGTCGCCAACTGGGGATGGAGCATTTACTCCCCCAATAATTTTTGGTGCAACAAATGCAAAAACCTGCCACATAGAACAGCTAAGAACAAGGGGCTAAAAAATATACATATATATAGTAAACAAAATAGTTAATCTACTTTAATAATAAATCTAAAGAAGATACCAGTTGAAAGCAATTTAAAGATAATTTGATTAAAAAGGTTTAAGGTTAAACATTCTTTCCTGATACAATTAGTCTTTTATGATATTCATACATAAACCTTAAAATCGATTAGAAATATTATCTAATACACATTCTAAACCATGCATGAGAAGAAGAGGAGTTAAAGATTCAAAACAAGTTAAAGACACAAGGGAAAAACTCTTTGATTGTTCTAATATTCATAGTTCCTACTAAATATTTTAATTTAGTAGCTACCTTATGTATGACACCAGATGAAATAGCAGGTGCAGAAAGAGCCCCACCGCACTCCCATAGTATTGAGAGGTACCCACGGTCATAGCAATATTCCATAACATCTCTAGAGTTCAGAATATCAAACTCCACCACTTCTACACCCTTTTTTGCAAGCTTTTTCTGCAAATCTCTGCAAGCACCTCTTTGTGTTGTAACTATAGTGTAAGCTTCAGTAACATTCCAGAGCTTTGCTTCATCAGGAAGATTTAGAGTTCGTGACATCACAATCCTTACAGGAACATGTCCTCCTCCATGTCTGGCAGTTAGCTGTGGATCTGAGGTAACATAGAAAAGATGTAATATCACTTCATACAAGAAGCAAGAGCAATTTTATCAGCTCTTTTACTTGAAACGTATTTGCAGATGTTTACCATCACGACGCACAGTATTCCCCCCTACAACGATGGCATCACTTCTACCACGCAACTCAAATACGCGACCTCTAGATACCTTGCTACTTATCCAGGAAGCATGTCCACTCATAGTTGCAATTTTACCTGTATTTAACAAGCCTTTAAATATTATTATGATCACTGAAGGATCCAAAAGCAGCTCTTAGAAGTTCAAGTGTTTGAGAGATTTGATAGGCAACAAAAATGTAACACGCTTAGCACTTAAACACAAAGAAAGAGGTACATAACAGAAAAGAACTTATTTCTCACCATCCAAGGTCATAGCATACTTGAGAACGGAAAATGGAACACGAAAGGCAGCTCTATAAAGTAATGGAGCATTTACCATAAGGCAGGACTTCAAAGCATCCTATAATAGAAGTTTCAAAATGTTAAGAGGAAGATGACATGAAATATACAACCATGGCAATGTGAAGTTTGATATACATAGATTAATAGCTTCTGAAAACTACAGAAATATTACATATGCATCATGTAATTAGAGTAAATTATTTACAAATTTTCTGGCTTTGTGCCTGTTAATATGCAAAGAAGTCTTTAGCATTTCGAGTTTAAACTTCTTGAGGAAATGACCAATTTGTAACTAACTAAAATGCAATCCAGGTTCTAAGTATTGAACATCAGTTCAAGCTAAGTGGTACAAATTTATTTTAACCACTTTCACCATTCAAGATATAAAGCTGTGCTGCAAAAATTGCATTATCAGTATTGAACATAGTTGAATTTCTAAGGAACAATTTGTCACATTTGAGAATACAAATAAAAGTATCAAAACTTATGCATGTGCAATGTTCTCTTACCAACTAGCATTAAAATGAGAAACAGAAATAGAATGAAAGAAACAAAAGCAATGTAACCTAACCTGTGATCTAACATGAAAACCATTACCTCAAAGGTCTTGCTCTGCAAATCTTCCCCAAGAACATCAACTTGAACACTTTCACTTCTTAGTGATTGTATCGCTTTCCCTCGTAGATGTTGGAGTGGATGTCTAAGGCCAATCACAACCCTTGAAATTCCTGCCTAACTAATTAAGGTATCAAATGATAAACAATTTCATTTTAGGTGCTGTCTATTTGAGTAAATTAGAAAGTTACTTTCCCTTGTTTAAGCAAATAAAAAGACTTCTTAAATCACTATCTACATTTACTAAAGAATGCATTTGCAAGTCAAAATTTATTTAGAATTATTTGGCTTGTTAAAGATTGGATATTAACAGGAACTTGTTAAACATTGGAGAATGAATGGGTTATTTACACTGCAAAATGAAAAACAATCTCAAAATTCAACAAATAAAAAAAGAAACTGTATTAAAGAAGACAACAATGGTCAAAAAAATCACCGCATGGAAGCAAATCTTTGAGATGAATGTTTGACCAAATAAAAATTTTAATAAATATAAGCAAGGTTGTCGAATAAGAGAATTTTGTAACAACTTACCAGTTGGTCTCTGTGGTTTGTCATTCAAGTTCTAACTGGTAGCCAAGTAACATTTCTAGTTGGAGACTTGGAGAAGAAGAGAAGAAGATACAAATCCAAAATTTGTTTTTTTCTTGTTCATGTGACAAGGCTCCTAGACATGTCAAGTCCTTATAGTCTGAAGCAAGCTTCATAGAGGAACAAGATTGGTATGATTATCTTGCCCAGAAAATTCTTGATAAATGCAGCTGACAACTGTGAACTCTACAGTAATGTAACTATAAATTTCATTCTAGCTTTAATCATATACAACATAACTACCACAGAGGACGGAAATCATGTCAATATTTTTCATCACATTGGAAATAAAACTACATCTACCACATATAATCCATGACCAACACTAACATGAAACTCAAGAAAGCCAAGTTAGAAACTTAACCTAAATCAGGCAGCGAGAAATGACACATGACATTTCACCACTTTTGAAGCAAAGCTGTCTCGAGTATATACACATCCCACGAGCAGCAATAACAAAGCAAAAAGAAGTAAAGATGCATACATGGCTGTATGTGCTAGTGCCATATTATCTACGTAGACTATTATCAACAACAGTACTCCAAAGTCCATCGGGGTGATTCTCAAAATATTACATACAAATCCAAAATTTGTTTTTTTCTTGTTCATGTGACAAGGCTCCTAGACATGTCAAGTCCTTATAGTCTGAAGCAAGCTTCATAGAGGAACAAGATTGGTATGATTATCTTGCCCAGAAAATTCTTGATAAATGCAGCTGACAACTGTGAACTCTACAGTAATGTAACTATAAATTTCATTCTAGCTTTAATCATATACAACATAACTACCACAGAGGACGGAAATCATGTCAATATTTTTCATCACATTGGAAATAAAACTACATCTACCACATATAATTCATGACTAACACTAACATGAAACGCAAGAAAGCCAAGTTAGAACCTTAACCTAAATCAGGCAGCGAGAAATGACACATGACATTTCACCACTTTTGAAGCAAAGCTGTCTCGAGTATATACACATCCCACGAGCAGCAATAACAAAGCAAAAAGAAGTAAAGATGCATACATGGCTGTATGTGCTATACCAAATATCATATGCTAGTGCCATATTATCTAGGTAGACTATTATCAACAACAGTACTCCAAAGTCCATCGGGGTGATTCTCAAAATATTACGAAGACATAGCTTGTGACCTTGACTATATATATTTCTAGCTGTGAAAGAAAGTAATGGAACTTCTATCGAAGACTATAATGATGAAATGTAACTGCGCATACCAAGCACACGGAACATTAGATGGATGGACCATTCAACTAAAAAACTAAAAGCAATTGAAGGAACCAGAGGCATCTGCAACACACTAGTCTTGGTCACCTGGAATCCAAAACGCCCCATAAAGAGAAAAAGGGAAATGGAGGAATGGAAGTAAACTGTGAAGCTACATATCTGATAGTCCCAAAGACACCTTTTTTCATACAAGATTGGCAGATAAAACATCAAACCCGTTGAGATATTTTAACAAACAACTCGCAACCATGTCAACAAACAGCGAATGAGTACATGATATGACACCATAAAAAAATCAGCTTTTCACGACCTAACGAGAAACAGAGGAATGAATGTGGCGCGGACCTGGACGAGGGAGCAGACGGCGGTGTGATCGGAGTAGCAATCACCGGGCTCCATGTTGAGGTAAGCGGTGGCGCCGCGAGCAAGGCCGCCGGCCTTCTCGACGGCCTGGAGCTCCGCGCACTTGGTACCCTGCGCGTAGAGAAAGCCCTCTCCGACCACGTCTCCGCACCTTGCGATCACGCACCCGAAGTTAGGGTGGGGCGAGGTGTGCCCCGCCGAGAGGTCGGCCACCTCCGCCGCCCGCCGGAGGAGCGCCGCCTCCTGCGCGGTTGCGGCGTCCGTCACGGTGCACCGAATCGGACGGCATCGGCGGAGCGTGAGCGCCGGAGCGGCGAAGGTGACTGCCGCACCTCCTATCAGCGGCATTCTTATCGTGAGAGAGACCGTTTTCTTGCGGTCTAGGAATTAAGCGGAGGCACGCAGATATAAGCAGAAGCGCTTAAATGTATTTCTTTTGGTTTTCCGTTTTTTTTTTAACCATTTACAAACTTATTTTAAGAAAAATTCTTGACTATTTCTAAAATATCATGAACGTAAGTATTTTTTTATAAATAATAAAATTATATTAAATTATTGTTTAAAAAAATTACTAATAACAAAAAGAGACTGTGAATGACAAAAGCTTCTAACGAAATGTTCATTCTTTGAAAATGATCTAAAAGGTTGTGTCCGCATATTGACAACGTCCCCATCGGCACCTGTGTTTCTCAACCAAAAAGTTAAAAGGCTTCATTAAATGACATTTCTTTGTTACCAGTAACAAAAAAGAGATTGTGAATGTCAAGCTTCTATCTAAATGTTCATTCTTTGAAAATGATCTAAAAAGTTTGTGTTCACATGATAACCACAATCCATATAACAAAGCAAAGGCGTCACTAGAACGCATCGGACTCTTCAAGAAAAACAGAGCTCATCAAAGTGAAACGACATCAAGCAACGATGAAAAACAATGGAATCAATTCGCAATACCCAGCAATCGTTGTGCTGCACTTCATTGAATCGTTGTGCTGCACTTCATCGTGGTGAACCATATAGACGACCTACAGAGTTGTCAGATGCATCGTAGTGAAAGTCAAACAAGCTCCAATGTGAATACATTATTGTTTGCCAAATATGAAAGATCAATAGAAGCACGTAGACCAGAAAGAATACTCAGTCTTAGGTACAATCCCAATCTGGGGGATACGAATAAATGTTGGACTCCACCGAACAATATAAAAAGACATTGTAGAATCTCTTAGAATAATAATTATACACTATACACTCTATACTGACAACCCATCTTACGCGCAAGAAAGAATTCCTCAAACAATAGCCTCTGACAGATAAGACTGATGAATCTCTTTCCAACAGATCAAGGAGGAACGGAGATTATGTGACAACTTAATTCACCATGGAGCTGCCACTCCCATGCAGAAAACCATAACAAAACTATCAAAGATAACAGCACAGAGCAGTTCTCGCAGTGCATCTGTTATCTTCATCTCTCCTATCACAGGAGAAGCAAAAATTCTAGGAGCATGAAAGCCAGCCCTATCATCCCTCACATGGATGATGGCTATATCAACTCCTCAAAGAGACTACCTACGACACCATAACCAAACTCGGTTCTTTCCCACTGACAGAATGGCCAACAAAATGAATAATGGGGATAGCCCCGAAATGTAGCACAGCACTAACATCACTGAGTTGCTGCCTTCTCCAGCTTTTCTTTTTCAATCTCCACTCTTCTCAGCTCAGCATGTTGAGCAACGCCACTAGCCAGGGCCTGATAGTGGAAGTCCAAGGTCCGCGTTAGGTTCTGAAACCTAGCGGGATCAGATGCTTGCACAGCTGTAGACAACATCAACATCAAATATAACTGTTTCTGACACATGAAAAAGCATACGCTGGAAAGAATATGTATGAAAATGGAACAATCCTTACCTTGGACAGTATCAATAAAGAAGATAAAAGGGTCCACTTCATCAATCGGTGATTGGAATTCCTCATCATCACTGTAATCATCATCTGAGTCATCATCCTCATCATTTGACTGGAACCCTCTTGCCTGATTTCATTGCAACAAAAATCAAAGATGAGAAAAACATACCCACAAAACAGAAAAAAGCCTAAACAGAGGATCCAACATCGCTCTGCAATATGCTCAGACAATGAAGTAGCCAGAAGAAGAGGAAGATAGGTGAGAGAAATTTTATGTGGCACAGATTTTAACATCCAGCCCTTTTTTCATAGACTTCATCAAGACTTCATCATTTTTTTATCTATATTTTTATTTGAAAACTCTAATTTTTCATTTTAGGATCCTTACTATTTACTAACTTCTTGTATATGTTGCTTCTCAGCTACCAAATGTGAAAACATCAAAATCATTTCTAACCTTGTCATTGTTTACAAGTCTTTTAAAGTAAAGGCATGAACCTTGTTGATAACTTTCATAGATGAATATCAATCCAAAACATGAAACTATAAATTGAGCCAAGACCCAAAAGAACTCCCTAGGCGACAGATTTCCAAGTCATTATAAAATTTCTTTTAGCAAAATATGCAAATAACTAGACGTTCTTTGAGGGAAAATTCTAATCATTTGTATGCAAAAAAAAATAGAATGAACCAAAAACATTAAATCTAACCACCTCTGCTGCTAACTTTTGGAGCTTTAGACTATCAGCTTCATCCCCATCCTCAGCATCATCTCCCATTTCTTTGTCAGACTCTTCCTCATCTTCATCATCATCTTCAATGCCATCCATATCATCATCTACCTCAGCATCATCCTGCTTCTTAGCTTCTGCTCATGCACAAGAGGGAGGGTTAGCCAAATAAAAGTAGAAATAATCAAGGTAGGCAATACTGAATGATACCGCCTGGTACGGGCGGTATGTACCGGTCCGACGGCATACCGGTACGCGGACCGCCTGCAACCAGGCGGAACGTTTAAAAGCACCCCGTATCGGACGATACGGGGTAATATCGTCCGATACGGGGTAATATGCCAGGTGGTAACGATCGAATTTTCGATCGTTACCGCACTGTAATAGTATTACCGCACTGTAATACTGTCATAGTATTTAAGAGGAAGAACTTTCTAATCAGATGCAACAAAGCCTACATGATATAGACACAGAAAAAAGCTCATCGTATTCACAGCCATCGTATTATGGAGAATCATATAGGCAACAACAGTATGGTGATAGTTGGTCATCCTTCTCTGAGCAACAATACGATACAGAGCAATAGATCAATAGTGAAAGTAGAAGCTCTGACATTCACCAATATATGTCTCAAGAGCTGCCTCGGACAAATATGATTCATGACGATCAACCTACGATCAGCACCACATTGGTGCATCAATGGCGTACAGTGTATCAATACACTATGTCATGGGATCAATTTCATGATTTGGTCTAACAAACATATCATATTGAAATACAGATGTATAGGATCAAGGACCCCGATCCACCATCCATGGAGGCCGTTTTGGTGATAGAATCAACAATCAAGTATATCTACATATGTGATTATTTAATTCATTTGAATTTTAGAGTTTATATTGTAACAAAATAGTCTAATAATTCAAATGATTTTTTGTAGATATTTCAATATTTACGGAAGGACAATCCATAACAGACTGAAATACGAACCTTAAACAAGACTTCCTCAAAGCCCGAAAAAGATATGTGATACTATTCTTACCTAATTTACATTGATTTTGCTAAACTTATACTATTACTATATTTATTTCTAACTTAAAAACCCTATCATAACTTTTTTTTTATTTACAGCTATTTTCGGAGGGTTTTACACTCTAAATTAAGTGTACCGCTCGATACGCCCTGGCGTACCGCTCGGTACACAGTACCATATCGTACCGAGCCAGCCTCGAAACACCGGTACGGTACAGTATTGCAGACCTTGAAAATAATATCACCTGCCAGAATCATTTCTGCATCTATGTTATCTTGTGGCAGACACCAGGGCAGAAAAAGAAGAAAGAAGAAACAAAAACGAAAGTGAAAAAGCAAACAGCAAAGAAGAACAAATAAATCATAAAAAGATATGATAACTATAAGTTTGTTTGATGTATATCATTTTGTTAATGATCAAGATGAATTTATAAGACAAATAAGGACTATAAGTTTGTTTGATGTATATCATTTTGTTAATGATCAAGATGAATTTATAAGACAAATAAGGACAACCACAGACCAAATTTAATAACCAGGATTACCAAAGACCTAATCATAGAAAGATACTTTATAAGTATAAGATAGATAACATAGGCTATTGGGTAAAAAGATGACTAGAAAAAGACATCCACATAAAAAAGGAAACTATGAAGCAACAGCTAGAGATAAGTAAACAAAAAACTTATGAAAAGGCATAGATTCTCCCATAAATCCAAAGCACTGAGATGCTGTACCAGCTACTTGCTCTTTGTAAGAGACAAGAAGTTTAAGTGTTGCTTTAAAAACACGTTCAAATGCTTCTCCTGGCAACTGATCGGCTGGAAGGCCAAGAAGTGAAGTCAGTCCTAAGCAGCAAACCTTTTTATCATGTTCCCTGCAATTAAAAAGGGATATTCAGTCATTCTAAGACTAAAAATGACCTGGAAAAGTAAAAGAGTCTTAACCTTTTAAAATTTGCACGCATCCCACTCTTTTTCACTTGTTGTAGCATCTCGAACCAAAGATTGAATACTTCTGTAGCCACACCAAGCTTATGAAGTATCCCAAGTGTCAATGAGGAATTGTAATATAAAGCATCTGCAATCTGCAAAAGTAACAAGTTGTCGTAATGGAACAGAGACCAATAACTGAAGATAGAAAGAGTGCCAAAAAAAGAAAATTCCATTTAATTTGGCACAAACCAACAGCATTGCAACATGAATTTCAAAGATGATATAGCTCTTAGGTAAAATATACGAAAATGCAAAAACAAAGATGAAAACATGACTACTGAGTAATAATTAATTATCTAGGCAGATGGAGCTTGGATTTGAATTAGGAATAAGAACATCAAAAATGAATACCAGCATGACACAACTTTGCAAGAACATAGCACAAAGAGATATCCAGATAACAATAACAGAAGACATAACCACCTTAAATAAAAGATTCTTTCAGTCCGTTTAATGATTGTTAAACAAGACTGTAGGTTCTGGGTGCTTCTTGTACTCTCTAAGGCTTGCAGGGTTTGACCTTGAAAGTAATGCATGTTATATTGTTGCAGGTGTGTTGAATAATATATTAGGGCTAGGAACAGGAATGCTACTTGCCAAATTTTTATTTCCAGTGTTTTTTAACCAGTTGGTGTTCCAGGAAGCATGATTTCAAATAGGAAATTACTGCTGATCCTGTTTGATTAAAATAGAGGTTCAAGGTCATTAAAACAGAGAGAAGACTTAAAATTCAACAGATAAACTGTATCCTAAACAATGCACAGTTAAGAACCCTAACCCACTAATTTCTATTTTGCTGTCTGTTTACCAGTAGCAATTTTCATTGGTTATTGCCTTAAGAGAAAAAGAATGAAATAAATTCATTAGAAAACATACAATCAGAATCAAATCCAGAGTGTAGCAACTTAGTTACTTTTTATCTCCATAAGCAAACTGGTTTAAATCTTCAAAGTAAACCACGATAACAGCAAATGTTACTCCTAAGTCCTAAACAATACCTAATAGCAACTTTCCAACCCTTTGGGTTCCAGCCACACTTGTCCTGCATCAACCTTGGACGAAGAAGAATGAACTCAGAGCAGCACAAGTTGTCACCACTTCTACCATAATAGAAAAGTCTATAACATGACCACTGAAAGTGCATTCAGATTTTATGTCACCTTAGTTAAGGTTTCCAATAGTTTTATTGGCAAGGAACTAGAAAATACAGGACTAGAAAAAACTTGCATTTTATGAGACTATAAACTACGTAAATATGGTCAAGTAGCCAAGGATCCATTAAAACAAACAAAGAAAAACAACTTGCACAATCCAACATAAAATTTCTAAATATACAAGCCACAGAAATTGTTTCGTAGCCTATTTTCATCTGTGCCTTAAATGACATAAAGATAAATAGATTTATATTTCAGTGAATCCAAATAAAAAAGAACTTACACAATGGAGTAGTTCATAAGAACTAAGTTGGAACGATGCATGCAGATGTCCACACACATGTTTCTATAAAGTCCTTCCTGAATTTAAGGTTAGGACTCCCTAGTCTATTAGATAGTAAAAAATTATACAAAGAAAACAGTATACTCAGCACTAGATTCAAAATATATAAATACTGTTACTTAATATCAAATTACTCACCACTAGCATCAAGAGGCACTTCAAGTATGACCTCTCTGCTTGACGTAATCGTTCAATTGTGATCCTTAGATAAGGCTCAACCCAGTGATCCACTTGACCTTTACAATTTTGAAAGACAACTTCAATAAGCTTAGGAGCAGGTTCCATATCAGCATCATCAATGTTTTTGTCTGACATTATCTGCAATTGTATCACCAAATATGATTGAGGTCATGATTTAATGAAAATTTTCTATTTATATGTCACAGGTATTCATCCAAGTTGACTCATGTTTAAAGATTTTTACTGATAATGAGACATCAAAATCGAAAGGAATAGGCATGTTCTTTGTAGTAACTAGAACTTACAGTTGACAGTGTATTCCATAAGCTTTGCTGGTAGTCAGGGTCCTTGCATGTAAGATAATGTGATGTACTCCTGGATATATAGTTGTCCAAAGGAACAAGAATATCTGGAAGAAAATAGCACTTACTAAATTCAATGTGCATTTACAAAAGGGAACACTGATAAGAAGATCATTGCAATAAAATATATGCAATTACCTGATACCCAAAGCATAAACAAATAATTATATTATCCACCTACGTAAGAACAGAAAACATTCGATACTAATTTAACAAAAAGCAGAAAGAACAACTAAACAATCACTACATGACTACAATAACCAGATAAATCATTAAAAGAAAGGCAGTTACATGAACAAGGTAGACAAGAATCAAACAGTCAGAGTTCAATATTTATTAGTTAATGGAATAAATATTTGATAATCAAAGTGATAAATATTCAAAAATTCCCCGGCTGATTTATTATTTTTTGTATTATAAAGCATTGGTCTACTAGTGTAACAATAAAATTAAAAGAAATATACGGAGACCTACCTTATAAGTGTCCAGCAAGTAAAACCTACCTGATTAAGGTATTGAGCACAAAAATTTCAGTAAATATGAGCCTAGCTTAATTTTAATTCACAATTTCAAAGATTGATTTACATTCACCAACTAAATCAGCTACTATACATGAGTTCAATTGATAAACTGCAAATTCTATCATTCTGCCAAGTCTGCCAACTGCTCTTGAAGAAGCCAATTATTGTGAATAGCATGCGCCTTAGTAAGAAAAACTAGCAGCTGACGCATCTTATGGTCACTGACCTTAAGAAATTATTGGTATCTTAATCAGGATAACCAAATCCTATAGCACTCCACTGAATATTAAGAGTGCATTTACATCCAATCATCCTTAGCATTCCAATGGATGGGAAAACAATGACATTCCTGAAATTACCCAAACAAATGAGGATACTAGTATGCACCCAAATTTTGTAATTAATCTCAGAGTAAACATCAAATAAATGTGCATGCAGAACTACAAAGAGGAAGCACATGATACATCAAAAGAAAATAACATCGGAAGTTTAACATGCTGGATGGACTTTCATTGTAGCAAAAATAAAGAGGACTTGACAGCAGTGTGCAAGAAATAAAGCTTCAAAAGAACAGTAATTAATATTATAAAAAATCAAAGCCTTACTATCGAAGAAATCTATAGCCCAATCTCCAAGTGCATCCATAATTAAAGGCCAAAGGCTCCACATCTCCAACGAGATTGTTGGCGAGTAAAACGTCATATAGGAGACTATTTCTAAAACTTCTTCAAAAACATCTGCAATAAACAAAATCATTATATTAATGCAAAACAAAAAGCAAGAGGACTTGAAACAAGTTCCCCAAAAAATTCAATTCAATGTACCAAAACTTGCAACTTGAAGTTACTGGATCAAGCAATATGCTTACAATGAACCATCAATAACACATAAGAGCCTAACTATATCCAATAAATTTAATGCTTGTATATATCTTGCTTTGAGTTTGGTGGTGTATAAGAGTTCTAAATATAGTTATCGTACAGGTCAAATAGTTGTAAAAGTCGTATTTTAAGAGTTTAAAGGACTATAGTGATGGGAATTTGAAGGGGGACAATTGCCACATAAAAGGAAAGTTTAATAGAGGACATTTAGAATACAAATATAACCCACTGATCAGAATCACATGCATTTAATAAAGGACATCTAGAATATGTACCTTGGCCATCTGTAGTCAGCATTTTCCGCATAATAGGTAATAAAGTAGGCTCAACTTGGACAAAAAGATGGGGAAGCCCACTAACAGATTCAAGAATAGTGCTTATGGCACGTAAACATCCAACAGCTGCTAGAGCACCTGCATCATCAGCTTCATCATCTGATTCTGATGCATCCAGGCACCTCCAAAATGCAGCAGCCTGCACATAATTTCTCAGAGAATAAAGGATTTTACAAAGACTATATACAAGAAAACCAGCATCAACATGCAATTACATTACCAGATTCTGGCACAACCCAAAAGCATATGGTGCCATCTCTTCACCAAATTTGTCGACGATAGTCTCAAGAGTGAAAACAAGGTCCTCATTCTCCACTTCATTCATAAGTTTAAAGAACTCTGCAGAGAGAAAATTAAGAATCTTATTTCCAAATTCACATAATGTGCAATGCAAACATACTCAGATAAGTAGCAGAAAAATACCATCAAGTAATTGAGGAAGAATTGGACGAATCTCATTCAGATCTGTACAAGAGATAACGATCTCAGAGACTTTGCTTTGTTTAAAAAAGGAAACACTAAAATAAACAAACATGATTATAAAACCATACCTTTGCAAGCCTCAACAAAGGAGCGCAATGCAAATACCGAGTCAACACGCACAGGAAGCTCTGGATCTCGCAGGCCGGAGACAACACAGTGAAGCACTCTGCGAAAATTGTTCTGATCTGAAAAGTTGATATGGGCATATTGCCCTGCAACCCATGCTGCCTAGTTAAGAAAAAAGTAAACTCAGAAGTCCATAAAGCAAAAGGACTGATGCACTATTACGTATATCTGCCATTTCAAGATTCAAGTGCAGAACAATCTTCTTTAAGAAACACCAAAGAAAAAGACGAAGAAGAGTAGTATTATGTTTTTTCTCCTGCACAAAAGTTAGCTTCCACAATAAGGAACCATACAAATATTATTTGCACGAGAGGGGTATCTATCTAACACTTACTAGATTATCATCTATAAGTCTCCAACTACATTTCATGGACTGAAACGCTTACATTTCATAGCTTATCATCTGTAAGTTAGCTTGAAGATATTCTCATTAGAGGGATGAGTATAGATAATTTTTAAACTGCATAGAAGCATCAATGTTCTCTTTCTTCCGTTTCTTCTCTAAGTTGTGAAAGAGATCTCCAACCATCTTTGTCCAACATGATGTAGCTGCTAATAATAATCATACCACCACCTATAGCAGATATATTAAATAAAAACCACTAATTTACTCTAGCATTCTCTGACCTTAAATTCTTACAAAAATTAAGAAATCCCAGACACCATATTGGCAGTATTACAAAGGAAAAATGACTAATAACCACTAAAATTATGTCGCCAATATTGAGGGCATCAGGCTTAGTTGCTCCTGAGGTACAGTGTTCTGTGAGAAGTTGAACCACACTGATACATCATTGCCAATTGAAAAAAGATGGAGCCAGCTAGCTGAAGAGGCAGCTAGCTGGGAGCATAACACAGAGGTATTGAGAGGAAAGACCAAGACCATAAGAAAAAACTCTCATTAGATCACACGGAGGTTAGATGGGTGACATAAAGTTATTGCGGTTTTGTTAACCATGATCCTAAAAAAGTAATGCTTAAATAATTGCCCACAATTACATAATGACCAAGAAGATATATACTAATTAAATTTAACAATACTAATTAAATGGAATAGGAATAGTTGAGGTACTGTTTGTTAAGTTGATTAACAATGCATCTGGTATGAAATTAACCTGCTTGAAACAATCCATGAACAAACAAAAAATCAGTAATCTTCCATCATAAGATTACAAGCTACGATCCTGAACCTTGTAAGCATTGTAATGGTAAAAGCAATGCATGCAATTTTGCATGAACCAGTCCATCCTGACAGATATTTAGCACTTAAGCATAAACCGAGATGTAGACTGCCTCATTTCGAGCAGTCCAGTCCAATTTATTTTAAATGTTAGGCATGGTCATTTCATTTTAAAAGACCCCAAACCGGATGCCCTTTAGGACTTGCAACTCCAATTTTCTTAAAGATGTTAGGCCTTGTTTACTTTTAGGGCTCACAAGTTCCAGTGTCTTTTAGGGCTTGCAAGGGTTCGCAAAACAATTCTCCCTGTCCGCACAATCACCCGATCTGGCTGCCCACCCTTCGCCACTCGTCCACCCGTCACTTGCCGCTGGCCTCATCCCCAGTGTTTCTCCTTATCCACCTCTTAATTCTCCTCCTCTTCTCCACCGTCTCCTCCTGCCTTCTTCCTCTCCTCTTCCCCCACAGAATGGTACTATGATTCATGTTGGCATACTATGTGTTGGTACACCGACATTGATCAAACCCATACCAGTCCGGCTATCAACTGGTATGGGTCCAGACTCAATTCCATTCTTTGGACAAAAATACATTGCAAGGTATTTGACCTCTCTACATCCTTCAGAAGAAAGCCATTGTTAAACTCCACAAGACATTTCCACCAACTTGTGTTAAAGGCATGTTAATTGTGACAAATTTGACACCTCAAATTACAAAATAACAGATGAACTATGTAAGCTATTAAGGATTGAGTTCCACCAACAATTTGGCACTTAAAAATTATAGTTGAACATTGCATGCCATCACAAGCTTTTCATTTCCACTCCCAGAAACTTCCAATGTCTAAAATAATTTCAGGGCCCAATCCCTTCGCTACACGAAACTACAACCAAAAAGTATATTGGCGGGCATTTGGTACCTCTAGATACAAGATTTGTCTTGGCTACATATTTGACACCAAATCAAGATCCACCTGTCATAAAACTCCATCAGATCAACTATAGGATACTATCTTTTTAAGTTGCTGATTCACAGTGCTTAAAAAAAGTCTTTAAGTGATGAGGACAAGGTGGCCCATGTCTCTGAGAGCTTCAGAGCAAAGAAACTCAACAGTGTATAAATTGCAGGACCAATGACTTACAGGGCAACAAAATCATAGCTATCTTTGGAATCTTGGAATTCATTTTGACTGACCCAAATATCAGTAAGCCCAGCAAACCAAGAAAATCACTGGATTCACCATAAAGGGCAGAATGAAGACCAAACTGAAACATCACCCAAATGTATAATGTTCATGTCTTCAGTTATCACATAAAAACCAGCAAATGAACTAAAAAGGAGATGTAAAAGAGTTTTAGCTGAAATTATGAATTAAGAAGCAACATCAAAGACATATGCAATGCTTCTAATGGGAAATACATATTCATGCTACATTAAATTCTGACCATCAACATAGAATCAAAAATCCAAAAGTAATCAACATCAGTGGTCAATAGAAAAAAAAATTCACTGTTCAACAGTAGTAAAACATTACTGAGCATAAAGGGTTTAACCATTCAACCAAATTGACCACAAAGTTATGAGAAAGCAAACCTTAGCTCGAAGATGACCAATAGGACTTGTGAATTCAGGAAGAACATGTTGCACTAACATGCGTTCCAGCTCTGACTTATAAGGCTCTGTTTGCTTAAGTTTATCACACAACGTTCCAATAGCTAGAAGAGCACCATCTTTCTGACGATATGGCTTAAACTCAACAGATGCCTCATTGTATCTGGTTAGATACAATCATGTTCAATACTAAATATGTCATTTGTAGTAATATTCAGGTAATGTCAAGGGTCTAGAAGAATATATACCTCGTAAAAATATCCACAATGAAATGAATGAACTTCTGGAAGTTTCCTTTCCCACGCTTTCTAACTAATTCACTCACAAAGTCCATGGCTGCAGTACGAGGACTGTACAAATCTTCTATAATATCTGTACAACGGAGAAAAAGTTATTAACCTAATGATCATCATACCAAAAAAAGTTTTAGAATATCATATTTGTTGGACTTTCATCTTATTGCAGAATAGACAAAAGACTCACCATAGCCCTTCCTAACATACTCATGTGGGTCTTCACTCCATAATTTCTGATCATTGTCATTGAAACACATAAGTGGAAAGACTATCTCAAAAAGAATGATGTCAAGCTGAGGCTGCAGCAATTGGTACATACTAGTCTTTGAAATACTGCACATAAGATTCAAAAAAAAAAATTGAGGCCATTGACAACATAGATTGCTAAAATTCTACAGCACAGGACCACCTGAGGATAAGAAAAAGGTTTTATCATACCGCACTTCGTATTTTCGTATCACATGGCACAAAGGAGTTACAATCAACAATTTGAGCACACTACAAGTCTAAGACATAAGGAAACCAAGGGAAAATAAACAGTAACTTCTAGTCTTCTAGCATTTATATTTGACAATCTCTTATTGTATTATTAGCTTTTACTTGTCTTAAAAATGTTCAATTACCTTATTTATCTTAATCTTGCCTTATTATCATTATTTTATATAGAGATTATCTTCATCAAACTTTATATTTGTTTTGATTTGATTGACTATATTAACTTTTTTTTCCCACACAATAAAGGAGCTACACAACCATGCAGGTGGCAGTATTAAGGAAGATTAGATTAAACCAAAAGTACAAATAAAAAATCTTACTAAATGATGATGGTACACGCCAGTTTTGCTCCTGTAGCAACTTCTAAAAGCTAATGGCAAATTCACCTAAAGATAAAAATTGCCTGACTAGCAAACCTCAAATAAACAAGACCAGCGAGAATATTGTATTTCCCTGTTAGACAACGGAATGAACCTAGCACCTGACAACCAAAAATACAAAACATTCTTGACTGTTTCCAAAGAATTTGATCCATGTGAATACCATTATGTATTTGGCAATTCTCATAATAGATGCCTATTTTTTAGTTCATACACCCATCACAGGTTACAGCTCAGTTTTATATTTTTTTTCTTAATCATAATAAGGTCAAGGGATTCTTCCTTTTTTCCATTAACTTCACCTTAAAGAGTTCCGACTGAGAACTCGCTCTTTAACTAAACGATCCAAAGAAAAAAATAAAGGAAAATAGGATATGAAGGATCACGGAAGCCCACGGAAAGAAGTCTGAAAAATTCAGGACTATTTGCTATGGCTGAAAAAACAAATTATTAATGAATCAAAATAACAATTAAATCAATGTAACATAGTTTCTCAATTGTTGTCCGTACCCAACATGACTTGACTGTACCAGCAAACTCAAAGTTATATATACAGCTGCATTAAGCAAGACTAACCTGCTGCTGAGATATTGAAGTATAAGGTTGGTAACTCTATCAGGTAAATATTCGCCTATACGAATTGCATTAAGTAACTGAAGGTAGCAACCCAAAATTCTTCCAGCATAATTCTTTTGAAACATTTGAGCAAATGCTTTGCTCTCTGGCTTCTGAAGCTTCAGATCACCAAACCTGTGAGTCCTAACCACAAGTTAATTAAGCACAAAACATAACTAAAAAAATTCCTTTTTTACCAATTTAACCCACCGAGTATATAAACGATTTAAAATGTGGATTGTCCACTTCTTGACTTTCCACCATGCCCAAGATTTCCTGACGTCCGGATCAGATGGTTGCCCTTCTAAAGGAACAGGTCTCTCCAATATATTCAAGAACAGAGCCATCCATGCACCGAACACATTGGGATCAAATAGCTGTCGTGGGATCTCTAACTGCAAAGAGTTTTAGACAATAGAAAACAAGAAATCTTAACTATCTTTTTGCTGGAAGTCTAGTGAGAAACTAAGAAAGTCATATTAGGACTTACATATATGGATGACCAGAATATTTTACATATGAGTTTGATTAAATCAGCTACTTCAATTGTTGGGTTAACAATCTGAACAAGTGTGTTAAATACATTTAGTAAAAGAGGGAATGTCTCTTCAACAACTGCATAAAGTGGTATTCGTTCTTCATCGGACTTGAACCTAGAGAAGTAAAAACATTTAGTTAATAAACAATAGCAAGTAACTCAAGAAACAGATTTTTACGTATAATTATCTGATAATAAACTGATTTTTTAATAAAAAGTATACTGTATGAACAATTAATCATTGATGTGCTTATCAAAGGAGCAAGCATTTAATGACTTGCTGATATTTGGTAATTAGTATCAACATAAAAAAGAGATGTTTTATAAAGCAAACAGAAACTTTTTCTTTAGAATACAATAAGATTATTAAGTAATAAGACTTATTTGTATAGAATACTCACTCATATTTCCTAGCAAGAACCCGTAATACATATAAAGCTCCTAACACTTGTTGATCTTGCGATAGCAAATTGCACTTAATCCAGTGAAGAAGACTTGGCCACTTTTCCGGATAATCAGCTTGGATGATTGTTTTAATGCATTCTCCAAGTTGAGCTCTGTTTCATGTCAATAAAATATCAGAGGAGCCGACAATACCATCCAGAAATCACTGAGAATCATAAGTGATAATTCAAAGGAAAAGACAGAGATCATAGTAATTGCTTTCATGAAATGCAAGATGTATATCAGGGTCATAGAGATGCAGACATTGATGCATCAACTTTAATGCAAAAAATCTTCATGCAGAACTATCGCATTTATGAAAACCTGTTGGTCGAGTTAAAAATCAGCTATAACTCATATTGATGGCTTCGATAAAGGAAAAAAGGTTTAAATATTAGCAGCAAACCTATCCCTTTTACTTGGATATATAAGAAATCAAATAAAAAGGATATAGATGAAGAAAGATCGAGAGAAGTAGCCAGGAGGGGTAACAACACCAGGGCTTAAGCAGAAAAGATTATCGATTCAAGTCCGATACAAGTTACAACCAAGTGTGGCCCAGGTTAATGTATAGACCAACTAGACATTCTCTGAATACGTTAAAGGAAGACATAATTTTATCCTACTTTGAACTCAAATAATATCTTGGCAATTTTCTTCATCAAAATCTAGAAAATCTCACTCTAATCTATGAACATTTATTTGATTTAAATAGATTTGCACAAAATCTAATTACATTGATCAATCTATCATGCCTCAGCTTAGACCTAACCTACACCTAGATAATGAATGTAATAAATTAAGCATATTTGGATCTCCATAACATGAAAACACTATTCACATGATGCCTATTGCTGAAAAATGTATGTCCAAAAATATCTGTTCAATTAAGAACATAAAAGATAATTGAATCAAAGGTTTGATTTTTAACTATACATTTGTCACCATAATGAGCCAGCATGGTAGCGTGAACAAGCCAAAATTGTGCAGAAATATATGTCAGCACAGTCTTGATGCAACATGCATTGTGCCGAGATGTGTCACGGCAGACTGCAAGAGTAGAACACTTTGAAACTCCCCGAGACCCAAAAACATGAATCAGATTAAAACATCTAAAAGCTAAGCCTACAAAATAATTCTTGAAAGAAGAACCATATACGAACATATAAAGAACATTCAGGTGGTTTCTCTCTGAGACAGAATGTGAAAAGTAGTCACAAGCAAGGTTGACCCATATTCTCAACGAAGTATTATTATCAAAAAATATGGCTTCATACCAGTACAGCATGATTCATTTAATTTAACTTTATGCAATGATATTGGGTGGGATGGGTCGATATATCTCCTGATACAATATCATTCTGGTCCCACAGGTTAATGAAACCGATATTGTAACATGACTGAAATCCTTGCTTACAAGAAAATCGTAGTCTTGAAGAAGTTCCAAAAGCACCAAGACACCAGCATCCACACGTGTAAGTCACACCAAAGAAAATATTGTATTATCCAAGAAGATTATGACAAGCATCCAGAGAAAACTTCATGCTTCAGATCCAGAATTAATAAATTCAATGGACGGATGGAGTCTGTTTTAACAGAGATAACAAGAGAGGTAGCAATAATAGCAAAGAGAAAATTCATCATGAGAAAGACATTTGATAAAATTGGCAACCAAGTGTCACAAAAGTTCGTTAATGAAAAAAAAAAGATAATCAAATAATGTACCTCAGCAGTGGCGGAACTTGTGCAACAAATCCAAGAATATTTTCACGAACCATGCTCTTGTCAGTCTCTAATACCTTTTGGGGCTCACCTAACCAAGAACAGTAGTCATTTGGCAGATTAACAATTAGTCAATTGAAAAGAATTTAACTCATAATTGCTTGTACCAGGCTCATCAGGCGACCAGTTTTTTGCCACAAAATTTTTGAAATGAATGCTTGCAACTTGGCGTACACCCATATCACAAGTACCATCTACTACAATCTGCAACAACCTCACCATATGCAGTGGCGTATACTGGAACTGCATGAAAGTATGAAACAAAAAGTTCATATTTACAAACCCAATGACATGCATGATCAACAATGAATTACACGGGTTCCACGTTTATCTAACATGTCTAATTTATAGGATAACATTGGCCTGCTACACAGTCAAATCACTAAGAAAATTAGCTATTGTCAATTCTGTCTCATTACAACAGGAACATTCTCGGAAGAAGACAAAAAGAGAAAATGAAGCATCAAAAACCCAATTGGTGCATCGTTATTATCAGATCCTATATTTGCTCACACCAGTCCACTTATGGGTTTATACCCTGTTGGTTCATATTTTATGAAAGAAAACGTGTAAACTAATTCCCTGATTAAGCATATCTTATTATGGCAGTGTAATCTATAGAAAATCATTCTTTGTTATTAATGCCTCACTGGATGACAAGAACTAAAGTAAAATCACTTTTTAATTATACCCAGAAACAGAAAACACCATCACGAAAAACATAAAAGGGATGACACTATAAACCATGATCTACAATTGTCCTTGAGATGTGCGACTCAGAAACCGAGACAAACAGGTCCGTTTCGCCCTTGGCAATGAGCTGAACTGAGATGACAATTGATATTGCTTGGCTGAATCAATTAAACAGCATCACCATAACCTTGAAGCTCTACTCGATCAAATTTCAAAAACCCATCTAAAACACACACAATATGCGACAAGTTCCCACGATCATACAGTAGCCAACACCATCAACAGCAGCAGGGAACCAATCATGAACCTGAAACCCGACGAAACCAAGAAATCAAGAAAAGCAAAGAGGGACGCAATTCACCTGATTGAGACTCTCCTCGGCGGCCTTCCGCTCGTCGGGGATGGGGCTGAGAGCGGCGCGGAGGACGACGGTGAGGCCGGCGAGATCCATCGCAACCGAGGAAATCCGGAGCACCACGGATTCCCGGCCGACCGGAGGAGGAGAGGGCGAGTGGCAGGGGCCGGACTACGGTTCCGGATGCGCTGACTAGGGCTCCGAGGAGGCGGGGGGGGGATGCGACGAGCGAGAGAGATGGGGGATGGCAAGAAGATCTCGTTACTTGAGAGCGAGCAGGTGAGCGATCGGACGGGTATTTAAGCCTAGGGTTACAGCGTGGCTGTCCGAACCGGTCCGAACCGGCTTCCAGGGATCCTCTCCACGACTCATTACGTTCCTAAAAATCCTTTCGGCGGGTCCCACTGAATCCGACGGTCATGATGGGATCAACAGAGCCACTTAATGGTACAAGAATGGACACGGTTATTGGAGGGGATACGAACACGGCCGGCTCGCCGAGCCGCGGGTGCGAGCGTGAGTATTACGCGGCCCCTATCATTGGTTTCTTCCACATGACGAAGCACGTTTTTCGGCACCCTAAAATATACCCTCAGGACACCACCGGTGGGACCCACCTGTATCGCCCTATATCTACTCCTGGTAACGCGTGGGTTAACATTTCTGGAACTAATCAACATTCACTTCGCTTACGGCGCGCTTGGTGGCGCACCCACGTGTGCGAGCAAGGTTTTGACTTCTGATAAGTGGTAAATCTTAGTGCAGTGAAAACAATAACAATACTAGTAACCTTTATGTGCTTTTAAACATTAAAAACATTGCTGCAGTAAAATTATGATAATAATAATAATAATTATTATTATTATTATTATTATTAGCAATGTAGAAAATGGAAGGGAAGAGAAAGGGGGAAAAACCTTAGCTTTTTAGGGTGGTGAAGTAAAAAAGGACAAGAGAGAGAGGAGGACGCAGAGATACAGCTGTTATATGCAGAGGTACAGGGATTCTAGTGGACAAGTTCATGATTGAGCTTTTTGGCAGGTGTATCAGTTTAGGTCTTATGATACAATTACATCATCAAATTGTCAAGATGTTCCCTGGGTGGGTTCATTGGCAGATCTAACTGTTCTTCTCTTTTGGTTTTTTGGGGTATATTTTCTTCAGTGGAATCAGAAGGTAAAATGTGTTAACAGGGATTTACCAGCTTATGAGTATATCTGCAATTTACTTGAAACTTCAGAAAAGAATTGCTGCATATGAAACTTGCATCACACTTGAAAGCACAGAGAGAGATCAGTGTTGTATCCCATTATAACTAGTTTTACCTTCCACAGAGGATTTGAATTTCTACTTAAGATTGTTTTTTCAAAGAATAAATGATGAAGATAAAATTTGAACCTAAAATCTTATAATAATTCTATTTTTTCATTCAACCAACGAACCGACTGTATATTCAATTAACAAAAAAGGATAACTTTTATGTTAGATTTATCTTTGAATTCTATATTTATAATTTATTATTATTATTATTGTTATTATTTTTCATATATGATAAACTAAAAAAATAAAAGCATGATTATATTTAGAAATTATGAAATATTATGTATCTTATCATTTATGGACAAAAAAAAGTATATATTTCTAATTTTTAAAAAATCATAAAATTTTAGGGTTTTTCTAGGGGTGATTGTTGTAAGAATTAAATATAAAAAATCCTGAGTGATGCACATGAAGAGTAAAAATATCATTAATAATAAATAATTAAACCAAATTACCATTTATAATTAATATATTTTTTAGTTTAAGAAACAAACACAAAATGGTCAAATAAACAAATGGCTCAAAGGAATTCAGTCTCCAAAATTATAATAAAAGAGTACCATTTTTTGGTTCATTATATTGACAAAATAATATGTGTTGGTAAAAAAGAATGGTCAGACCCATTATCATTTTCTTTTACCACTATTAAAAGGTCATTAGAAGGAATTTGATTACACCCACCCATAAACAGGAAACCACAGCTAAATGGCACAATTATATAGAACATGATAAAGCTTCATAATCATGTATTTAATCCAATAATATATACTACTAAAAATTTAACATGTAAAATAATTATGGAATCGAATTCGATATGAATTTATCGATCAAACAAATTTACTATAACACTAATTCATTCATCCCCACACTCACCTCTTGATGCTATGATGATCCTATCAGAACTCTCATAACTATAACTGGATTGGATGGTGAGCGTACCCTTCTTGGATCGCCTGTCATCCTAATATTGCATCTCAATATATCACCAATCATTCCTTTGAACAGTTAAACATTTCTTAGCAAAATTATCCATCCGATCCGATCACCACACGAAGAAACATTGTTGCAGGAACTAATCATTTCATACAGAAAAAAACGAATCGTAATAAAGTGTTATCGGATAATGATTATAGAGCTTCGCTATGACTTAGATTGATCAGTTTTCGTAGTTAATGTACGATGATAGGTTGTTGATATATCAATTATCTCAATAATTAGAATAATAAAAGTCAACACAGACCTAATAATAATCGATACATCAATTGTTCCATTTTCAATATTTAATAATAATAATAATAATAATCGATATTAAAGCAAACCTAATATGATTTGATTCTTACCTAACATGTTATTAAACTTTAAACGGAGAAATTATAATATTATGCTTATAAATTTATTAAATTAATGATTAATGGGTGATCGTAATAGTTTTTATTTTTATGATATTTTTTTAAAAAATAAATTAGGAAGGTGAAATTTGAGCTGAGGACATTATGACAAAATTATGGATATCTGATCGTATGAACTTTGACCGCTCATTAGTTGCGATTGAGGACCAATTAATTGATTGTGTGTGTGACGTGTTGGGAGGATCAGTGTCAATTTTCTCTAACTCATCTAAAACATGAGAAATGAAATCAAGTTTTTTTATGAGCTTTAGAGCATTAATGGTGAGACATTGGATCGTCATCTTGCCCGTTAGAATGAACATCCGGATTAGAGTTTTCTTTTGTAATCTCGGATCTCTAAGCATATAATTCATTCTCCTACCTTTGTTATATTTATAGTTTCGAACAATTATATGACAAACTACCTCTTACTAGTCATAGGTAGTTTGTTATATTTATAGTTTCGAGCAAGCCAATCATATGACACGTGTGACTTGACACGTAATCTTATTGCTTATTATTATTTAATATTTTATCACTCGATATTGTCTGTTGCTTGAATATATTGTGATGTTCATGGATTTGTGCAATGAGAATCAGATCGTGATGAGATCACGATAATGTGATCGATTCGTCTTTAAGCACATATCCTAAATAATCCCGATCATAGATTACTCAAGAGGGAAATCGAGATAACTGGACACACTAGTGTGTTGTATACCCATCCATATGATTGATGTAGCTAGTCTCATAGCTGCTCATGTGGGGACACTATGGATACAAAAAATGTGCTCATTGGAGAATGAGTTCATTGATTGATTCGCTTACGAAATGTTGGATGGTTAATGATGTCTTATTGTCATATAGCGATTCTGTAGTCCTAGTGGTGTATCTGGTCCTTAGACTTGAGACACCAAAGAAGTCCTATATAAGTACTCTATTCTTTGATACCAGACTTATAGGTATGAAGGTTTCAAATCAAGCACAACCGGTCATCGGGAGTGATAGCTAACCTTATAAGGACTATTGAGTGTCGATAGAGGATCATCCACTCTTGTGTCATGAGAGGAATATCTTATATATTCTTACTGAGACAAATTCCTAACCATGGTCATTCGGATTAAGAGATAAAGAGTTCTCCAAGATAATCATATTAGAGCAAGACTCGAGCAGAAACCATATGGGGGACTGCGGTGTAGTAGCCTAACAACACCATGCCTAGTATACGGTCTTTGTGATATTAGATAGATGAGAGACTATAGATACACAGTAACTAAGGGTAAACAGGTCCAATGGATTGGATTCTCCTATATCGTCTGGGGACTGGGGTGTAGTAGCCTGGTACCTTCGCAGTCGATGAGTTAAGTGAATTATTATAGAGATAATAATTCACTGAGCCCGAAAGAGTTCTAACAGATATGACTCGCGGGCAGCTCGATATTGGGCTTAACAAGTCACACATATATGGTAGGTATTGCGATGAGTAGAGGTTCGGATATGATATATCCGTCGGAGCCCCTATCTTATTGGACATCCAATAAGCTTCTGAATTATTTAATCCTATAGATGAGATCCAATAAGAGCCAATGAGAGATTATTGGATAGAGATCCACCAATCTAAGAGACTTAGGTAGTTAGATGGAGATCCGATACCCAATATAGTAAGATTCATTATGGTTAAGTTGATAGGGGACCTCTAAACAGGATGTAACAATGGTTCATAGGCTAGAGTTTTTTTGGTTGTCATATCCTATTCTTCTCTCCTTCTCCTCCTCAGATAGCAAGTTTGGAGTTTTGAGGAGCATCGTCATAACCATACTGTGTGTATCACCACTAGAGAGGAGGACGTTTGATCTCCTTCACCCTCTCCTAGAGATTTGTAGGGATTCAAGGACATATGATCTTCATAGGTAACACAATTTTTAATATATGTAGTTTTCTGTTTTGTGAATTTTGTGCACTAATCTTTGCACGACGATGAATACATCTTTGAAAAATTAAGGATTTTGTTTTATGTTCTTTTGCTGCGCATGTGATGCCCCTCGAGATTTCCCTACACTTCTATAATATGATGAGTGCACAACAATCTATCCAGTTATCTCGATGTCCCTTTTGAGCAACCTATGATCAAGATTATTTATGGTCTTATGTTTAAAGATAAATCGGTCTCATTATCGTGATTTCATCACGATCTGATTCTCATTGCACATATACACAAACATCATAATATATGCAGTATACAAGATAAAGTGATAAAATATCAAATAATATAACAAGCAAAAAGAATGTGTATCATGTCACACATATCATCACTCACGTGATTGTCTTGCAAGGCACCTATGATTGATAATAAGTTACTCGATAGAGAAATCAAGATAGCCGGATATACTAGTGTGTTGTATACATGTACATATGATGAAGGTGATCGGTCCCATAGTCACTCGTGTGGGGACACTAGGGGTACAGTGCAACTGCTCATTGAAGAATGAGTTCACTGATTGATCTGCTCACGAAATGCTGGATGGTTAATGATACCTATTTTTAGACAATAATTATGTGGTCTTAGTTATGTGTTTGGACCTTAGACTTGAGACACTAAGGATGTCATATATGAGTACTCCACTCTTTGATACTAGATTTAGAGGTCCGTAAGTTCCAAATCTAACACAGTCGGTTATCGGGAGTGGTAGCCAACCATATAAGGGCAATTGAGTATCAATAGAGAATTATCTATTCTCAGTGTCATAAAAGAAATATCTAATCTATTCTCACTTAGGTAAATCTCTGACTATGGTCATTCAGGTTGAAAGAGAAAGAAGTTCTTCGAGAGAATCCAATTAGAGCGAGACTCGAGTAGATTTCATATGGGCCTGATAGCACCATACCCAATATACGATCTATCGGATATTAGATGGATGAGAGACTATAGATACATGGTAACTGAGGACAGATGAGTTTAATGGATTGGATCCCCTTTATCGTCTAGGGCCTATGGCGTAGTGGCATAGTACGTCCATAGTCAATGAGTCGAGTGAATTATGAAGATAATAATTCATTGAATCAGAATGAGTTCTGATAGGTGTGACTCACGTCCAGCTCGATGTTGGGCCTAGATGGTCACACACATATGGTAGATGTTGAGACAAGTAGATGTTTGGATATAAGATATCCGTCGAGCCCTTATCTTATTAAATGTCCAATAAGCTCATGTATTATTGAATATTTTGAGTGAGATCCAATAAGAGCAAATAGTGATTATTGGATAGAGGCACATTAATCCAAGAGGCTATGGTAGTTGGATAGAGATCCAATACCCAATAAGGTATTATTCATTATGGTTAAGTTGACAGGTACTTTTATAAATATGAGAGAACCAAAGGGTTATAGGCTAGACTCATTTTGGTTATCACCTATTATTCTCCTCTCTCCCTCTCCCCTTCAACCGACAACCTTATTTGGGGTGTGTGGATAACAAGAAAAGTCGACCCTTTCTTGATCTTAGCGTAGTCTTATGGTGTGCAAAGGAGAGGAAAGATCACATTGCGAAAGGAGGAGCATCATTGTGCCATCTATCATATAAATTACCACTAAAGAGAAGGACATCTGACCTCATTTATCGATGCATCTGGATTTATATTTTTAGGAATATACGATCTCCCCTGGGTAAATTATCTCACACGTGTTATGCGGTTTTTCAATTTTGCGATTTTGCGTACCAATCTTTATACAACGATTCGATATTGAATCTTTAGGAATATATTTTGTTTTCTTCCATTGCGCATGTGATACCAAGGTTTCCCAACACTACATGCATAACTAAAGGAGGATATCACTTTTCAGTTCTTTTGCTGTTATTCATAGGAGTGTAGATAATCTTAAAAATAAAACAAACTAATTTATCAAACCAAATGATAGAGTTCATATTATACACAGTGATTTTGACACCTATACATAGTTATAACATATAATAAAAAGAAATACATATCCATACAATAGTGATTATAAACTATTAGTGAATTACTTTAAGTTATGATGAAATTTTACTCTTTTCGGGTAAAACTTCTTGCATTCCAAAAGTTAGAGGATAATAATGAAGTGAATTATAGTAGCTAACTCAAAATAAGGAGTGAAAACACTTTGAGTATTTCAGAAGTGTGAGCAATGAGTAGGCAAAGATTAGTAACCATCTTGATGCATGAAGTATAACCCTCGAGAGGGAAGAGTGAAGTCAAATAATCTTTGTCTTTTCAACCCTTAAGAAAATGGGTGAAACTGAGTACTTAGTTCTCTTAACTATATAGTAGAGGAGCTTTGTATGTATTTAAAGACTCATCGAACAAACATAGTGAAATATAATAATTGTTAAAATCCTTACCAATGATCGATTCTACTAAGAATAGATTGTTCGTTTAATTTTTTAATTGAATATTAATCAAAAATAGAAGTGATGCAAACCTACTTGGAGGTGACAACTATGTAAAAGAGAAATTGATGGACAGATTTTATAGAGGAAATACTTTAGAAACTTTAAAATTTATGAGGCGATGCTCGTTAAAGCTTTAATAGGCATTCACCTAATTCAAAAAATACTAGAAATTTGAGAGACTAACGCACAACAAGAAATGTCATTTCCTTCATATGAGAGATCTATAGGAATAACCCCACACTAGAGTTAAAAATCATTAACGAGTTGAAGCAGCATTAGCGGATCAAAGTTCGACTACTCAACAATAGTAACGAAGAGCAATTGGGAGTCGAGAGGCATATTACAATTAGAAAAAAAAATAAAGATTCAACAAAGGTGAATAAATGAGATAGAATGTCATAAACAAATCTATACATTGGGTGTTCGATATAATGTTTGTATATGATTATGTCTTTTGATTTTCTTCATGTTTTGTACAACACGTAAATGCCTTGTAGTAAGCTTGGTAGCATTATTTTGGTTGGCTTTTGTGATAAATTTAATCTTATAAATGTATGTTGTGTATAGTTATAGCAGAGACAAAACTACATAAAAACAAACCATCGAACCTTCATTTTAGGAGTTTCTAGGTTCATAAAGTAGTACGAAATGTCAATCAGCACAACTCCTAGGTGCTATCCAAGTGGCATATGTTTGGATGAGCCTTTGAGATAATGTTATATGGGCAGTATCATATGACATTACCATATGAGCATTTGTGTGGATTTTTGGTTACGACAGATTACTTTGAACCTCTTATCATGCAACTGTTCAACGATTGTTCATAGTAAGGTCTATGTTTATAATTTATATTATTTATACTAAAATAACTGTTTGTAAGATCCCGAGCTAAGTATTTCATCTAACTCATCTTCTTTTTTACAATTCCTTAAGAGATATTTTATGGACAGATACACAAGGATGCCACGTGGTAAAAACAACTAAGTCCTTCATAATATATCAAAATGTGTAAGATAGTTTACTTTCTTATGCAAGCTTCATGTGTCGTCCAAAGTTGTAAGGATTTGAGATGACTAACATTTTCTTGATCTCTCTTCATTCACGAAAGTTCTCACACGTATGTTAGATCGTGTCGTTGAATAATTATTCCAGCTGAATTTGTACGTCAAAAGAACTATAAAACTCAATCAAAAAAGGTAAGATATATACTAGATCAAAAAGTGGGATTATTATATCGAAGACCTTCATAAAAAAAATGATAATCTAATATTTTTTTTATAAAGAGATATTTTTGGGTAAAAAAATTATAATTTTGATAAATTATAAAAAACACCGACACCGTCTGCGTAATCCTGCCACCCACCTCCTCATCCACCTCTCATATGAACACACATTTTAAAGCAACAAGCCGAAGAAGCCTTTTCTGACGCTACGAGTCCCGAGGAGATCGAATGAGCACGCTGCTTCTCCGATGTCCACTGTCAGCACCGTCGCTCCCTTCCGCCACTATATACTCCCCACTAACCCTACCCTCTCCTCCACCCGCCCCATTACCTGAGCTTCTTCCCATGGAACCAAACCCATCTCAATCTTCTCCCGTGGCCGCCGATGCGAAGCTCCCGCGGCGAGGACAGTCTCTCGTCAAGAAGGCCGCCGTGGCTGCTGCCATCGTCGCCTTCGCGCCGGTGGTGATCCCTTCCTTGGCCCTCTTCTTCGCGCTCGCTCTCGCTCTCTCTGTCCCGTCTGCCGTTTACCTCACCAGCTTCGCCTGCACCGAGAAGCTAATGCGCTGCCTCCTCGTCCAACCGGAGAACGGTGGCGAGGGAACCGACACGCTGGAAGAAGACGGATCGGAGGAGACGAAAGAAGGAGAAGTGGTTGTTGCCGTGGGTGACGGAACGCTCGATGATGAGCGCCCTCCCGAAGAAGTGTCCGGAGAAGAGAAGAAGACTGCAGGAGTAGTAGAAACTGGCGATGGTGTTGGAGGAGATGAAGTCGACGAGCGAAGAATGGAACGAGCTGCATCTGATGATGCGCATAATGGGGACGAAGACGGTAATGGCGAGGTGGCAGTGGAAAGAGTGAAGTAGCGGATAAAAGGAGAGAACACAAAAGTTTGTATCGTAATAGTGAATGTTTCCATCCAAGCTCGTCGTGGTATCATAGCAGCCATTGGTGGAATCCATCGTTTCCTTTTTTTCTCAATAATAAAAATAATTCTATTATTTCCTGTATGTCTATTTTATCACATATGTATGTATGTATCACGAAGTAAAACATATATCAATAGAGACAAATAAAAGATAAAGAAGGAACAGATCAACAGTATCACGAAGTAAAACATATATCAATAGAGACAAATAAAAGATAAAGAAGGAACAGATCAACAGTATCACGAAGTAAAACATATATCAATAGCGACAAATAAAAGATAAAGAAGGAACAGATCAACAGTATCACGAAGTAAAACATATATCAATAGAGACAAATAAAAGATAAAGAAGGAACAGATCAACATTCATATGACTTAAGACAAAGAAGATTAAGAGAAGCAATTTCCAAACAAGGGGAAAGGGTATCACACGACGATCAAACTTAATCCAAGTCACAATCTAGCACACTGCAAACTTAATCCAAGTCACAATCTAGCACACTGCAAACATAGAATCACTAGCAACAACGTCTCACCAGTGATGCTTATTTAACATATGGATATATTAGATGTTCAGCTTTTACATCCTCCCTCTCAAAGCTTAGCGAGCATTCCGTTCTGGATCAACTTCGGCGATCCACCATCCTTGTCTATTTCATTAGCACTCGGTGGCACGTCCACTGCTGGGGAGCAGTTAAAGAAGCCATGCGGCTGCAAAGTCAACAGAAAATGTCAACCATTTACTCTTATCTATCTATCTATATGACAACTGAACCTGCAAGCAAATAATCTTGGCAAGTGCTATATACGGTAGAAACAAAGGTCAATATTGGATGCAAGGTTTAAATCTATCGTAGAATATAATTCCAATATCTACGGTACCACCACGAGCTATCATGTGAGCACAGGATGATGGGAGATAAATTAGGACTTCACTGATCCATGATTTTATTAAAAAGAAAAATTATGTTCCTTTAGAGTTACTCAATTATGTAGAACAACAAATTTGCACTAAACCATGAGCAAGCCTACCTTTCGAACAGCAAGGAAGATACAATACAATACCAGAATGATGTAGAATGTGTCTGGAATTCACTTCAAATAATATCCTCATGAAATTTGAGATTAGTCACGAGTATCATATTATCTCCCTTCCATGTTATGCCATGTCTATTTCCTTTCCTAAGGTTAGGCGTTACTCTTTATTGGACTTTGGTATCCAAATATTTTCCTCTCTTTGTTTTACTTTTTAGACGATGAAAATTGCACGATGATTTTAGATGACAAATACAATTGTTGCAGTGTCTCCTCTGTTTCATATAATTATGGTCACAAGTTTTCATTCTTTCATCCGTATTGGCTTCAATCTTCTCCCCCTTTACTTCTCACTTGTCTTCTCTTTCTTCTTTGGAGGCTATTAAATCATCTAGAATCGACTTAAAGCAGCTAAATTCTACTTGAGTTTGATTGATTCTAGTCGGTTCCAACCAATTTCTCACATAGGGTGAAAAGATCAGGCATTACCATTGGGCCTCTCGATACAGCAAACTGTATATTTGCACCTATCTTGGCTCGAACATCCCAAAGTTACCACATAATTCCAACAAACAACTAAAATTCATATGTGAACTTTTTACCACATAATTTCAAGTCGTCAACTTGAACCTCCAAGCGCACGAGTTAAACTAACATGTCTAGGTCCCTCAACTTCAAATGTAGAATGAGTTGCCCTATTAATGCCTATCTGACATACAATCTTCAAACCACTTCAATAAGATATACCAGGAAATTCTATTAAAAGTTCATTAATGGCAACAAAATTTAAGAAAAACATGATATAACTGACAGATATTAGAAGATAAATGCAAAAAGTGATGAGCAAAATCTATGTTTTTTCGGAAAATTAGAGCTTCTAAACTTGCTTAGTCATTTTTCAGTCAAATAACAAGTATCAAATTGATGAGCATGATTAAGAGATCAACAATACATATCAGAGAACAAAAAGGAATCACAGAACGAGAGCAACATTACCATGAGCATAAAGCCAATCCGATCCACAGGCATGACAGGCCAATCTTCCAACCTGGGTATGTGTGTGATTCCAAATACGTACCTGCAATTCAAGCCAATCAATAAGAAAAGAACCGACAAGCATCATGAAGAATCAAACACAAACAAAAAAACTACTTGAATCTGTAATTATTGTTTAGGATTATATGATTAAGAAAGAGCACTATCTTGAAGAATGTAAGGCGATGTAAGATCTATATGCAGATTTACTATGCATTGAAACGAAAGGAAATAGAAAGCCAATTCATATATGGAGAAAGAAATTGTTTCTCGTATGACCATTAGCCGGGAAACTAACCATAGAACAATGTTAGCTTCCTCAAGGGACCTATTCTTCTTAACCCATGTCACTAATCCCTCATTTATGCGGGGATTCTGATTGGGAAACTCTCCTCCAGGGTACATCTCATCACGACTGTAAGGTGTAACCCATAGATTATGCTTTAAAAATGCAGCTCTTCTCAAGAATTTTGCTTCTGGACCAGCTAATGGGAGGCAATTCAGACCAGGCATGAGCTTATAACCTGTAGGTTGGCCTGTCCGATTTACAGTCCTTGTGTTCCTTACCTGAAATATGATAATAGATTGTCTCAGCGATTTTTGTATGCAACATGATTACATACTATTGATCAACTCAAACTATCGAAGTCAGTGGTTAAAGTAATAATTCCTATCTTAAATTAACAATGTAAGCTATACTGTCATTAGATGTAAGCAAATGGATGATCATATGGTAAAATACTCTTCTAATGGAAATGCCTTTATTCCAAATTAAAATTCAAGATGCTCAAAGGTACACAACAAAGTTAAATTTGAGAAGTTACACTATAGTGAGCAAATTATGTGCTTGCAGTAAAGACAGTATAGTACTCACAATCCAGTGACGTGCAGAGAAAGGATCACAATCACGCATAGCTTCCAGCTCTGACTTGAGAAGCTTTTCTTCAGCATAAAAAGCATTGTTATGAACATTATTTTGACCTGGATCTTCTACTTTGGCATTTACCTCAATCACCTATAAGGCAAAAAGCATAGCACTGTCACAAAAACATATACTTTTCCCATCAGAAATTAATTAAAAAGACTTGCCAAGTAAAGATGTATTTGGTCAGTACTTGCTATGGAATAATAATTTAATTTTATATCAGTAAATCCAATACAGCTTTGTTGTTGTTGTTGTTGTTGTTGTAGTATCAGTAAATCCAATATATAAGAACGTATTCTCAAGTTTCAATTATTTTTATTCCTTGACAAGTGAAATAGTTATACAGTGCATAAACAACGAACAAACCTAGCTTCTAATTTCGGTAGCTTTTAATCGCACACTATAAAGTCATATGAAGAAAACTAAGTCTCTGTGAATGAATGGACAAACTTATAATTTCAAAACAACTTTTCTGACCTTGTATCCACATAATATAATTCTTCTCTACTGAAAAAGTAGGCAAATATACCCTTCTCAGAAGAACATCCTTTGTGTCTCTACAATAAATCATTAAGAATAAAAGAGTTCAGGTGAAATTTAATAGCTCATACTTTGCTGTTTATTCATGTATATAATCACTAGGGGTTCTTATGAAAGATCAAATGTGGATACACCAATTGCTTCTCGTACTCGGAGTACTTTGCATACTTCTTCCAAGGATTCGAGTTGGACCATTCAGGATAAGAAAGAAGAATGTGACTTTATTATTAATTTTGTTAACTAATGACATATATGGTCCTTGTTGCTTCTCACCTTACACAATGAGCTCTTTTCATTTCTTTGAGCTCAGACAGTTAATGTAATTTCTAGTAATACTATGTGTCAATACGTACCGGCATACTATGCGTCAGTACACCAATATAGACGAGTAGGCATTGTTCCAGCAGATTACCGAAATGGGTCCAACACTCGAAAAGGCAAACCCATCTATACATAAACACACACACACACACACACACACATATATATATATATATATAACACATGAATTATGGGCTTCTACCAACAGCAACAACTTACTGAACTATTCTTGCATGGGCTTCTACCAACTTGATTTAGGCCCTTCGCATGGCATCATGCCAAACACCAGTACAAAAATTCTGCCTGGTTTTAGCATGGCTATAGACAATTTCTTGATAGATATCTAAGAAGAAGGTAGCAAAACTTACTAGTAAGGACAACAAGGAAAGAAAAAAAAATCATAAGTAATAGGAGTCCAAGCTGCACATGAAAGAAGCTCAAGAAAAAGAAATAATACCTGATTGAAGGCTTCGGTAGGTTTACAATCGACAGCCATGTCCATGCGAGCAACAAAGAAATGTTGATGAACTGGCGCATATAAGCCTGGAGCGATGGTTGTACCATATTTTCTTGATTCACCAGGTTGCAATGCTCCTAAGCTGAGAATTCCAGTCAATTTTACTTCTGCTTCAATCTTACCATCCTGCATCCAATTGACAAGTGCCAAGCGAAGTTGTAGAGACCAAAAATCCAGCAAGGTGATGTTAATAACAGAAAAACAGCCTAAGTTTCCAGGGCTTAAAAATTGCAACAACTCCCCAAACCTAATGCTATTAAAACAGTAATGTGCCTTGTTCTGGATAGAAAATGAAAAAAGTGATAAAAGTACAACCTGTCTGCACTATGCATCCTTATAAAAAGCAGAATCTCTTTGCTGTCGTGCACCATATTTCAGAACAGAATTAAATTAGGTTCCCCTGTTTCATCTCAAACAGTTTCTAAAACCTAATATCATGGTTTCATCATCAGAATAGCTAATAACATGATCATGAAATCAAGTAATATGCATCCAGATACTGTACTATTAAGGGAGTCTTTAAACAACTGCTTACTGCCCAAAACAGTACCTGATGAACTCTTTTCCCTCTCTATACACATTAGCACTAAATACATAGACACTAGTGCAGAACATCCAGAAAAAAGAAGCCAACCAATCATTTGGTGTTTTGCTTTAATCACATGTGACAACAAGAATAAAACAAGAAATTCCAACACATTCCTTTTCCCATCCTGAACCTATAAGAAGCTCCAGTTTTGTTAGAGGCAATTTGATTGTTCAACATCAAAATGGAATAGACATAGTGTAATGAACTGCATCTGTCACAACAACATTGACAACACATTATAAAATGGGCAGCAAAGTGTGTGATGGGAATTCAAGGTCAATATTGAATAGCTTGTGAAAGTTCAAGGTCATATATTGAATAACTTGTTAAGATTGAGAAAGGAATATCTATACAGATTTTACATAAATTAAAGATGTTCCAAACTTCCAACAAAAGATGTAGATGAAATTGCTAAAGAAGGTATGGAGAAGCACTAAAAAGGATTTCAGATAGATACAAGAAGATAGGTCCTGACTGTCTCTCATCAACAGTTGAAGAAGCTTTTTATTAGGAACTTAAAAAGGTTCTTCAGTGGCAATAATAAATGGTTCTGAACAATTTAAGAACATATCTGACAGATTTTAATGAGCAAATAGCAATAGGTCTTTTGTAAAAAGAAACCACAGAGAGAAACAGGGTATAAGAAAGAGAACCAAGGAAAAAAAGGACAGGTAGAGTAGGTCATGCGCTTGGGCATTATATTTATAATAGTAGTATAACTCTCCCCACCCAACAAAAAGACACATCTTTAGACTACCTCAAAGAAAGTTGACTCTACTTAAAGTCTAAACAGTCTCCTGGTTCCAATACTTCCAACTTTAAAGTTAGACTAGTTAGAGTAACATGGTAGTATGGTACCCTAACAGAGAATGTTACATCCATCTACATAGCAATTGATCATACTTTGGTCACTTTCAGGAACCATCCACAACTGGATCCATCTCAACAACTAAAAATATTCTCGGAGACATACTCACTTATATGGTCACCGTAAATAATCACCAACCAGCATAGCATAATGAAAATCTGACATACACTCCATGACTAAAATTGATTCGACTTATCTCTAGCATAAAGCTTGTCCACTTCATAAAGAAATATACATAATCTTTCTCCTAATATCTTATTCTTAATAGCTCATGTAAATATTATCATCATCTTTTCAGTCTGATTTTCATATGCAAAATAAATGAAATCACAATACAATTGACTACTCATGTAACCACTGGCATTAAAGAGATCAGATACCCAAAATCTGATTACTTATATCTTTCTTCTAAAATGTCAACATTCAGGTATGGAGAGAAAAAAGTGGAACAGCTGCAAAAACTAGAAATTTCTCCATGGAAAGCTAATGATGGGAAGAAAGGTGAGGTGATCAATTTTAAGGTCGAAAAATATACTATAAGGTGGAACAGCCGCAAGAACTAGAAATTTCTCCATGCAATGCTAATGATGGGAAGAAAGGTGATCAAATATAAGGCCGAAAAATATGCTACCGGTACAGTATGGATAATTATCTGGGAGTATTATTCCAATTATCGCAACAATTAGTTTACAAATATTAAAAGAAACCAAGGCAGCTATGTATAGTAAATCATGAATAAACCTTCAAATGCATATGCCTTTTCAACGTAAAACATGAATTAAACCGCTCAAGAAAAATCCATAGTAGAGAAAAGCTATATGTCAGACACTGGACATACAAAATGCCATTTTTCTCAATTTACCTGATAGAAGTGCCAGAAAAATCCATATTCGTAGTTAGCAACTGTGCATATGAAGGACACAGTTAGCCTTCTTGATCTCCTAACTTCTGCTAAGCCCGTTCGCCAATCTTGATGCTTCCATAAGATTCCATGATCCTCCTCATGCAAACAAACACAATTTTCAATAGTCTCTATACCACCAGTATAATTTGTAAAATGAGCATCGAAGTATTTGATGTAGCCCAGGCAGTCACAACCCTGGATCATAAATGGTTTTTGGACAATTAATATAATATATAAAGAAGAAGAGATGCTGAGTGAGAATGTAAAACCAAATTTGTCAGAATAGCACATGTTACCCTTTTGAGAGAGTGAGCATTTTTCCCAAGGCCATCTTCACCAGCATCAAATGCATTCTTACGATAATGTGGTTCATTTGGATCTCCATAGGGAACTACCATCTCAACAAAACTCAACCTATGTGCCACAGGTCTCCGTCCCCGACTGCCATCAATGTATGCCACAGAGTGTATTACTAAGCCCTCCCTTGGGGTGAAACCAATACGGAAGCTCCACTGTGCAACAGCAATGCAGAACAATTACACCTCATGGGTCAGATGTAGAGAGATAAAAAAGAGTACTGAAGTAATAAATACCTTTTGCCACTCCACAAAATAACCATTTATACGAAAACTTGGACCTTCAGGCTGAAGAATATGCAGAGGCTTTATATCACTTCTGTCAACACCTCCACGAGTTTCTCCAGATGTATAGTTTCTCAATGGATCAGCTGGAGGCAGAGGGACCAATTTTCTATCTTCGAACTCAATTATCAGATTGTTTTGCATGTCAACAAGAATATAGATGCCTTCAACAGGACGTGCATAACCATTCTCCACAGGGCAGTCGCTCTCTGTCCGACAAAAAATTAGTGGTTTTGCAAGCCTGCGGCTAGGAGCATCGGCATCACTGTGGTAACCAGCACACCTGAAGAATATGAAGGTCATAGTACAGAATTTAACAAGGAACAACAACCACAAGTATGATTACTTGAGAAATGTCACAAGTATTGCTTACCAAGCATCTACCATTACAAGATCCATATCATCTACTCCTCTCTTTCTCATTGCCTCTATGAATGGAGGATAGTTTTTAACAGCAGCTTCACACTCCGCATATTCTATAGCATCCTACGGTTGACAAATAAGAGGATCAAAATATAAGAACAAAAACTTACTTTCAGACCAAAATCATTGACAATGCTTGTGGAAAAGAAGTTCTAGAATGAGACGAATTACATTCAACTAATGATTTTACAGAACTTTTGCGAAATGTAAACATCTGGAGAACTACTTTACTTCAAACTTTTCTCAATTCCAGAGAAGGCATAGATTATTAGTGTTATACTCTTTGAGATACACATCAAATAAGACATTTTACTGACATTTGTGATTTGAAAGCAAAACTGACATCGACATCTTATTATTATGAGCAAATTGGTAGTAAGCAATGACACAGACAATATTTTATTGCAAAGAAGGCAAAACCACCTTAGAAACCACACTTTTTCAACATTCTCAGTAACTTAGTCAGGGTCAGCAATGATAATTACAGAAATCATGGCCCATATGTTATGTTATTTGCTTTCAAAGAATCAGATAAGAAAACATGCATCCAAATCTGACTATGATGTTTATGCCAATGTAACATACATACAAGCTCATTACATTATGCACAGTAAATTTAATGAACATTCTACTTCTGATTGGAAACAAATTTTAAGGAATCTGAAAATTAGTGCTTGAGCGGAACAGAGATTTCATAACAGAGCCAAGAACATTTTCCAATATTTATTTCTAGAGAAGCATTATATAGCCATTAACTTTTCTAGAAGTATGAAGCACATACCATAGGAGGCTGTACATCAGGAACAACTTCAGAGGAGATGACTTTTCCCCTGTGATGACCACCACGAGTTGCTGCATGTACTTCAGACAGCTCAACAATCCAGATGCTTGTCTCATTTGACTTTTTGTTATAGACAACAAGCCTTGCCCTCCTGGGTGGAAGCTTACTCAGGATGACAGGACCACCTTTTGTTCTGGGAAGTAGTGATGGTTGGAAAGGGGGGAAAAAGTAGGCATCAGCTAATGCCACAATATTTTTCTCTGGCTCCAACAGAACAACTTCAACAAACCGCATACTATCTCTGACCTGTGAAGGAAGCATAGTGAAGTCGATTCAAATAACCACTCTCTATCAAATTAAAGAACATGGTTAGTGCAATAGTAATGGAAGCATATATATAGTATAAAATAGCCAACCTCCGGAGTTGCACCAGCAGACCTAACAGTTGCTGCTGCAACAGAGATTTCAGCAGCAGACAATGGATCCAGGGGGTGGCTTGTCTGAGCCCTCATCATCATGGGGATGCCTTAAATTAAACATCAAATGTCAGAATCAATCAAAACAAGACATATCCACACAACCATATTTACTAAACTTCACCAAAATAAGAGGACAAGAAAAGGTTAGAGAGCAGATAACCCAGCACAAAGGACGAACACAAATGAACAATAAAAGTGGCTTAAAACTGCCAAAAACAAAGAATTTAAGGAAAATAGAATATTTCTCATTTATGGATAACACACTAAGATCTGCAGAGCAAAAGTAGATGTTAGTTAAAAGGTGATCGGTGGATTAAATGACAAGCACTAAGGCACTAAAAGAGGGGCATCATCAGTTTAAGATTGTGCACTTGTTGTTCACCTTATTGGCTTATTCAAAGGTGGCAGATATTTATCCCATCAACTTCAGAGTAAAGGACCATTCCATAATATGTTGATTGCAAAGGTACTAATTGAGTTGATCCAAAAGTACCATCAAAATGTTGTTATAATTTGCCTAACCGACATGCTTATAAGATGGCCCAATTATAATAGACTTCAAAAATGTCCATTACAAATATGCAATTTGTATTTACATATGTAGCACATCTGAACTTTTGTGCATATTATTCAAATTCATCAATTTTTTTAATTGCATACATGAACCTACTTTAACTGCCTATCTATTTGTTAGATAATTCATACAACTCATGCCGCTCACTCTATTGTTTCAAAACAAACCATGGTTTGCTTGTGCAATCGGTAAGATATAGGGAATATGATTCTTTTGATATTGATGTGGACTTACTATATGCAATGAAAATGAAGGGAACCACTCCCAGATAAAAAAAGAAATAGTTTTTTATTCTATCGGATCATTGCTCCCCTCCTATGTACTTGATTCCGCCTCTAACCTACATTTCTCTGTCTTCTCTCTTGTGCTAAAGGCTCAACTTATTGTTCTTGGCCACCAAATTGCCTTTGCCTCCTATTCCTAATCTCTAACCATATTTTTCCCCTCTTCCTCCTGCTAGTCTATCCACCAGACCTGAACAGTGATTATGATAACTAATAAGATGTATTTAATCAGGAAAATAAATTGATATTTGAACACCAACAAGCATCAAACTAAAGCAAAAAGAATATCAACGATTTCCTCTTCTTTCTTTTGCAAGCAATAAAAAAGATAATAACGTGTAGCAAGAAGCATCCAGAAAGACCACTAACTCATTTAAGAAAGAGCAGACATATTTCATAAGCACAACACAAGGACTACATCCAACTAATTTATATTTGTTTGTTTCCTTGGATCAAGGAGAACCACCAAAGACGAAGTGTATTCAGTAAGCATTCTTACCTATCAGTAACAATGAAAACAGAACAGAGATTTTGAAAGTGCTGTGTGCCCTATCAGATAACGAACACGTTTAGCATAGACGGAAAAGAAAAACATTAATATCGGCATGGTTCATCTTACCGGTCCATACCGACGTATCGACTAGTTGTAGATATGGTACGTACTAAACCGCACCAACATATCGATATACAATACGATGGGATGTACCAAGAAATCAATATATATTGTCCGTACCGATCCCCTATCGGACCGATATATACCGCACTTACCAGGTAGTATGTTGCGGTATGACGAACCTTGAATACCGATACGGAGAACTACGAAATGGGCCAACATCACATAACATATTCAAATTGGAGCACATCTAATTTTAAAGTCCCATTAGTCATTTGGGGTGCCAAGAACCTACTACATGCAACATGCAAGATTTCAAACAGACACATCCACAAGAAGGCATTCGTGTAATTGGGAAGAATTTGTGGGGAAGAATTGTAACCATAAATTATCTTGTCACTAGATCATCATATTATCTGATTCCATTGATCTCGTGGTTTGTCAAACATATGATCTTGCAGCCCATACCGCATACATCTCGGTAAAAAAATAAGTAAGATGCCTTAACAAACTATTTTTCTAACAAACATAGCACATGTCTGAAACTGTCCGTTCTATATTTATGCCTTGCCGTCAATCTGATACGCATATTGGGGCAAGTACGTGCAATCCTCCCGATTAAAATGAACGTAGTTTTGCCCTTTATCCTTTAATTTCCAAGGTTTTTGTTCTCTCAGATCAATAACGTGGCAGAAATTTAAAGTAGACATAACACCGACAATATCAGATCTAAAAGTCATATAACGAAACAAGATCAAGAAAGGTGAACGAGGACGCAGGATCGGTACCCGGAAGGGAAGCCTTGGCGGGAGGGTCCTTGACGTCCTCGACGGGGACGAGCGGGCTCATGGCCGTCGCTGCCGAGGCGGACCGCTTTGGATCCGCCGCCGCGATCCATTCCCCGACCGCCGCCTCGCTCCGAGGCGCTCCGCCCTTGGCGCCGCTGGCCTTGGGAGGCAGGAGGTTGGGAGAACAGCAAGGCGTCGCTTTTTCCTCAGTTGTGGCCATTGCAGAGGGTTGGCAAGCTCACCGAATCCGCCGTAGTAGTGGCCCTCACCGTTGCCACGATCTGACATGCAGCAACCCTCGGTTGGCGTGCTTCCTCTGTCGAGTCCTTCCTGCTTCCTCCCTCCCTCCCCTTTCCAAGCCTCCTCTGGCCGTACAGATCTCGCGGGAGACACAGATCTCGCGGAAGAACCCACCGCCTTTCCTTCTTCTCGAAGACGAAGAGAGGGTGTGGCAATGGATCCAATATGGACCTTCCAAGTTCGGCGAAGAGAGCCGGAGGCGATGGGCGTTCGGCTTACGGAACAAGAACCTCCTTCCCCTTTACGTGCATTTATTGGCGCACGGGAGAAAAAGACTGTGGGGTCCGGTTTCCATCGCGATGTAGTAACCGTGGGCGCCACCGAGGCATTGGGGGTGATAAGTGGAATTCGGTGGTGCGCTTCAGTGGCCCCTCGACCCGTGAACTAATCCGTGTCCCCACCCTGCCATCTGGAAGCCTCGAACGAATTGCGGTACACCTCCCCCGGGCACGGACAAGGATAAGCGTGGATCGATAAGAGCACCAACATGTCTCTGACGGTGAGCCACATTTAAATTACAAGCAATGGGCTACGTGGATGTGGACGTCCACATGAGCTCGTATCAATGTCGTTTTCCCAGATAGAAATAGGACAGCTCGTATGGCCACAAGTTACACCCGTTTAATATTGGGATGATGCGTAACTAAAGCGTGCATTATTGGGGGCACTCTGCTAAAAGATCCAATGATGGCAGTAAATAAGTGGGCAATTATGCGGAGCCACGCGACAAGGTTCAACGCGAGGCTTGGAGTTCTTTAAAATACGTGCAAGATTCGGATGGTGGGGGCAGTGGAGGAGGGTGTGATGTGTCCACGTGGGAGTGGTGCGATGGGTGTGTTGCGTGTCAGGGAGGAGTTGGCGGCGGAGGGGGGCGGGTTTGGAACTTCTCCCCTTTTTACGACTTGCCCCACTGGAGGATCCGATTCAGTGGGTTATGGCGGTTTGGGGATGGAGTGCAGGATTAAGGTACGTGATCTATCCACGTGTCATGTTGCGTTATAAGACCAGGGGGGAAGTCCTTCCGTCCCGCGGCGTCGGATCGACGACCGAATTTGAGTGCTCGGCCGGCCATCATGGATGGGCCAACTCCGTGGGTTCTCTTTCGAGGCCCAATTTGAGTGTCTATATGAAGTCCACGTTCATCACCTTGGATGGGGGAAGGTGACGACGATCTATTGTGCATCCAAGAAGACATCAGATGAAGGTGATAAAACTCGTGGAATAATTCTTGTCGTGCTCATCATTTAGGTTATGTTCCCCATCTGCAATAGATCAGGGCGACGTGTCGTGGTTATCCAAGGGGCAGCCTCCATTGTCAGCATCAGAATCGCTTGTTGCCCTGTTCTCAGGTCGGATTGATGTCAGCAGCCTTATGCTGTTGTACATGATACATCTGACTGGTAAATGTTGCGTCAAATCCTGTGTGTGGTTCATCATCTCCTTCCCGTCTTGATCGATTTGCCTTTCCCTTGACTTAATGGAAAGGAACAGGATTATGGCGGTTTGGGGATGGAGTGCAGGATTAAGGTACGTGATCTATCCACGTGTCATGTTGCGTTATAAGACCAGGGGGGAAGTCCTTCCGTCCCGCGGCGTCGGATCGACGACCGAATTTGAGTGCTCGGCCGGCCATCATAGATGGGCCAACTCCGTGGGTTCTCTTTCGAGGCCCAATTTGAGTGTCTATATGAAGTCCACGTTCATCACCTTGGATGGGGGAAGGTGACGACGATCTATTGTGCATCCAAGAAGACATCAGATGAAGGTGATAAAACTCGTGGAATAATTCTTGTCGTGCTCATCATTTAGGTTATGCTCCCCATCTGCAATAGATCAGGGCGACGTGTCGTGGTTATCCAAGGGGCAGCCTCCATTGTCAGCATCAGAATCGCTTGTTGCCCTGTTCTCAGGTCGGATTGATGTCAGCAGCCTTATGCTAACAGTACATGACACATCTGACTGGTCAATGTTGCGTCAAATCCTGTGTGTGGTTCATCATCTCCTTCCCGTCTTGATCGATTTGCCTTTCCCTTGACTTAATGGAAAGGAACAGGAACAAGAAGAAGGGGGTATCTGACTGGTGATAGGTACCATGGAAAGGAACAGGAACAAGAAGAAGGGGGTGTTTGACTGGTGATAGGTACCATACCATTTGGTCATATATTTGTTGTGATAAATTATCACAAGAACATAAAATTAATATGAACAAATATTTCCTCCAAATTCAACAAATGGCGTGTTCACCCTTCGTAACAGCGACAACGTTACTGCTACCATTGAAATAGTCAAGCCGACCTCCTCAGTACAATCACACGGTCCATAAGTTTCCATTGCCATTCTCTTGGTTACCTCTACTAACTAATATCTTACAAATTTATTGTATTCAATAATTATTGACTCATATTAAAAACACGAAATTGACTCGAGTAGGTTCGGGAAGCAATCAAATAAAAATTTTGAATGCAAAAATGTTGCTATCTATTATATTTAAAAAATCATATACTAATGTCTCTAAAAATTATTAAACGCAGTTGTTATTAGTTAATCGAGCTTTTCAAAATTTTACAAAATTTTAATAAAAATAGTTGGATCAAAGGTCACACTCACAGGCTTTGACCACACGGACAAAGCCAGAGTAAGCGGCAGACCTGCTCAATCCCGGACAATTTCCAAGTAAAGTAAGAATCTAAATAATACTTTAAAAACATTTATCAGCATTGTTTTTCTATATAATAAGTTTATTGCTCAAATATAAAATAAGAGCTGTTTTTGTCTCTGAAAACAGGAAAAAAAAATTATTGATCGTATGAAAGCTATATAAAGCAGTATTTGATCAAAACGTCAACAAATTATAGTGATATAAATTAAAAGAATTAGTTTACTATCATTTTAAGATGAAAATAAACGTCTTTTTGTGTTTCGATATGTGTAAGTAAATGTGCTGTATGAACTTGTTGTGTCCGGCGCATCGATTGCGGGTGCCAACAAAAATACATGGTCCCGCGATGAAGCGGTTCACCGCACCACGAAGCAACCTGCGAACAGAGACAAAGCGATTGAATGAGTAATAGCCACAAATAAATAAATAAAAAAGGCCGAAATAAATATAAAAAACATTTCAACGGAAAGAGAAGAAACGGCACGTCAACGGACACGACCAAGTTAAACAATAGTAGAAAGAACGCAAACCTAAAGGGGTGGAAGACCACGGACGGAGTCCTAACGGAAGACATCTGCGACTCACGTGTGACACGAACGGAGAGGTGGAAACACTACGAAATCACACACTCGAGGGAGAGGAAAAGCCCAGTGAAGACGGCAGGCCACAGACGAGGAGGAAGAACAAAATCCTTTTTGGTTATTTAAGAGTTTAATTGTTGGGAGGTTTGTTTTCTTTTTTAGATTTATTTTTGTATTGAAAGCAAGCGAGATTCGATACAGTCTACTCCCGTTTACAGGTGAACGGAGCTCCGTTTCGGTTCTTCTGTTTTTACCTCGAGTTGTTCTCCTTGGTGGCGGTGGTACTACTGCCACTGGCTCCCTTGATGCACGAGATAGTTGCACGGCTTAGGAGTCGCATGGTGTCCATGGAGATGATGGTGATGGTGGTGATGGGCACGGTAACGTACATCTCCGGAGGATATGGCGCCGGACTTACCGTACCGGCCAGGATACCTCATCGGGTCAGAGATCTGGTGGATGCAGCGTTTCTCGGAGAGTATCCAGGGCCGGCCGCTGGGCAGCGCCGTGGCCGTCGCCGCTGGGTGGGTGGGGCTTCTCGGTTTGGACGATGGGGGGGTCAAGAAGGCCCGGATCTTCTCGCGGCCAGCGAGATCGTACTCCTCCATGATGTTGGCGAGGTCCTCGTCGGACTTGACCGACACGAGCGCGTCAAGGTCCTCCGTCGGCAGCTGGCAGCGGAGGCTGACCGCGCCCCACCCGCACATCTCCCTCATCTTCTCCTGCAGCTCTGTTCACCAGCCAAGAACCCCATCAATCTATCACCTCTTGTCCTCCGGCAAAATCGAATTACACGATGGAAATCAATACGAGGAACGGATCAAGTATACCTGAGAAGGGGACGGAACGGTCGACAGCCAGCACACGGGTGTCGCCGCCGATGTAGCGGAGCTTGCCGTCGGGGTACCGGGGGAGGATCTTGCCGCCGTAGCTGCAGAGGAACTTGATGGTTGCGGCGCTGGGGGAACGCTTGGCGGCCGCGGCGTCCGCGTCGAAGGAGCCGAACGAAGCGCAAGAGGACGAGGAGGAGCACGACGTTCCCACCATGGCAAACCCCGATCTCTTCACTGGCTCAGGTGGCAAAGCAGTTTCGTTGCAGGTGGGAGGAGAGAGAGGAGAAAGAGAGGCTCGGAAGTGTTTTTTGGGGAGGCGTCTCTTCAAGCCTTCCAGAGGCTCCTACTTCCCGGCATTTATAGCACAAGAGGAAAGCAAAGCGTAATACGCAAGGGGTCAGAAACAACCTAACGTATAACATTAATAATATTAGTAATTGGAATACGCATTCACTAATTCATATACGATCGGTTTGGTTAGCCAAACGATCCGATTCGGTCTGGGACAGTCGACGCGTCCTCTACTCTGCTTTCAAGCAGGGGAGGTTGACGTACTCTTCACGATTGCTTAGGCAAAAGTCCATGGTGAGGAGACCGAGTGAAGGTAAAAAGGACGGCAGTCATTGGAAGCAGTGAGCCGAACGTAAGGGATGGGCGCCGCGTACGAAACGACGGGAGGTGGAGTCATGAAGCGGGCCCCTACGAAGAAGAATAAACTAATACGAAATTATCGAAAATGCCCTTCTCCTTTGGTTTCCAGCCTGGCGGCCAAACCTTGATACGTAAAGGTCAATTAGATCCCCTTTTTTTGTGTTTTCTTGGTAAATACTTAAATCGAGTCCTCAAACATTCATGGAAGAAAGAATTGAGATTGGTTTCGGGCATTCGACAATCAAAGGTTGCCAGGATAACTTCCCATCTATTGCATCTTAAAGTTATTAGTCATTTCCATATGAAAAGAGGATGAAAATACCGGCCAGCCAACTAACAAAACATGTTCCTACATGCGACAGTTGTTGAATTAGAACTTTGGTTTGTACGAAGTAATATTCCTCGAGGAATGTGACAAGGAGTCCACCAACACATTACGTGCCGAACGAGAATCTACGTGGGGTCAGTCAGCTCCAATTGTTTAGTTTCGAAGTAGCATTTTCCACCACTAGGATTCCTTCTTCCCCGTCTTCTCCGTTCAAACGTTGGGGGGATGGTCTACTTCTACGGAATCTTCTTGGCATATTATCCCCTCTTCTTAGTATCAGAAATCAAGTTGATCGGGTCTTGGGAATTTTATCCCCCACTGTTTTTTCGTCTTTATTTTTCTCTCTATTTTTTTAGGTCCTTTTGTTATTTGAGATGAAGAGTGGCTTCATCCTCATATCTTGGTGGCACTCGGAATGATGCGACGCGTCACGTTGAGGCGGGGCGTTGGCCATCAGCTCCCACCACGCTTTCACATCTTCCAAGAGTGGCCTTCAATGTGCATGCATCGCATCTTCGAGTCGGTATTGCCGACGCTTCTGCTCCAGTTACGTATTTCGCCCCACCAGGTGTCGCGTGCTTACCATCTGCGGTCATGCAAGCGCGATGCCGTGGCCCGTAACCATTCGTGAGAGACTTCATTTACGTGTTGGAATGGCCGTGCGTCTTCGAACTATAAATAACGAGTGTTTTATTAGAAGATATTTTGAGCTGTGGTTTCTTCAAACAGATCAAATTTCAACTTCACCACTACTTGTTTATCCGGTAAATATATCTCAGATTGGGTGAATAATTCCAGAAATCTGGACTCTCTAACAACATACCTGGTGTGGTGGGACACACGTGAGCTCCGTGCATCCCAGATAGTGGATGGTCTGAAATTGGTGGATGCTCCGGCATGTCAGGATGCTGTCCTCGTATGCTTCATATCTACGCGGAAGTTGATACGAATTCCAGGACCGTTGATGGTCTTAACTAGTAAGCAAAGCCATGGCGCCAGGTGTGGGAATTACTATAGCCAGCTATGGAGGACAACTGTACAATGTAACCTCTACTCTTAATGGGGTGATAACTGTGTTGAGCTCTCACTCTTAACCCATTCTATGACTCTACAATTGTAGGATCCAATGAAAATCGATCGTTACTCCAACCAAATCGGTTAAAGGTAATACGTTTCCCATGTTGTTAAAAACAATTACCGAGTAATTATATTCCATAAACAATCATGTAAAAAATTATTCAAAGTTAATTGAAAAGTTCAGAATAATCAAATGGAACCAAGTCGAAAAAGGTTGTTCCTAGGGTAAAAAAAAAAAAAGGTTTAATTGCGCCAAAATATATATGCAGAATCCAAATCACAAAGAACTAATTTGTAATGATGATATTTCTAAACATATTGTCATATCATGGCTTTAATTAATCTACATCCAACTTTGCAAAATATCCAGACCTAAACAGATTCCCAACGTTGCATCCATATCAAGAAAATTCTGCTCAATTGAGATAAAGATATGGGTCTGAAATAGACACAGAAAACCGATTTAAATTGATTTATACAGTTAAATACCCCACCATTTCAACTCTAGAATCGCCCACAAGTTGATCAATGCAACTGGATAGTCATGAGAAGTGGGGAAGAATCCAGATTACACGTCTATATCTGAACATATATCCATGTTGCAGATAAGAGAATAGATAGAAATGATACAGCTAAAGGAGATCCTATACTATAGAAACATCATTATAAAACTTCAATTGGCCAGCAACCCTTGTCCAGGTTCCCTACAAACAAGAACCTGACCCACTATTCGTTTTGGCATTACTGTGCAAGGGGCGATGCATATTCGCGAGACTACTAGGATCAAGATAAGCCACCATTCAAGTTGGCATTTCTGTACAAGGGGCTCGGCACCTTAACTAGTAGAATCAGGATAACCCTGTCAAATGTGTTGTCTCTTCTTTCCATGGGTGTTTAGAGCCAACAACTATTTCTACCGTGAGTCGTCATAATTCAGTATGCTCTTGTGAATTTGATCCTATGCGGCTGGGAGGCCTGCAGTGCTAGCTTTTCTAGAGAGTGCACACCCTTCAGCATGTCGCAACCTGGAATATTTTTTAATCCAAACATGCACCTTCAAATTCTTGAATGACTGTCCCACTGATTCTTGCTTGAAGGAAAGAACTCACTTGAGTCATAATGCTCACCTTGCCATTCTAAATACTCAAATCATCGAATCCAACAATCCTCTCTATAGTTTAAAGTCTTATCACTCTTCAACGATGTCAACCTTCACTCCAGAGAGAAATCATGTCCCTACCTCCCCCACAAACTTCTCCATACTCTAGGGAACCTACAAGCTCTCATTTTTTGTGATGGTTCATACTCATTTTACTCTCCTGTCTTTAAACTTAGATGGGGTGAGATTGCCACCAGCAGTAACTCACATCAAGCCTGCGGTGCTTGCAATCAATGAACCTGTAGAATCTTGTTGACAAGTCTGATACACTAGAAATAAATCTCATCCTCAACCAATCAAATTCTACTCCTGGGTTCTTGTATAACATTTGAAAGGATATTCACATGATAGCTAAGGAGGTCAATGTCTTAGACTGGATTCATATCGACAGACAAACAAATTTCTTAGCTCATAAACTTGCCAATAAGGCAAGAATAAGTTGTATTCCTCATCCTACAGAGGGAACTCTATCAACTCCTCTAGTCCCTGATTAAAAAATTACATATATTTTTTTGAAAAAATTCTTTGGGAGGTGGGGACAGAAAGAAGAGACCACCGAGTTGCAAGGATGGAATATCCCGGGATCAATTGGATTGCCCATAGCTTTACCTACCTTGCAAGAATTTATTTTTGTTTTTATATATCAAGTGAAAAATTAAATAAATTGATGCATAATCCATGTTCCTACCATGACTATATTTCCACATTTAAACTGAGTGCAGTAAGTATTTAAAGCTATCATTTGGTAAACGGTAGAGAAATCTTTTGGCTCAACATAAATGTTGACTTGAAATAATACAAGATATGAAAAAAGCAAAAGACAACAATTGACAACATAAATGTAGTCTTCTCAAAGACTATTAGCTTTGCGATAAGAAGCAAAAAGCTGTCAGTTGAACACCCTGATCAAATTTATTGCTGGTCTTAGACATCATCTTCGATTTGCTGTTTTATGTTTCTGCTGTGTCCATTAGTTCCTGAATTGTAATATATTATTATCTCAATCCATAAACTAATTAGAACTTGATCTCAGGTCATTATTTGATCTATTTTGTTGTAACTATGTTGCTCTACTTTATTTAGGAACACTTGAAAAAAAGAGATCAATGTACTTCCTTTAGTCTTAGTTTTGACACACACTTGTTTTTGTACAGAACGTAGCTTTTAAAAGTTTACAAATAAGGAGATCATAGTTCTTGACCAGCTCTACCATTGTAGAGCAACTCCTAAGTGAAGACATAGAGTCTATAGTCCTTTGATTAGTGTAGATCCATACAGAGTTTCCATGAAGGCAGTGCCTTCACAACTTCAGCATAAAGGTCACAGATGCCACCTCAATATCATGCATTAGTTAAGTTGCTGAGAATTGAGATATATTTTATCTTATCATTCTGTATGAGGAAAGGCAAAGTTCTCTAGAAAAGCAAGAGCTTCACGTCGCAATAATGCGACCCTTTAACTCTTGGAAAATCCATTCACAATCAACAGCCCACCGAAAGAGCACAGCCTTCCTAGTAAGCTGAATCAAGAGTGTTTTTATCCCTTAATTTCAAAATCCTTTTTAGTTTTCCATCTTTCTTCCTACCTCCCAACCTCTAGTAACACCATGATGGAAATTTCTTGCTGGCTTTTGAATTCAGTTGATTTTAACAAGTAAAAGTGCCATGTCATGTATTTGTAGTATTAAAAAGCTATAAATTTCACACAACAGGTCCCAAATTATTTAAGAATGTAAACGCGTTTACCACACAGCTCTCAAATTAACTCAGGCTACATTCTAGAGAATGGGGATGATGGACAGTTATTCCCAAAATATGTGTGCGTTTAACTAGCATCACTAGATCATTGTATCTCTAAATCTTAGTTTTACATGAAAATAGAAAACAAAGAGCTATGTATATCGTAGTTAAGGAAGAACAGCCAATGCACCCTAAAAGAAACTCAGTAGGCAAACCAGAAGCCATCGTGTATAAAGATCACACTCAAGCAATAGCCACCGTCAATCAATCCTACAAGCTAGTCTAATATATTCGCATCAAACACAATAAGCACGAAATAGAAGGGGGCATCGAAAGAGCAAAGTTACGCATCGCATTGTTCTTCCTCCATCCGACTCACAAATCACACAAAGAACAAAGAACAACAACACATCGCATCAACAATGATCGACCATAACCACAAACCCTAAGAAGGATACCATATCTGGTCGTGTTAGATCAAGTAACCAATCGCATCCATATTTCTTAAACGGAAAGAGAGGAAAAGAAGAAGCAATGGAAACCCTAGTTTAAGGGAAAGATACCTTGTGCTGGAGCTCGGATTCAAAGACGGTGAGCGTAGAGGCGGGATGTGACCAGGCGACGGAACCGTAGCATTCGTCTACCGACGATGTATGTTCGTTAAGGAACTGGCGACTTAGCGAAGAACCTTCTAGAGACAAATACACACGACAAGAAGCCCGGCCCAGAAGTTTCGTATTCCGGGTCGGATCTTGCCTGGGTCAAGAGCAATACATGGATCCGCACCTTCGAGTTCGGGTTCACCTCATGTTCTTACGATCATGGACTTTAAATTCGTTAACGATGGTACAAATTAATGCACTAATTTACATGCTCATTCCAGTGGCAGTGATCAGATGCCTTCTTAATGTCGTCTTCCATAACCCGACGCATAAACTTAATGGCCTACCCACGGATGAACGAAATCATGGTCCCATGGAACTCGCATCGTGGCGAGTAATACTGACATAAAATAATAGGCCCATGGATCAGGCGAAGAAACACGACGTCAAATCACACCGTCCTCCCAACACGCCCGCCACATTTGTCGCAACCCAATAATGCCGGTCCAGCCGACACCATGACTCGCGAACCAAACACGAGACCCTGCTATTGGATCAGACGGCTGTCGGCAGGGTTGACGTTCGTACTCTATTAGCCTTCTGATTGATCTGACGCCGCGTCATACCATCATCATGTAGGCACACCTAACCGTTCCAAAATTTATGTATATTATTGGGATCGGATAAGCAAAACCATTTATTCCTAATTGATTTCTGAAAATTATATCTTGATCGGTTCTTTTTGTTTTCGAAATCACACCTCAATTCATTTCATTTCTCCATCGGATTTAAAATGATCATCGCTGCTTCGGTGTTTGAGATGGATTTATGATGAAACCGAATTTTGACTTGCATAGTTTTGTTGGACTTAATAGGAGATTAGGTTGATAATTGACCCTATTAAATCCTGAGATATTGATTATTGGTTGAATCGATAGGTTGTAATTTTTTTATTATATTTTTATAAAATATAAAATTATAAAGTCCGATTTTTGTGTTTCCAATATGACCAACCGATCTGATTCAGATGACATGATCGTGCTCGATAGGCAATGCCTGATGTGATATCCTTATCACATACATCATAAAATAAGGCGAGCATAAAGAATGGGATGATTCCTCTCACATGCGCGTCCCCCACTGTCGTACACGCGCTCTCACTCGCTCTCCTATCCTTCTCATCAAGCAACAAATTGACATTGTTATTATTATCATGTGCCTCTCTCGTCTCTAATGCCAACATAACCTCCGTGTGTTGTGTCCTCCTTAAACTAATCACCAGACTCTAATTATTAGTATTCCTGTGGAAGCTGGTGGATCTGAACCCTCTTAAGCTTTTTGACCCACAGCCCAAAACTTTCTGGAACTGGATTTGATTTTTGATTGGTGATTGGCTTTGATTTTTGCACTCCTTAGTCAATTTATGAATTTTCTTTTTATTATAAATATAGTTTAAAAATATAAATTTACTATTCAATGTCAAAGGTTTTACTGTTCATGCTAGCTAGCATCTTTGAATCAGTATTTTCAATGGTGATTTGGATATACTTTTCCACTCAAAGACACTACATGATGTTCAATTTTATTAAGAAAACCTGAATTGAGACTGAACCATATGAGAGGAATGATAATAATATAGAAATAATCCATATTTATATCATAAGAGACTAAAAGGATTACAGAAATGTACAAAAAATATATATAGAGGGGAAGTAAATGCATAGATGGATAGGTCATCAAGGGGGATATTAAATATATGAGGGCATGATGCTGATGCGGTTTGGGATTCGACCTTCGACATCTACTCGGCTGCTCCATTGCGGACTGCAAGAAGACCTCGTCGTCTCTTCCAAGAAGTCTTGCAAGGCCTGTCTGTTTGTGTACTCGTAAGAAGGGGAAGGGGTGGGTGGGTACGATTTGGTGGTAGCAGTGGCATTTGGCTTTGTCATGAAGTTTCGGAAACATGGAGGTGGCGAGATTTCATTGTTCTCGTGGTAGAAACTCGTGGGTTGCAGCTGATATGGGGTTTGGAAGGGCAACCGGCGGAGACGCAGAGGACGCCTTCTGCTCCGGCGTTTCTGTTGCCTAAATCCGTCCGGAATTAGCAGCAAAGATTGGATTTTTGTGTGTGTCCTTGACTGCTACTGGCAGCCTTCATGATTCGCTGCTGTGAGGACAGGTAGATGCTAGATCCACTAAATTGGTTGCAGAGATGGAGTCTGGCAACGGGTTCTTTGCGCTGGAGGAGCCCCGTCTAGATCCAAAGTGGCTCATTGATCCCAAGTTGCTCTTCGTCGGGCCAAAGATCGGGGAGGGCGCTCATGCGAAGGTGTATGAGGGAAAGTGAGTCGCTTGTCTTGGGTCAACGATTCTTGGGGTTCTTGAATTGCTCCCCCTTTTTGTGTTGCGTTCTGATGGGCGCCTGCTTGTTGTTGGCCGTGATGCGCAGGTACAAGAATCAGAATGTTGCTATTAAGGTTATGCACAAAGGGGACACCTCCGAGGAGTTGGCGAAGAGGGAGGCGAGGTTCGCCAGGGAGGTGACGCTGCTCGCCCGGGTTCAGCATAAGAACCTGGTCAAGGTTAGTTCCACCTAGATGTTCATGTTCTTTTATTCGTTCTACGCTGGTGGTCGTGCTGGCATCTGGTGTCGTGCCGATTGCAGTTCATCGGCGCTTGCAAGGAGCCCGTGATGGTGGTGGTCACCGAGCTTCTGCTAGGGGGCTCTCTGCGCAAGTACTTGGTAAACATGAGGCCGAGGAGCTTGGAGCCTCGGGTTGCTGTTGGCTTTGCGCTGGATATAGCTCGGGCCATGGAGTGCTTGCATTCTCATGGGATCATTCACCGTGATCTGAAGCCTGGTAACATTCTTGAAGTCAGCTATTGTCTTTCCTTCCTTATAATGTCTTATTGTTCACGGAGCTTGACCCTTGTAGTTGTTTCTGAACATTACCAAGAGTGATGCATGATCATTTCCTTTAATCAGCTATACTATTATAACATTTATTTGTAGCTGTAATTTAGGGGTTACAGATGGATGCTTGATGATACTGAATCTTCTATCTTTTTCTGTTTGTTCTCATTTGAATATAATTCGATCAAGAAATTTTAGAACATATACAATTGCATTTAAAACTTATCTAATTATATCATCATCAACCATGCTTTCATGACACCTTAAATAATATAATTGTAGAACTATTAGCAATAATGAGGAGGCGTAAACTACACATGCAATCACTTTGTCCATAACAATCATCGACCAGGTAGTGAATTTATTCGTTCTTTTTTTTTTGGGTCAACCATTGCCAAAAATTATTTGACGAACATTTCTAAGCCAACAATCACCTTGCTTTTTTCATCTGCATCAAAAATTTTCAATCTTTTCTACTTGTTAGAGATTAGATCACGTAATATTCTGTACTTATTGCAGGGCTAAATGAACAATTATCTTGGATTTAGGTCATCTTACTACGTGCTATACTTTTTCATAGCTATTGCTGATTTTCAGACTTGATCAACTTTTATGCCATATGCTGATGTCAGTTGGCTCTTCATCAATTTTCCTTGTAGGGTTTTGACATCATCTGCGTGTTGGTTGCTCTGTGTTGTTTTAGATCTCTCTTAGTGATTTTCTCCCAACTGCATTAATCAGCTTCTGTTGCCGGTTGTTCCAACCAAGGAATTCCTCTTCACATCAATCTTTCGTTGTTTGAACCTGTTGCCTGTCATTATTCTTAATCCTCTTGCATTGTATGTTGTTCAGTGCCACTATTCCGTGAAATCTTCCCTATATTGGTTCTAGAGATTAAGGTTCCTAATTGTGCTCAGGTCATGGTCATTGTGCAATGAATTATTAACCTTATCAAGACATCATCCCATGATGTTATGGTCGTTCCACTTTTTTTTTTTAATTGCTTATCTGAGCTGAAAATCTTTGCTCCTGATTCATCGTACATGCACCAATTTTAGCAGTTGCATTGTCCTTTTTCCCAGAAGTACATCTTATGAAGATAATATAGTCTAAATTTTTAGCACCTTGTTCAGCAATGGAGTTTTATTATTGAGTAATATCGCATGCTTGCTTTGGCAGTTTCATGATACTTCCATTGAATCAATTGTCAGAAATGTTATGTCTACCAATGTAAAATAGTTCGATATATACCTCATTGATATGAACACAAAGTTTTAGGATATTCATAATTTGGCCTTTATCTTAGATAATTCATTTCTCAAACTGGATAATCTCAAGTGCTTCTTGTCATTATTCTTGCCTTCGTTCCTCATCTTTTATGATCTTCTAAGATTAATGCAACACCAGATGTATTATATGGGTTATCATCCAATACCAAACCTAAAGGTGAAAACTAACCTTAGAAATGAAAATACAAAGATTTGATGCTAAGAGGTTTCATAGGTACGCTCTTAGATGACCAAACTCTTTAGTGCATGTTCTCTTTAGAAGTAAAGGTTTATCAAAAGAGACTTAGGGCTTAATGATTGCTATCATTATCTTGATGTATTTTCTTAGTCTTTCTTGGTGCTAAGCTCAAAATGCTAGTTCATTCAATAGTCAAACACACAAAATAATCTGGAAAATGATTTGACATTATGGTCCATCGATTAAATTTTATACGGTAGATAATGAAATGTCACTCTTACTTGTATCTGTGATTCTCCACTGGATTGCCATAGGTATTAAGTATGCAGCATTGGCTAGATGCCAGTTCCTTAGCATAGAACTATATCGCCAATCCTTCTTCGGATATGGCCACTTCCCTGAATTTAGTCTAAATCTGCTTGGAGCATTTTTAACATCATTAGAAGAATGACCATCGATGACTTACTTTTTAGTTCATGCTTTTGACTTCTCCATTTTTGACCATCTGCACAACCTTAACATTTAGGAAGACATGTTCCAGAATTATGTCGAGTGCTGGATTTGCTCTTTAAACTCTTGCGGGCTGCTTAATTAAGTTCATGGATGAGATTTCTCTTGATGATTTTTTTATCCTTGTTTCTTTCCCAGAGAACTTGCTATTGACTGCAGATCAGAGGACAGTGAAACTTGTCGATCTTGGCTTGGCAAGGGAAGAAACATTGACAGAGATGATGACTGCTGAAACAGGGACATACCGTTGGATGGCCCCAGAGGTGCATCTTAGCGCTCGCTTACATCCATAGTGTTCTGCTGAATCATTTTAGGTTATTAGTTGATTAATAATCTACAACATTTTCTTTTCACAGTTATATAGCACTGTGACATTAAGGCATGGGGAAAAGAAACATTACAATCACAAGGTGGATGTATACAGCTTTTCGATTGTGTTATGGGAGCTGGTTCATAATAGGCTTCCATTTGAAGGCATGTCTAACCTGCAGGCAGCCTACGCAGCTGCTTTCAAGGTAGTCCACTGTGCTGTTAAATCCTATTAACTCATACGATTTGTTAAGCATTATTGAAGTTGTACGTCGTACTTCTTCGTGTTTTAGAACGTCAGGCCCAGTGCAGATGACCTTCCCAAGGAACTGGCTTTGATCTTAACTTCTTGTTGGAAGGAGGACCCAAATTCAAGACCCAACTTTAGCCAGATAGTTCAGATGCTTCTACATTATCTGTCCACACTTTCCCCACCTGAACATGTGGTTCCTTCCCGTGCCTTCAGTTCTGAGAACATGGTTTTACCACCTGAATCTCCTGGGACGAGTTCACTGATGGCGGCTCGAGATGAAATGGGTGATACGACAGCGGCAGCAATGGAGAACAACCGGAGGGGATTCTTTTTCTGCTTCAGCCAGTGCTTCTGAACCATTTCAAGGAGAAACTCAAGGCCCCCCAAATTGTATCATGGAATCGCAGGTTAAGGAGAACCCTGCTGCTGTTTGCACGGGTTTCTACAATGCGTTAGTTAGGGATGAACAAGAGAAGATCTTGAGGTAGTTTGTAAGTAAAACTTGCTTGATTTGCTTTCATATCTGGGGTAAATTTCTTGCCTAAATGCTGGTGGAATGGCTAGAGAAGCCTTCTCTCTAGGGTAACCAGGGTTTGAAATTGTTGAATTTCCAAATGTGCAAAAGAACAGAGCTAGGAGCTACATAAATTGGAACATATTATAGGGATTCTGGAATTACATTATTGATATCATCTTTTGGCTTATAATGCAGTAACTTGAAATTATGATAGGTTGATTATTTACTGATGATAAGATCAAATAATTTGTTTTGGTATTAGCAGTTCAAGGCTGATATGTTATTAGTGATAAGATATACAGTAGTAGCATTATAATATGTCAGTATAATCTAAAATTTATATTTTTATTTCAATTTTTTTTTCTTTTTGATAAATGATTATTGTTTTTATTTATCTAAAAATTCTAGGGTATTTTATCGAAAAAAGCCTTTACGTCCCCATATTCATTTTTATTTGAGGGCATTTTTTTTTCGACTTGAACTAAAATACCTTTATATTTATACCTAAATGATTTGATCACAAATGTTATTATAATTTTTTTTAAATCTTGATAATTAATTATCATATAATTTTAAGAAATAGTACAAAATCATCTTAGTTGCCAATAAAATATCAATATCATAATATTTTCTGATGAAATGTCCAAAACTCTTAAAAATATTTTGCTTAAAACTTTATAAGTATATATTTTATTATTCATTCTATTAGGTCATGAATCAAAATGTATTTATCTTCTTTTTCTTTATTAGATTGCACTGAGTTGAGAGGTTATTCCCCTTTTACTTCTATTGATCCCTATGCACCAAGTTAACGATGCGATCATAAAGGGAGGTCGAGAGTCATCGGTACTATTTATCAATAGTGGATGATGCTAAAGTTAGAATCGATGGTGACGATGAGGACGAACTCCTTGCGGTCTGGAACACATGATCTAGAATAGATTCCTCAAGGTGGGATGCGGCATTATCAGAATGCCCTTAATTATAGCTATTTAATATTGGATTCCCAAGATTTTATCTCAAATCTTGAAAGAAAAGTGGTCAAAGATTAGAGATTAAAGTGGTCAAAGATTAGAGATTTGATTTCTCGGGATTGCGTTGGAGATGCTCCAAATCAGAATCAGAACATAAATTGATGTTGCAAGTCTTGAAATGATTTGTATTGTTCAATCCATAATTATTTAAATATTGTATCGAATGGGTGAATCAGTGTGCCAACTAATTAGATTTTAATATTTTTTAATAAAAAATATTTTTATTATAATATTAAATATTAAACATAATAAATTTTATAAGAGAAGAATATTCGTTAAGGAGACGAGAGACTAACTTATTAATGTAGATTATGATTGTTCGAGATATTATAAAGTCAACAATCTTGGTTTGAATTTGAGTCTATCTAATGTAGAGAGATATCTAAGTTTGATAGAGTCATTATAAAATCTAAATGAGAGAGTAAAAATCAATTTGATACTTAAGTTGGAGTCGAAAAATAATAAGAGAATAAAAGATTCAGATGGTTTGGAGATTTTGTAACTCTCCTTGGGGTAGTAATATATTTGAATCCTTTTTATATAATGCTCTGATAATTGTCTGGATTAAATGAGTTAATTCATGGAAGTAATTATGCAGGATTATTGGCTAACCGTGTGATATGCTTAGCTGATGTGTCAAATTGGCAAGATGTCTAAATAGGTGTCGGGCTGACAGTGACGTGATGTTCGAGTGTCCAAGTGTCAAATCCCCTTAGTATCAACATCTATGCCTCGTTGTGTTTCGACATATGGAGTCGAGTTAGGACACAATGCCCTCCTAATTGATCAATTTGCTTTGTCTTATTACGTAGCTTGCGTAAGCCTACCCTCATCGCACAATGAAACCCTTCTTGGACTATATTTAGCCGTGTCACATATGATGGATGAGTTTTGACACATCGAAAGTGGGAACTCTTTGTGATCGGATTTGATCAGAAGTGGGAACTCTTTGTGACCATGTTGGATATACACGCTTGATGGTTGATTTTAGCTTCGTTAAAGATATACGACACTTTATGCTCGGATTTGATCGTATTAGAGATACAGAGAGTTTCATGATCTAATGTGATTGTGTCATAGACATAGGATACTTATTAGTCAGATTTAATAATATCAAAGATATTGAATGCTTTATAGTCAGATTCAACCACATTGACATCATTAGATAAGATTTAGTCGAGTTAGAGATAAAACACTTCAACCCTATTAGAGATAAGATACTTTATGATTAAATTCAGTGAAGAATTGAGTGCTTCCGAATAATTTAATCCTTTGAAATAAATTGATGGAGGTTGATTGGAGCTCGAGGGAGCTCTTCCTAGTTCGAGCACAGCTCGAGAAGTCGGAGAGGGCTTACGCCATGGCAGTGTTGGAGCTCCTCGAGTTGAAGTAACACATTGACTCCATCGAGCAGTGGGCTAATTAATTATATATTATATTATGTAATTAGTTATCTTTAGCATTTCGATCCCTACATTTTAAGAAGTAATATTGTAAGTTCATTTATCCTAATACCATCAATTTTTTCAATAGAAACATGAAAACAAATGACAAAAAAATAATTTTAATATTTTAGTTAGTAGTGGTAAACGACATTGGTGGTAATGAACGACGACGTCACTGGATGCCATAGGTGATTATTGTGGATAAAAAGAGCGATAGTAAAAGATGAGGATCTCTCGATAATTGCATCGACGATGGGAATGACGATGCACTTAACATCAAATTTCGAGATCCATATTTTTCTATTGCTGATAAATAACGTCTGTAGGGAGCTCGACAACTGCTCACCTACTAGCCTTCCAGAGCTTCCCTTCTTGGTGGACGACAACTGTGATGAATAAAACTTCTTCGATGAGCCCCCCATATTATCTTTTTCATACCCATGCTAAAACTCATGCATATGTTGAGCGACATCGTTCTGCATCTATGTTGATGTTGGCACTAATGCAGATATCAAGCAATCATCATCTTTTATCGTCGCTCTCCTCATCCACTACCTCCAACGACGTCGTCGTCCCTCACCATCAATTAAAATATTAAAATTATTTTTAAATTTAAATTTTATATTTTCATTAATAAAACCAGTAATATTAAAGTAAATGGATATAAATGTTTCACTTTCATAACTATAAAAATGATAATATAAATTTTAAGAAATCGCTTGATGAGACAAGATTGGAAAAGTGGTGGCTCATTGGACCGGGCTATGAGCCTCCGGTTCGAGATGCAACCGGACCTATCGAGTCGAGGAACTGATAGAACGACACTGGCTAGAAGAATCCTTCCACCTTCGGTATGAGCCGGAAGGAATCATCAAGCACCAGCGTCGCCAATCTCGCAGGAGACTCGTCAGACACGCACTTGCAGGCCTTTCATGTGCCTTGTGACCCTCGTTATGTGCGTGCCAGCCGGCGGAGACGGTGACTCCCATCATTCTCACCACCGCCACCATGAGTCTTGGACACTCGGAACGGAAGTAGACCCCTTGGGTCTTCATCGTGCACCATTCCGGCCCTCGATAAGTCTTCCACACTGTTTTGTTTTGTCGAAGATGCCTGACACTGACAAAAGGAGCACAGGATTCACTCTTATCTCTGAGGAATATATGCCGTTTGTTGGCCTATATAGGAAGCAATAATATGCCTTTTGTTAGCCTATATAGGATGCCCAGCGGCAAGCAAAGGAACACCAGCAGAAAACCGAATAACTGCTCAGCTGCTCGACCAAATGCTTTCCAAGGCGCAGAACTCACAGCGCAACCATGTCAGGTTCCAGGACGATGGTGAGTCCAGGACGGCGAGCATGTACACCGGTCCTCACTTTCCTAACCTTCAGATGATGTTCAAGAAGAAATCCATACTGAGCTTCGACGAGGAGGCCCGAACCGATGAGGCCGTCGCAGTGCAGCCTCCTGTCGGTGGTGGTGGCAGAGGCAGTGAACGTGAGGAAGACGTCAACACGGAGGCGAACGAGTTCATCAAGCGCAGGCGCCACAGCCTGGAGCTTCAGAAGCTCATGTCCATGAGGGCAGTGGCATAGAAGGCTGTTGCACACAAAAGCTTGCATCTTGAAAGATATAAATAACCTTCTCCTGGTTTGCCATCCTACAGCTAAGTAACATGTAGTTGAAAGAATCTGATGCATCAGCCTCTTGTAATAATGTAATCAGCATAATAACACACAAAATGAAGAATATAATTATCTTATACAAATAAGTCCACATCTTTGATATTTCTTTTCTTGAAGGCTGAAGAACCATTTAAATATGTCATGATTATCGATCGTACAAAAAGAATTCGATACTAGTCATGATAAAGTTCACTTTCATGTCTAATCATCATGCTTTAAAATCAGGAGAATATGACAATATAGTAGGATATGAATTTAGACCAATACGAGCGTATAGAGACAATGCAAAACCCGTCCTTGAATATTTGAGGAATCTAAAAGCGGAAGGAAAAAAAAAGGAACAGAATGAACTCACTGAGAGAATACTCGGCACCACTGATAAATTTTCAGATGGTGAATTCAGCCATTTATAGATTAGTTTCCTTGATACAGTATGCATCGGACAAGTTCACCATTAGAAGTATCCCTTGACAATGTGCTCCTGTAGTTCTTCAAAACTCCATGCATCATCGACTGAAAATTCTCCTGTAGAAGAGCATAATGGATGTCAATATCAAGCTGAGTCAGCTACATAGGTCTCTAGAAAACGAGAAGGTGATGGCTTGTCTTTCTCAATATCCACGAGTAGTAGCGATAAGATACCATGGGCACATCTTTCAAACTCAACAAGAATAGCAACCATGGGATATTTGTGTACTACATGATTTATCACCACTAATTATCTGTTGCAATTTTTTACAGCAATAAGCCTGAGGGTGCAACGACAATGGCAAAAAATAGCTTCTACATACAAACAATTTAAATTGAAAGAAGCAGACAACTACATTTATTAATCATCTGGACTTTGTTATATGATTCATCTGCATAAGGAATTAAATTTTGCTTGCACTCTCTCTGTGATTCAAAGTAACAAAATGAACACAGCCATCACAGATAGGATGTATTATAATAATAAAGAAGAAATGAAAGGTTGCTTACAAATTTGTTTATAATAAAGTCAAAAGATGTTTCCTTTGTCACACACGAAGAGAAGATCTTGGATGACTTACCAATTGAGTCTCTCCGAAGGGCAGTCAAATGAGCACAGCTGCAAACAACATTAACCATGCCTTATTAGGAAATTTCACCTGAATCAACAAACATTTTACTAATTTTGATGTACAATATATGAGCAAACATTGCTGGTCCAACATATAAACTAGATTGTGCTCAATATATTGGAGAAGGAAAAGGTAGCAGACTTTATTGGTTCAGAATGTTACTGGCTTTTCATGTTCAACAAAAGAGCAGATGAAAAAAAAAGACAGATAATGGAGAAATATTTGACTCGTTGAAGGGTAAGGGAGCCATTAAAGAACTTAGCAACAACTTTCAGGGTGAAAATTATAACATGTCCACTACTAACACCTTTATCTTTAATTGGAAATCTTAACTACCATATCAAAAAGAAATTCACATCAATAACGAGACATCTAACAATAAAGCTGAAAGATCAAAAAGGACCTGTAGAATTATGTCAATGATAGAGGTCAAATTTCCAACTAAAGCTTCATGCTCGCATGGCAGAGAAAACCGACTTCCAAAAACACAAAGATTAAGGCCAAACACAATAAGCAGTGACTCCTCTCAACCTCTGACACTCAGAACTCACGTTAACCAACAGCATAGTCAAGAAGATCCAAAGGATGTAAAGATGCTACTAAAAGAAATACGTTAGGTTAGGTTTGAAGCTGACCCATAAGATTGAGGAAGATGAATTGTACTGACGAAAGAGAAATATCAAAATGTTGAATCAAGTCTCATTCAACCTCCATAAATATTACAAATAGTTTTAGAGGCATCTCTCAAGTACAAGCATTACTCCTGTCAACACAACTTGCTTAGGGTATAAGCAATTATGAACAAATCTTCAAAATACTCTTTGAAAGACAGCATCAGAGTAAAATGCTTATAATTACAGAAAAACGCTATTTGGAAGCATAAGTCATAAGGAATTGGCATTCGATGCCTATCTGTACTAATATGGAGTATAAGAATACCTGCCAAGAGCTTTTCCAAAATCAGCACAAAGAGACCGAATGTATGTTCCTTTAGAGCAGATGACTCTGAATATCAAATTTTGTCTGCAGTATATAAGCAAGGCATGAATCTAGAGATAAATAATATAGATAGTGATTAATGAAGTGAAAATTATGTAACCAATGAACTGTCAATAGATGTTCACCACACACTTGACTTGTACTTACGGAGGTATTTATTCTACAACATGTTCATGGAACAGCTGCTACAAAAGGTCCATCACCATTGCAGTCTTAAAATAAATATCACAACAAAGATTGATTAAGTTCAATTATTTATGCTGGCTTTTCACGGAGAAAATTGCTTGGTCAAAAAGACAACCAATTTATTCTGGAGCTTAAGTCTTGCTTAATCTTTCAGAATGTTTTTCTTGGTTAATCCCTTTGAATCAATCAGGTCTGTGTCTTCATAGACTAGAGCTTTATTCAGTTTTATCATACACAAGTCAGACTGAGACCATCTGAACATGGTTACCTTATCAAAAACTATACATGATCTGTCAGTTCCAGATAAATAAGGGGTCCTCGATGGAACCAAGAACTTCAGCTGTGTCCTATCAAATTGGTCTTAAGCTATCAGATAACATTTTCCAATCAGTGGTCCTACAATAAAATTACATGATAATACTACTCATCAAACGACCAGAAAAAAAAAGTTCAATATAAATTAAACAAATCTATCACAAAAACTAGGTGATATGATCCTTGCTAATGTAGTATCCTAGAAAGCAGTATGTTTAAAATACGTAACCATAAGAGGGACCTGTCATCCAAGCTGCGTGCAATAGCAAAATCATATATCGATATACGCCTTGGTGATAACTCAATCATTTCTCCTCTCCTTGCTTTCTCATACATCTTTTCACCACCTACCTGCAAGTAATCATAGTACTTCTCAGGAATAAAATAATTAAAGATAATTTGTCCTAACAAACTTACAATTACACTGTATGTACATGAAAGTTAGCCAAAATTAGTGATTCCTTGAAGTAAATAAATCTTAAGGAGAATGGGTACAAGACTTAGGAGTTCAAGTTCAAGTTCAAGCCAGGGTTATGATTTACATAGAAGTTAAAAAGCATTAATGGGATTATGAGAGAAAGGACTCTGTTACTTATTCAATCTCCAGTTGACATTTTATCATGATTACAAGTTCCAACTACATCAATAAAGTTTAACCACATGAAGGAAAAATCAGCCATGAGCACCATGGAATTCGATCTGCAAATCAACCTTTTCACCTACTAGGCAACTGTTGATTTGCTAAAAATATTCTCTCCTAAGTCATAAGAAAAGGCATTTTTTTTATAGTTAAGATATTGTGTGAGCTTCTGAATCCACTAGAGTAATCAATTCTGTGGCTCTACAAGAAGTAACAAACTAACTCAAGATGACAGAAGACGCAAAATTGGTGTCGTTTGGATGTCCCAGTCTGTTCTTTATGTAACATAATGCACTATTACAGAGATTGAAAAGGAAAAGAACATAAAACACAATTCATCCTAATTTCACAATTCATCCTAATTTGGGAGGCTGTCCTCCTTCATATTGTCTATTCTTCTAAAATATTGACAACTAGAGCTGTTATATTAGTGTTACAAAGTTCTCTAGGATTTCTAGAACTAGTGGTTAACCAGATCTATCCCATTTCTTCCTCACACAACCTTGATCTATCAGGCCTTCCCACCATGGTGAATCTCAGGAACACAAAAGACGGATCTCCCAGATGATAACCTTTAGTAGCTGTAAGTTTTAATTATACATTTACAAGTGAATATGTGAAAGAGCTAAACATGAAAGAAAAAATAAACAAATGCATTTTCAAAAGTAAAAACATCACTAACCTTGATTGCAGAAAACATTGGTGGAACTTGCAATATCTCTCCCAAGAATGATGCAGCAGCCTTTTTTATATCCTCATCTTTGATGTGTTCCCATGGTTCTCGTTGAATAACCTAGTCAATATGATAAAAATTATCAACAAAAGAATAAAAAATACTTGTGATTTTGTGAAAGCCTGCATAAAATGACCTGCCAAAAAACCCGACATTCAATTCCTCAAAACCAGATTGCTAACATAAAGTTAAAAAGCATCAAACTAAAGAAGCATAAATATGCAATAAACAAAAGAACAAATCAAGATGTTTCGATAGATTAGAGAACTTCTAACAAACCTAAAAAGCAAAAATATATCTTCTAATATCTAAATGCTTTCCTTTCTTACTACCAACTTCATTCCTTGTGAGCCTTCAGCATTCTGATGTGTTCTCACAATTATTATCTTTGTCGCAAACATATCCAATCAATACCAAAAAACCAATTATTTTATCATCAATAAAGCATCATTCAAAGTATATTTCAGTTGTACTGTATAATGTGAATTACTGTATAGTTATATGCAGTATCTCGGTAGTAACTTCTAGCACCAGTTTGCTTTCTTTTTTGCTCTACTTATGACTGTTTTTCTGGAAAATAAACCTTAGATATTTTATTTATGTTCACTCCCTTCTAATGGATCAATTTCTTCCTAAAGATATCTCTCGACTGATTCAATCTTAGTCCACAACCAAGCCATTAATTGGAATCCAAAAGGTCAACATTCAATTTCCGCAAACTGACAGCTCTCGCACAATGTATCAAGAACTTTTGTAATCAACATACATCATTGTTTAGATGTAAATCTTGAACTGAGCTCAACTAAATTGATGATTAAAAGAAAATACAGGGCAAAATAGAGAATTTAACCATATATCGACAAATCTGCCACGAGAAAAAAGAATTGGAAGAAGGACTCATTTGATATAGAAACACAAGGGTAAAGCATAGTAAATATCCAAACTTCTGACAGTAAATTTTTTATAGGAATGACAATGCCACCAAAATGAGCATGAAACGGAAACCTCTAGAATCAACCTTTGATATAACATATAAATAAATTTTCATGTCACACAAACAATATTTTCAAATTATTGGCATCAAGAAGTTGAATGGGAGCAAGAAATCTAATTTTTCTTCAAATATCTTCCAATGTGAACTAAAGTGTGTGAGAAGGCAAATTGTGACTATACTAAACTAAAGAGAATGTACCGGTGAATCAGCATCCCAAGTTGATGTAGCCTCTCCAAGCCTAAAAACACCACTATATCCTTTGATCATACCTTGATATCTGCATATGTCAAGACAAGCAAAATATCAGTCATATGGACAAAGGTGCTCATTTACGTTTGGAAAATATAACACAACATGTCGCAAGCATGGGATGCCAAGTGGTCATGCCAACAGAGGCTCCAAAAGGAAAAAACAAAAGAAAACATAGCATCCACAGAAGCACAGATAGCTACAGGCACATCCTAAAAGGGAACAAAGAAATGTAGTATTCACAAATCCAACAGCTTATCGGCTAACTATAGTATTATGAATGAAAAAAGGGAAAAAAAAAGAATAGATCAAGTGAATCTGGGAGCACTTTCTCCTTGGTGCCATTAGCTGACTCAGATTATTAGGCTCCTTATAATTGAGCCACCTCCAATTGAGCTAGTTATGCAAAACAAAGGACTCCTTTTATGAGGAAAGAATGTTTCATTTAAAATCTAAACATGGATGGTGTTCAGAAAATTCTCTTCTATCCAGTGACTCCAACCTCCCTTCGGCAGATTCCATGGCTCCTTAACAATATCACAAGGGTTAGTATCAACAGCTAAAGGAGTCAAGAATAAAACTAGACAAAAACCTCTAGTGTTTAAGACATCTAGACACAGGGCTAAATCATTCTGGACCAATCATTTATAAGACCGGTTATGTCACTTGAAAGTCTGGTCTTATTTATTTAAAAAATGCTCAAAATCCTGTACTTCACATTTCTCCGAAAAGGAAGTTTCCTGTAAAATGGTATGAAACTTCCAAAAAACTTTTCATAGCTCACTTTTTTTTGCAATAGTTGTACTATGACAAATTTACTAGCTAATTAACTAGATACATCCAAAATAAAACTCTTGAGACTAAATAATGGAACAAAATAATAAGTTTGGCTAGATCAGAGCACATTTACTGACAATATAAAATGGAAACAAGACTTAGAATTAGATTTTGTGAACTGAGTTAGATTTTGTGTACCTCTCGGCCAATTTGGTGGCTTTACCGACACAAACAATTAACAATCCTGTGGCCATAGGGTCAAGAGTACCAGCATGCCCAACCTTTAATAATAAGATTTTAGAATCAGCATTCACCAAAGTCACCATTGAGAAAAACATGCATGTTAGAAAACAATTTAAGTTACCTTTTGCACTTTGACTAAGCGCCGCAGCTTTCCACAAACAGTAAATGAGGTCCATCCTGTCTTATGTACAATTTAGCTTTCATAACGTTAGTGAAAACAACAAAAACATGAATGCAGTATAACAAAAATGCCAATTGAGTAAAATTCATGTGCACCATCGTATCACTAAATTTAGCAAAGTACTTTCTTTCAATGGTACCATCAAGATTATTTAAGTTTACCTAATATTTTATTCTATTATTTACTAAAGAAATAAAGGAGTGTCAACTGTACAAATTACTGGAGAATCTTGGAAGAATCTCTTGTGACCACATGTTCATGTTCTCTTTTCTAAGTGAGGGAATTTTGCACATGAACCACAAGTTAGATATTCTATAGCCTATTGCATGCTAGTTGCAAACGACTCCATGAAGAAAGTTTATAAGAGAGAAGATTATGCAACTACAATGTGGATAAACTCCAAAAAGTCCCATAAGAAAAGGTAGCTTCGTTGTATTTCGTAGAATTTTTTTCTCCAGAGAACGATTTTGATGATCCTAAGTTATAGTTGACAGGGATACTATTCTTCTTTTAATAATTAAGAGTGGCATTATTATTTCATTGCTTATGTTTCTGTGTCCTTCAGATGACACTATTCTCTTCCACTTTTGCTGGTTACTTGCAATTAGCAGCAGTTCACTTGGTGAAATATGACATGATTGCATATGTTAAGGCCGCTGACAATAATTACTTAACACATTATTGGATATCAATTTTGGTTTATCAATTATAATTTGTGATCATCACATCAGATTAGTAATCAAGAACATCGCTGAAAATAAGACCTATGAAGTAACAAACTTGAAGCAAATAATTGACAAGACAGTGAAACGAACCTTTAGGTTTGTCCACAAGAACGACCGTCCCTGATGGCCCATCCCATCTTGGAGGAAGCTCAGTCTTCCTGCTCACTAGATGCGGCTCTCCTTGGTCCTTCGTGTCAGCGGTAGCAACAGCCTTCTGCCTGTCACCGGCTTTTGGGACTTTGCTCAAACATTTGAAGAACTCCCCCACTTTCTTCTCCCTAACACCACGAGCAGCAGGTTTCTCCTTCTGCTCCTCTGTTTCCTCAAAGAAGATCAAAGCTCTCTCGTCCCTCTCCTCACGGTCATCCTTCTCCTTCTTTGACTTCCCTGACTTCCTCCCCTTCTTTTCTGCTCCTTCCTCAGACGATGCCGACGGCACCGGCTCCGCACTGGGGTCGATGAAGGCTTTATCAAGGGAATACTGGGGGAAATATTTCTTCTCAAGCCGGTACACCATGCGGTAGTGCTTCTCCTTCTCCCAGGGATAGGCGAACGCGTCGTAGAAGTAGAGCTCCTCCTCGCGGGCGTGGAGGCGCGGGAAGTCAATGACTTCCGGCTTGAGTTCGACGAACCCGTCATCGGCGCCGCCGCGGCCGTCGTCTTCAGAGTCAGATCCGCCGTACATCCGGCGCTGCCGCTTGCGGTAGTACCGCCGCTTGGAGCGGTCCATCGCGGGCCTCTCCGGGGCGGCGGACTCGGCGGCGTCGTCTGGAGAAGTGGAGGGCAAGTGGTCGGGGCCCTCATGGGCGTTTGGGCGTCGGCGGCGCGCCGGCCGGTAGCGTACGAGCTCATAGTAGAGGGGGTAAGGGGTGGCGGTAAAGGAGAAGCCGCGCCGGAGGTTGGATGAGAAGGGAGCAGGGGGGGCTTTGAGGTAGAGGAGAGGTTTGAACCGGGAGGAAGAGGAGACGAAGAGGGAAGACAAGCCTTTGGTAATCGCCATAATTGGGAATGGAGTGCAAAATGGGCGATACTTTCACCAATATTCCCACATCGATGGATCAGAAACAACACAACACAAAACGTATATATATATATATATATTCGAATCATTTACCTGTTTTAAATAAAAATAAAATATTGTAGAAATTGATTTAACCAACATTAATATGCTGTTGAGATTAAAGCGGGAATGGATCGATGACTTTTTAGGGATCCTTTCTAATTTTCCTGTACATTATTAGTACGGTAAGCCAGTTTTATATTTTCAATTATAGAACATGCAAGTACGTCGAAGCCCAATTAAAGTTTGAAGGCCCATTTACTCGGCCTGGCCATCTATAAGCCCTCACTAATTCACATCAGCTTCTCGCATTACATTACCCTTATCGATATGATATGAGAACGACAAGTGCTAAATATAACAATTAAGATTGTGAATGATCCAAATATCATATGGCTGAAAACGTTACGAATCACCAGCAGGCAAATCTGAGGTCAAATTTTTTCCAGTGGGAGAGAAATGTGAGATCAGCATCGAGATTCGTTCTGAGGTGGAAGGAAGGCCACGATTTGCACACCCCTCCATATATTGTGGCTACGTTTGCCCTCCATATCTGTCATATCGTACGATATATCGGAAAAGTTACAATGACTTCTATATAACAGTGATCGAACCCCGAAACCGCGAAACTATTCCGGTGTATGTGAGGCCTTCCTTTCCCGGTTGTAGATAGGGATAAGAGTACTGCTGCGACTGCAGCCGCATCGTTCCCCTTCCTCCGCTTCCCGTAGCTCTCCCCAATCCCCTTCTCGTCCTCATCCTTACCCTTCGCCTCCATGGCTTCCATCACGACCATGGTCGGAGCCCAAAAGGCTCTCCTTCCCTCATCTTACGCAAAGCCTAGAACCCCCAAATCCCCTGCAATCTCCTCCTCCAACACCAATTTCCTCTCCTCTTCCTTCTCTTTGTCCACTGGTAACTTGTGCTGCGACACCGCCGCTTCCTCTCAGCAGCGACTCCGCCGCGGCAGCGGTGGCCTGCTCGTCGTCCGAGCCGCCCGCGGCAAGTTCGAGCGCAAGAAGCCGCATGTGAACATCGGCACCATCGGGCACGTCGACCACGGCAAGACCACGCTCACCGCCGCTCTTACCATGGCCCTCGCTGCCGTCGGTGGCTCCTCCCCCAAGAAGTACGACGAGATCGACGCCGCCCCCGAGGAGCGCGCCCGTGGCATCACCATCAACACAGCCACCGTCGAGTACGAGACTGAGTCTCGTCATTACGCCCACGTCGACTGCCCCGGCCACGCCGACTACGTCAAGAACATGATTACCGGTGCTGCCCAGATGGACGGCGCCATCCTCGTCGTCTCCGGCGCCGACGGCCCCATGCCCCAGACCAAGGAGCACATCCTCCTGGCCAAGCAGGTCGGTGTGCCCAACATGGTGGTCTTCCTCAACAAGCAGGACCAGGTGGACGACGAGGAGTTGCTCCAGCTCGTCGAGCTCGAGGTTCGCGAGCTCCTGTCCTCCTACGAGTTCCCCGGCGACGACGTCCCCATCATCTCCGGCTCTGCTCTCCTCGCCCTCGAGGCCCTTATGGCCAATCCCAGCATAAAGCGCGGTGAAAACAGCTGGGTAGACAAGATCTACGAACTCATGGACTCCGTCGATAGCTACATCCCCATCCCGCAGCGGCAGACCGACCTCCCCTTCCTCCTAGCCGTCGAAGATGTCTTCTCCATTACCGGCCGTGGGACCGTCGCCACCGGGCGAGTCGAGCGTGGCACGATAAGGATCGGTGAGACCATCGACATTGTAGGTCTCCGGGAGACGCGGAACACCACGGTCACCGGTGTCGAGATGTTCCAAAAGACGCTCGATGATGCAATTGCCGGAGACAATGTTGGCCTACTCCTCCGTGGTGTGCAGAAGGCCGACATCCAGCGGGGCATGGTTCTTGCCAAGCCCGGCACCATCACGCCGCACACCAAATTCGTTGCCATTGTCTATGTCCTTAAGAAAGAGGAGGGTGGGAGGCACTCGCCTTTCTTTTCGGGGTATAGACCTCAGTTCTACATGAGGACCACGGATGTCACGGGCCGTGTCACCAGCATTATGAACGACAAGGATGAGGAGGCCAAGATGGTCATGCCCGGAGACCGTGTCAAGATGGTGGTTGAACTCATTGTGCCTGTTGCCTGTGAGCAGGGAATGCGGTTCGCTATCAGGGAGGGCGGGAAGACCGTCGGTGCTGGTGTCATCCAATCCATCATTGAATAAAATTCTGAGTGTAAAACTAGTTTGACCTTCTTTATTGCAGGGGCTGCTTCACTAAGTTCTAGTGTTTGAGGTAGTAAGTCTTGCAAATTAAAGACCAAACATATGATCAGGTTGCAACCCAAGGGAGGCTCGGCTCTGCATTGTCATATATTCTGCAGTTTTGTTACTTTTGAATTTACTTCTTTTTGCACTAATTATCTGTCGCTGTGGTCAAGTGGAATCATGCAGACTCAACGCATAACTAGCTGTGAAATCATGTAATTTGATTTTAGTTGATGTTTGCATAACTATTTTTTACTGCAATGTTGTTGCTGTAGCCGACGATTACATTAGTTCTTTTTGTCATGAGAGATGCTTCAATTGTAGGAAATGTAGGACTGTGGTTTAATTAGTTTTCATCTTTATACAACCTCAGAGATTTGCTTATCTGCTTTTGGTTAGTGCTTAGCAGGACAGCATACCACATAATGACTGACACAGCTACCTGGATGACCAATTCCGTAGGAAGTGTGTGCATGAACATATCTTTTTGTTATCTCATGATTATCATACTTAGAGAATTAATGTTTTTGTGCTTGGTGTTTGTTATCTTTTGCACTTTCTAGTCCATCTGAGCCTGTCAACATTTGACTTGAGTAGTGTCTACTTTATCATAACACCTGCATAATTACTTTTGGCCTTAATTCTTGAAAATGTTTAATTTTAATAATCAAGGATAATCTTGGTAATTTATCGTGCTCAATTCTTATTTTATTTTTAAATTCATGCAAATTTTTATGATTGTATTTTATTAGCAATATCAATCCTTTGTTCTCAGAATGACTATATTAGAAACGAAGACTAACATTATCCAATTACTTCTCACTTGATGCACTGATGACTTCAATAATTCTATGTTATAGTATATTATTTTCCTTTTGATACATGGACTGGATGATCCTATTGCTGTAATCCTTCTTCTTTACAATAGAAACAAAAGTTAGTTGGTTTCTTCTGTATTCTCTGTAGCTTATAAGCTAGTTTGATTCTGTTTTGTGATCATAGCAATATATTTTCTTTAGGCTTATTTCTTGTGATTCCAACATTAGCAGTGTACAGAAAAGCTTTGTGATTTAATGATGTGATTAGGTTGGTCTTCTACTATCTTTGTTATGCAGCTCCAAAGTAATTCAGTTGTTCCATTTAATGACCAACTTCAGTAACACTAATGTGAAATATAGTTTATCATGATTTACTGCTGCAGAATAAATCGAATTTAGCTCCCCTTTTCATTATGCACCTTGTAACTTTTCAAATCGCCTGACTCTTTGACTTTCTGCAGCCTGACACTAAAAACTTCTGCATCTTAGACCAGTAAATTGTTAATCCATCACATGTATTTGCATTGAAATCTATGTTATATCATGACATTTTTTTCATTGTATTTTTCATTATCTGTGCATATTGACTGGTATCCATATTGCCATATTACCATTTTCTAGGATCTTGTTTCAGGCATGTCAAGAAACTCATTTCATCAATCATAAGAATATAACTAAAGAGCAAATTTTAATGGTCTATTAGTTTCATGATATTTTTTTTCTTGTAACAACATAAACTACTTTTCTAGAAGTATGCCTTTGTATAGATCGTGGTTGGTTTAAGGACTATAAATTCCCATCCTGTCATACTTTCTACTGCAACATATCATATGTCATGTTTGGGTTAGCAAAACTTAATCAAATTATCGAACAGTTATCTTCCAATTGATGTTTAGTGCTACTCAAAAGAAAAAGTTGTACAAAATAATACTAGCTCTTAGTCATGCTTTGGGTTATTAAAACTCCATGACCTATTGATGATTCAACTTGGAATCTTTCCTACACTGTGGTGTTTCTGTTTTGATGATAACAGGGAATACTGTTTGTGAGGCTTAGACTACCTGTGCATTCTCTTGTATGTTGATGTGATATGTTGTTATCCATATCCTTATTCTCAACTTCAATGTTTCTTTAGACATTTAGACAATGGATTGTTCTTATTCTTACATCATTTAAGTAATTTGCCAAAGTTGACTCTAATCAACTGTCTTTTAACTTCAAATTGGGTGATGTGGATATTTAGAGTAATTATTATTATTTTTCAATCTACAGAGTATTGCATTTACATGGTAATTTGATTTGTGTTTTTGCTGGATAAAAATATTTCTGTATAGCAATTTACAATTATATGTAACAGCAATAAAGATCATTGGCATTGCACTGGACTACCTGCTTGGGTCATCTTCTGAGCTAGATGAATTAGGCTTTTCAAACTGAGTCCAACTAGGGATAGCATCCAAACTCACACAAAGAATAAATACATCAATACATTTAGCAACATTCCCCTCTAAGTTCATGCACTCCAGTGCCAACAACAACAATGTCCAAAGGCATATTACATCTTACTTTTTGCCAAACTCTTGAACTCATTCCCAATTATAGATTTTGATATCATCAAATGCCCAAATACTCATGTTGAACAGGAAGGTCAGGAAGCACAAATCCTCCAGTTGTTGAAGTGTTCTTTGATCATTGAGCACAAAACATCACTTATGTTACTATCATAAAAGCAATTGCCAGGCTTCTCCATATTGGATGTTTTAGATGTACACTGAGCTTTAAGACACATCCAATGTGTCCTGTAGCCTTTACTGTGGTGAGCATGGTGCAAGCATGGTAGAAGAAGGCAAAAGGCAGTTCACTGGATCAACATCATAATTAGGTCAAGGGAAGATGGGAAGCAAGTAGTAGGTAAGGAGAGAGTATTGACAAAGTTAGGTGGAAAGAATACACAGGAGGCTAAAAAGTAGAAGGTTCTATTTTGAATTCCACCACTTAAATAGTTAATCAAATCTGCATTTTAAATAGAGTAAAATTCTCAATTATCTTACATGTTATCATTTTATTACTAATTAAAAATGGTAGTTGGTTGGATTTTTTTTTCAAATACCTGCATCTACTTGATCTACTTTCATTTGATTCTGATATCCTTCTAATCAAATATAAGATTAACTTATACCTAAATAGTTAGTTGAGTTCAGAAAACATGAGCCATTAGGAAAGTTATTATAAGCCCTCATTAAGGAGTAATTTGACAGAATAAAGGAAGAAGAGTGGATTGAAGAAGAGGATAAAAAGCTAAGAAGGTTGAACCCAATTCCTAGCCATCACCCTGTGGGCAGGCAACCATCAAAACAAGACTTTTTGATTGGACCATAAAACCATGCACAATATGAAGTTTATTAAACAGGAGATAAAGAAAGAAAATGACTGATAATAATAATAATAATAATTAATTCATGAACCAAATAAGTTGGTGAGCCAACTAACCCCCACCCACCAACTCCCCTGTGATTGTTTTATTTCCACCACCCACATCATTGACTGAGAGGTTGCCAGGTGAGCCATAATTTGCAATTGGAATTGGAGCAAGAACACTAGCAAAATTAGTTGGTCTACCCTTCCAAAGGAGAAGGAAGAAGAAAAAAAAGTGCCCCACTAATTGTCCACCTACTCCACCACCATTGTCTTCTACAAGATGAAGTTTGACATGATCCTTCTTTTGTTTCCTTCCAACAGCAAGTATGGGCTAATTAAACTTTGAATCTTGAACTGTTCTTCAATAATAATTATGAATGCTGTGTTCATGGCTCCAACCATGTGGAATGTTTTCATGATGACTGCTATGGCTTTGTAGCTACAGTGTGTATAATATTGCAAATGGTTCATTAAATCTTTATAATGCAAAGATGGTGTTTGTGCAGCATATTTAAGAACTGCATGGATCTTACTGCAAGATAATTACTTATTGTCACTGATGAAAATAACTGCTAACATTTGGTACTTTTAGATATCTTTTACATTAAATCAATACTGAATTTTCTTTTCTGAAAATTGTTGCAGATTACTAGTCTAAATAATGAAATATGAATGTACGAGGAAGTGAGTGGCGCCCATAATTCTATTTATTGTTTTCATAGTTTAAGTTTAGTACATATATACACACATGATAAAAAAAAACTCAGATATATATATTCCCTAAAGTTATAATTAAATATCCATCTTTTTGAAACAAAATCCTCCAATTGAATTAGAATAATGTTGAGAATATTTTAGGTACTTTTTTATTATGTTTAAATTATTATTATCAATCAGTACCGATAGTTCTTAATTTAAGAGCATTTGTGGAGTATTATGACATATATGTACGTATTAAAATATTTAGGGGCAAATATGTAAATACACTATTCTTTATTTTTTGTGTTATTTACCATCTAAAATAGTAAGAGCGGTATATAAAAATGAGCGCCCGACACCAACTACTCCCCAACCAACCTTCCCCTCTTCCTTGGTTTCGCCGTCCTCTTTTCTGGGAGAGAGAGAGAGAGAGAGCGAGGAGATGGGGAGTCATGGGAAGGTCTACACCTTGGCCGAGGTCTCGACCCACAACACCCACAAGGACTGTTGGCTCGTCATCAACGGCAAGGTCTGTATCCATCTCGCCTCAATTCGATTCCTTTGATTCATTTGTATGTGTATCTGTTTGTCGGATGTGGTATGATTTCTTTCTTTCCCCTTCTCTCTCTGTTGTTGTTCGATTCAATCATGTCTGAGCCCCCATCTGTTTGTTTATCTACGAAAGGAACGACCTTTTCGTCTCGACTATTGAGATCTTGTCAACCTTCGCGAGTTGATTTCGTATGCCTATGGTAGGTTGCGGATTTTCTTTACCGCAAGCTACTAGAGGGAGTTGGGCTACCTTCCGAAAGCATGAAGGTTTGATTTCATGCCCACCGAAATTCGAGATAGATTATGGAACCGGCATGGTATAAGATTACTTTGGCAAAGATGCGATTACTTGTCCATAAGTGCTCGGAATAGGTTACAGCGTCATCATGGTACTAGAACACTTTGATTAATATGCTTCTTTGGAGACGTCCAATAAAGTTGGACTGATGCACGTAAAATTAAATTGGCCCTCTGTCTGAGGATGATATGCACAAATCAAGACATGGTCCAAAGACATGTCTTTTGAGGTTTCTGGCAAAATTTCCAACTTTGCTTTGAAATATCGGTTATATTTCTACCTATTATTCTTGTTTAAGTTAAAAGTTGTGTATATAATTATGGGTATTTTTGCTGATTGCTCTCACGTAGCCGAGAGATCTAAGGTCATAAGCTGGAGTTTTGTCCAAAGGTAAAAAATACTAAAGGTCATCATCTTGCTCATTTTGCTTGAATCGATGCAGGATGTTACAGAGTGGGGATCTGAACCTGCTCGAACTATCATGTGAATCCCATCATGTGTTTGAACCTTGATGCTATACGAATGAATCTCTTTGTTAAAAGAAAGTGTTAAGGATGCCATGAACAAAATGACATAGCCCCAAAACATGTTTTTTGAGGTTTCTATCAGTTTGTCCAACTTTTTGTTACTTCATTACAATAATAGTCTGCCCGTTAATTATTCTTGAAAACATTCCAAGTACAAGAAAGGGCTTTGGTTGTTGTCTATCTGATGAACATGTTAGACATGGATTTTTCTGATCATATGATATTCACCCCCTCAAGAAGATTTCTTTCATGCATGGTGTGCATTATATTTGAGGTTTTATTTCCTTTGTGTTTTTGATGCAATATTGGCGGTGATCACATTTCTGATTGGAGAATATATTAGATTATACTTCCATATTATCAGTTTGTCAGTACAAAGTGATGTGTGTTATTAGGCCTCTATTTTTTTTCTTAGAACTTTTCAAAATCAGAAGATCAACAAATATCATGTTTTTCAGAAAAGAACTTGTCAGAATATTGGTAGAAATAGAATAACTTATGGTCAACCAATAAACTAGTAAGATGACAGATGCTTGCTACGTGGTATCACTCTGCTACAATAATCTGCTCTCTAGGGAGTATCAACCTGCAAAATTATGCATGTGGTCTAAATTCAAGTAGTAAATTACAATTTGGAAAGAAAATGTCCAATGAATGCATGATGTTCATGATTCTAACTTTCTATAAAATATCTTGACTACAAAAGAATTAAAAGTAGGCTGGAGATGCACTCTTTTAATTTTCTATAAAATATCAAGAGACTCTAGCATTTGAAAGTACCATAGATTATAAGGACCCATACATAATGATTGAATGAAGAAGAAAGACTATTAATGTAGATCACTTTTTCAAAAGAGAAATCATGATACAGGCCCAACAATACTGAAGCTGTGTGTTTCATTCCGCATCTCTTAGCCCATATACTTTGGAATTGTGGTTTGCGTAGGTAGGAATAAGATTTTATATTGGCCTCTTTCCTAATAGGGATTCTTATTTGTAATCAGGTTGATTTTTAAGTGACAATTCAAATCCGTAGTTTGATCATCATGTGCTACCCATACTTTGAACTTAAGTAATTGTAAGACAATGGATATTGCATGGAACTTCATTCATTGGTGGAGCACACTCAGGATTGGTTGCACTTGGGGACACACGCTAAGATAACTAAAAGACACCTCATGTTATGCTTCTGCTAGTTACATCTGTCTCCACATGGGCCCTTCATCATAGGATGCCTAATTAACTTGCAAATAAATAAGGCATTAAAGATAGCTTGATGGATCGAGTTTTCGTTTGGGGATGAACCTCTGCTACAGGGGAAGATAAATTGAACACAAGCACTTGCTTCTAAGTCAATAACTTTACCTTTACAAATATAAGGATTTTATTAAAACTTTAAGAATTAAGTTTACCAGCTAACAGTGGTGGTATTTCTTTTACTAGCTCGTTAATCCTTAGATCTAATGATGCATGAATTTCTTGATATCAGCCAACAACACATGGGTAATATTTAATGATCAAAGTATCTAAATAGTTTTGAGGATGGATCTTGGTATAACAATATGGTTGCTCCTTTGCTATTTGGGAGATCAGAGTTTGAGTTTCAGAAACATCTGTATGACTATGAGGAGTAGCTGTAGGCTGGGAGGAGGAGGTGGTGGTGGTCATAGTGGAGGAGTGATCAAGAGGAAGAACAGGAGAAACACAAGACAAAGAAAAGGGGACTGACGTAGCAACATTTGGGTTGCTTTCCGTGTCAGCTTAAATAATGTCTTCTGATTGACAAATCTGTCTGTCATGTGGGCAGACTTTAAATATATGGGACCAGTTGTATTAACTTAATATGGGGATCGATAATGATGTTATTTTTAATATTAATATCTTGGTTCTTGGAGGTTTCTGCATAATTAGTTTTGCTGTCATTGTGTTGCTTTTTTTACTCAGCTATCATGTTTTAGAAGTTGCTTATGGTAGTTTGGTCTTCTATTTTTGGTTTTCATGTACTTCTGTGCAGGTGTATGATGTTACCAAGTTCTTAGAAGATCACCCTGGAGGGGATGATGTTCTGTTGTCATCAACTGGTAGATCTATTTTGAGTTACCCAGATCTCCATACAGCATCACTAATTCATCAGTAAGATGTTTTTATCTTTGACGTGTTTTCGTTGTCAGGGAAAGATGCAACTGATGATTTTGAAGATATCGGGCATAGTAATACCGCAAGGGCGATGATGGATGAGTTCTTTATTGGCAAGATTGATGCTGCAACAATCCCTCAGAAAGTTAAATACACTCCTCCCAAGCAGCCTCACTACAACCAGGACAAGACATCTGAGTTCATCGTCAGGCTCCTTCAGTTTTTGGTTCCTGTGGCAATCTTGGGGTCAGCTGTTGCCGTCAGAATCTACACAAAAGCAGCTTAAAATGTTTGTTGGAGCAAAACAAGTTATGATAAGTTAGCAGTTTTTGCGATCTCCTGCCTTCTTACAGATTCAGACACTAAGTTATGAAGTCATTTGGTGTTGTATTGCAGTACCTATTAAATCTGTGCTTACTATCACAGAGCAACTTTTTCTCAGCCAATACCTTTGCTTCTTGTATCAGTGGCAGTCTGTTGATCAATAATCCATTGCCCACTACATGAACAGATCTCTTCCTTTCTCCAAGAGAATTATAGTATTGTTGTGTAACTATAGGAACAAATAATGATGAAAAATTAATGTTCCATCAATTGACTTCGGCAGACTCATACAAAGTCTTTGTCTATGAGTCAGTCCACTATATTATATGGTAAAGACCCCATCGAAGTTATAGGGATAGATTCAAAGACTTCAGCAAGCAATTATTTCAACCACTGATTGCTTGAAGATCAAAAACAAATACTTTTTTATTATTTAAATTATACACAACATAATAATACTAATTATTAGGATGTCCCGAGAGAAATTGGATGTACAAATCGAGGTGGATGACGCTGTCTCGCGTGGAAAACGCAAAAGTAATTGATGTCATGATAATGCCAGGATAGTGACATGGATAGCCATCAAAGTAACATTTTGTGCCCAAGGAAAAAGTATGAATCGACAATCAAAACCAAGCTTACACTAAAAAAAATCTAGCCACTATAGTATCTCAATACCGATCGGATTAAAATCGAAACAGAATCGTAATTGAATCAGGCTAGAACTAGAATCAAATCATTATGATGATGATTCATCAATTTCGAATCGAGATTAGATTTTTGAAAACCAAAATCGACGATTCTTAAATCGAACGAAATAGATGATTCATAATTAAATAAAATATGTATATAATCTATATATATATATATATATATATATATTAAATCATAATTTTATTTTATTTATAATAAATTTCAGTTACTTGGGAATGGGAACCGGGGTCCAGATTCCACCAATATGTCACTTACTTGGAAGTGGGGTGACATTTAGAACGAACTCAACTTCTGAAATTAATCTTGGAAAACAATAAGAAAAATGTTATGCTGTTTGAGTACGAGAAAAGAGGTCATGTCATAATCTGTGGCCAAGCCAACGAAGTCGTTCGACTCTCATTTTCCATTAGGTAGGTTTGAAGAGTACAAAGAAATTAGTGGCTCATCAATCTTGAAACTTCATGGTTGTTGCTTATTAATTTTCATATTCACTCCAAAAAATATTAGCCATCTCATCGTCTAGAAATGTAAAGAAAAAAAAAAGAAGAAGAATCATGTTTATGTTGAATTCTTGTTCTACAATAATTTAAAATATTCAAAAGCTACCTCGGGTCGGGTCTCATTCCACTATAAGATCAGACTAATCGATCTATCAATTTTTTAAATTAAATTTGAAATGTTCTTCAAAAGAGAGTAGAAGAAAGAAGGAAAAAAAACATACAATCATTCAAAATGGAAAGAAGACCTCTCAATTACTTGCCACTTACATGAATTATTTGGTTTCAATCACCCAAAAGTTCAAAATGGAAAGAAGACCTCTCAATTACTTTGAAATTACATGAATTATTTGGTTTGAATTACCCAAAAGAACACTTGAGTCATGCACATGGAGAGAACAAACATGGACTATTCATGGAAACATGAACATGACAGAGAAAATAATAAGTCTTTTTTTTCTCTTCTTTTTGAATGCCTGTATTTTCTTTATTTTTAATTGACTGAAGACAACAAGTTATTTTTTAAAAATTATATTTTTAAGGAAAAAACAGAAGAGAAAAAGAAGAAGTATCTATTAGTTAAGATATATAATTTATTATAGAAGTAATAGACCAAAAAAATTATTACACCAAGTAAACCAACAAAGGACTCAAATGGCCACCTCAACTGAGTTGGATTCGGATTGATCAAGATTCCCATTCTTCTTCTTCTTCTTCTTTTCTGTAATTAAAATCAGTAGGAAATTGAAATGATATATCAAAGAAATTTGCATGTTTTTTTTGCAGGTCTACCCGAGTCTTTTCTTAGTGCAATTGGAATAATTCCTGACATCAGTCCGGAATGTACTCAGTCAACGACGTTATCATCCATGAATCCCATGGTTGCCTTGCCGGAGGGAATCTTCCTCTCCTCTTGTTATTAGCTGCAGTGAGAGTGAGAGAGACAAGAGAGAGAGAGAGAGAGAGAGAGAGAGAGAGAGAGAGAGAGGAGGAGGAGGAGGAGGAGGAGGATGAGAGGAAATGGTGGGCGTGTTCAAGAAGGAAACAAGGAGGCAATTCATGGCGATGTGGTGGATCAACACTCCATCTACTGGTCAGAGGTGAAGGACACATCATTTACCTCTATCCGACTACTATTCTTCTTCTAGTTCGATTTGATCCTTATGTTCCCTTCTCGATCGTCTTCTCCTTTTCTGCAACTCGGTTTGGTTCATCTCCAAACTTTTCCATGTTCATTCCTCATGCTTATCGGCTTCTACTTGTTTGCAGGACTTGGTAAGAGCAAGATGTAAACAGCCGCTATAAAGGGCATCCGAATCCTTTGATCCACAGTGTATGCAATCGTTGGAGTAGAATGGGAGCCGCAAGCTCGACGGAATCCAGCAGCAGGGATGCGAGGGACTACCCGGAGCAGCCCTACAGCACCACCAGCTTCTCCCGTGGATGGTCTTCCTATCCTCCTCCTCCTCCTCCTCCTCCATCACAAAGCTACGAT